>JAMPIV010003258.1:0-190190 GCA_024509875.1 Oreohelix idahoensis | reverse complement strand
AGGTCGCTGTTGACGTCACGAAAACAGAGCAGTGGCTTCTCGCGTTGTGGGTAAATCCATTTAATCAGAGTGGGGTTTCTAAAAATATATTCTCATATCCTTTTCTATATCTCTTTTCGCCGCTCGTTCACGGCTCGCTCGTGGGGTTGTGTGTTGTGAGAGTGTTCATGTGAGGAAACGTATTTAAAAAGAAACGTCGCTGGCGTCTATCTGATGCCATTGATGAAGAAAAATTGTAAACCGGCCATGGCTTAGAACCACCATTGCAGCAGGTACCCTTGCAGGCAGCCTGCATCAAAGCATCTGTTTGCTTTTGCAGCAGTGGTTTCTGTAGTCGTTTGTTTTACATGATAAGGCTGCCAGCTTCATACTAGTCGCGTGTTACGAATTGAAGTGCTTGAAGGAGTAAAGCCTAATATCTATGTTATTTCTACGTCTCATACAGACCCTCGGGAACTACACGTTTTTTAATTTTGTTTTTTTTTACAAATATAGTACTAAATATAGTGGCACACAGTTGACAGTTAATCAATCATCATCATTTTCCTTTGCTATACTTACGGAGCATAGAGTCACCACTATAGCTCAGTGGCGTAACTAGAGTTGATGGCGCCCCTTGAAAACTGTCATGTTGTCAATGCCTTTTCATTTTAGAAATTGCATAAACTATCAGTGCGTATATAAAAACATGTTACTGGTGTTTTGAAAAAAATCTGAAGAAAAAAAAATATGGACTGTTTATTTTAAATAAATATTTAAAAATAATTTCGATGATGTGAAATGGGATTGTCACAAATGAAAAGTAGAATTTGTGCATTTTTAACCATAAAAATTGCGCCCCCAAAAATGTCGCCCATGGCATGTTCCTCACCTGCCTCACCCTAGTAACACCATTGCTACAGCTGGTCCGTTTCCAAGAAGCCTGCTGCAAGAATTCAAATACTTTTGTAGCGATGGTATCTGTAGCAATTTGTTGGACATAATGAGGTTGATAGTCCCATGCACAACCTCATATTAGGCTAGTCGGCTTGTACGACATGTTTGAGGGTGCAGTGGCCCTATTCTGTCTTAAGTCTCTTCACAACTGCACGAGGATGGAGAAGTATTATCTGTTCAGAATGCTAAACGTAAACATCTGTCAGTCGTTATCATCAGTCTGTGAATGACTGGGCTACGTGACTTTTGCTAGGGCAGGTGCAGATAGTTTATGAGTTAAGCCATTGATAAACACGCAACAACAGCCAATTCAACTGTCTTCCATCCGGCTTCCTAACACCATGGCAGCTAGTATGATACATTCCACAGTTACAATACCTTACTGTATGTTTCAAGAGGGCGTTGCTCAAGTTTAACTGAATTAATTCTTTAACTGTAACAAGATCTCAAACAACAGACGTGAAGCAAATGTCTGTTATTCCATAAACAATATTTTCCTTCCTTCCTTTTTTTTTCACTCCGTGTGGGACTTAGCGTCACCATTAATGTACGGTAGCTCCCTCCTGCGTGAACACTGCAGTGCGGACTTAGTCGCAACTTTTTAAAAAATTTAACATTGTGAGGTTGTTATCCCCGTACATAACCGAAACTTGTCCGCCATTTACGACATGCCAGGTAGGCGCTTTGGTTCTAGTCTTTATTTGCCTCACTGTATTTTACTAAGCTTAATCTGCGATAGTCGTGTGCTCCTGCGGGTTGCTGGGAAGTTCAACCCAAGCTGATAAGGTCAAAGGGAAGTTATTGTTATTCAGAATCGACATAATTGCACTCCGGGCAAACTCACAGGTGCTCTGTCTCCCTCAGTAAATGTCGAAGTGTATAAATGTTAATTGTCCCTGTTGCGCGCTTGTTGTACATACGCCGGATGCATCCTCTCATACGTTCATCCCTGCCAGTCTTAAGCCTAATGTCAAAATCTAGCAATCTTAGCCTTGATGATTCATCGATTGCAGTGTCATTCTCTAATTAAAAATTTAAAAAAAGTAAAGGATTCCATTACACCCCCATTGAGGCATATTGGGAATATGGTTGTTGCATTCCTTTCTTTTATATTGGTGTTTGAAAGTGATGACAAAAATTGGTCAAGTAACATCTAGGGCAGGGTAACAACGATTCAAAAGTCCAATAGAAACGACAACATCAACTCGTCGAATAATTGTAGCTCACTCTTGCTGACGATTCTTTATAATTTATTCACAAATTCCACAACACGCAGCTCCACATTAGTATACTGATTCGTGATTATAACTTGCAAACCGGCCAATTACACTGGGCCATCAAAGTTCATGACGTAACGGATAACTGTGTCGTCTGTATAGTCTAAGTCAGCGAATTAATTCTTAAGAACACCATCGTCAGTTATCAGGCTATAAAACAAGCTAAAGTAAGAGATGATTGAAAATTACCTGGAGCAGTAACAGACCAGCAGAAATTACGTGCGCCTTTAATTTGTTATTTGAAGACAGCGCCATATGCCACCCATCTCGTATGGGTGTATTAAGACTTTTCTTTTCCTTGTCTGACGTTTGTAATGATATACTTACACATTTATTCTCAGTTATCAGATATAAGAAGGGAGAACTGGGGATGTGAGGTCAGGAACTGCGTTTAACACATTTTTTACAGTTAAAATACATTTTAAAATTAAGCATCATCTCCTTTTTGCACTCCTGCTAGTGCATGGCTGCCTTCAGGAGGTCAGAGAACATACTTTTGCAGCGGCAGTTCATGTAGCAATTCGTTTTACAAGATGAGGTTACCAGTCCATTGTCGTGAAACATTCTAAATCCACATATATAAATTAAAAAGTAAATGTAAAGCCTAACACATTAATTCAATAAAAGGGAGAGAAGAATGGTTAAAGACCCGTGCTTTCCAATAGCGTACGCCTGTGTTAATAGAACGTCATGCTAGTTGAACAAGAAAACCCCTTTTTATGCTCCGTCTGCATAAAACTACACACGTTCGAAAAATACAACTAGTACTGTGTTTCTTAGAAAACCTTGAGATACGCAAGCTGCTTAATGACCTAGATTAATACTAGCATTAATGAATTATATACACTACGTTAACATAAACGAAAGGACAGATGGACTTAGGATAGAGAGAGAGAGAGCGATGTACGAAGGAACGCATGCAACACTAACACGCGTCTCGCGATATACAATTAATGCCACCCTCCCCGCGTAAGGCATGAAGCACTAACTTTTTTTCAAATAGACAGTGATAAAAAACACTACCAATACACGGTTAGGTTTTAAAAAAACCTGTTTAATGCTTATTGGGAAACATGACATTCTACTGTTTTACGTCAGAAATCCTGACATTAGTCTGACAGTACAGCAGACACCCCCTAGTATGGAAGTGAGGAGGTGGTAACAGCACGACTATCCTAGAAGAAAATACATATTTTGAACGCAGCCACTTAGCTCCATTAAAACGTATATATTTGGGTGCCTCAGGACTTGCTGATAAAGAATATGTTATGTGTTACGCAAATAGTTTAGCAATTAACAAATTATAGCCATAATACTAGAGTGGTGCTGTCAGACAACACAGAATCATTTTTGCTCATAATGGCGTGTTTGAACAGTGTTTTAGAAAAAAATGAGGCCACCATGTTAAATCCGATTTGATTGGCGGGAATGATATGTAAGGCGAAACACGATTAGTCGGACTGCAAATACTATTTTGGTTGTTATGGGAAACGTAGGAAGGGTGCATTTTTTCAAAAGCTTTTGTAAACATGGTCCTATTGGCTAGACCATTCGATATAGTCAATTAGGAGCGTCTGTTCAGTGCCACATTTTAAAATAAACTTACTAAGAAACAGTACGTTGAGATCCAGCTCATATTTTTCTAAATAAAAGCCTGGGACAGAGGCAGATCGGAATTGTGCCATAATTCATCGCCAGTCAACGTATTTGTTTATTATTTCCTTGAATTGTGGTAAGATTGACATATTTGATATCTTTTTGATGAAAATTGAATGTGAATTGATAATTTATGTCTGTATATGTGTGTGGTTCAGTAGCAAACATGAGGCAAAGCCTAGATATTGCTCCAACCTGAACAAAACTTGTCGGATAAAAGTAGAATACTGGTGTAAATTGTTTCAGATGAAGCTAGCAGTTGGCCTACCGCTCTGAACTCAGTGTTTGTTATGTATTGTGTTTCAGTGTGGAAATAGATTATAAATTAGTTCTGAAGTAGGAGGTACAACCTTCTTGTTTCAGGGACCGTGGTCCTAACTTATTGAAGCAGCACCTGGTCTGAGTTTTTGCTGAATCCAGAGGCTGATAGCATACCCCTTGGTCCAGATAGCGACCATTATTGGTTCTCAGGAACACGGTGAAGCAAGCGAGCAGAGGAGACTGTTTCCTGCCGCCCTCACAGAAGATAAGATTCTGTGGCCAGAGCAGCTCAATCTTATGTACCCCCTCAAAAATTGACAGTATATTAAATAAAGAGGGACAATTAATTGTTTCAAATGACAGGAACTGTGGACTTTTCCCAATACTATATCCACCAGAAGCAAACACTTGAAGTCATGATGACAAACAACCACCTAGCTTGAAAAAGCCAATATTACCTCATAGTACTACATCACAATTTACACACATATGATAATAATAATAATATTTGTCAATACCAAGATCATATCTATAAATTGTGTACATACAACTTGTAATTACATTTGATTGTGATTCCTGGTTCACCTTGTATTTGAATCAGGATATCCAAGATTTGAAGGAATTAATACATATATTTTTAAACTTTAACACTTGACTCGTTTAAGATAGTCTCATAGAGTGTTCTATGTATGTGAGTGTCACAGTGTTGTAAAGAGTTGTGGATTAAACTAAATTGTTTATCTGTCTTTTGGGTGTTGTGAACATACACTTCATCACTTTCATAACCCTAGACATTCAACGTAGTCATCACAATATTCCAGAATAATTCTGACTGAGGTATAAATGTGGTAGCAAAGTAAGGTCATCTGTAATACACTACACCTATTAGATACAGATACCTTCACAGCTGATCTCAGTCAGTACACTAAGTCTCCTATAAATATTTATATCATCCCACTTTACCACATATATTGGGGTCCTGTCCGGGATTTTGAATCTTTCCCTGTTATAAATATTGGGGGTAATTCACTTCAGGGAATAATAACAAATTAAAAGGTATTCTGGGGTGAAAATAAATAAGGTTGAGCTCTCAGTGCCTGTGGTTGTCCTTAGATAATTATTGATAGATTGAATTGTTTACATTTGCCTGTTAGAAAATGGCTGACCTGGCAAAATTTCGATCTGCTGCTGTGCAGACTGCTAAAGAGTTAGGAATGGACGGGCAAGTTATGATTGCTTATGTCACTACTGAATGTGACAAATTTATTGAACGTGAAGAAAGAAAATTTGAAGCTGAAAGAAAGTTAGAGGCGGAAAATTAAATTAAGAGGTTGCAGATTGAGGCTGACAAAGAGGCTAAAGCATTGGAGGCAGATAAGGAGATTAAAAGGCTCCAGTTGGAAGAGAAAAAGGCTGAAAGGGAAGCAGAAGAAAAAAGATTGACTGCAGAAAGAGAAGACAAGAGACTGGCTACAGAAAGAGAGGAAAGAAGATTGACTGCAGAGAGGGAAGCAGAGGATAAGAGATTACAAAGGGAACATGAGTTACGACTAAGGGAGTTTGAGTTTCAAGGCCATGCTCCTGAAAATGGTGCCAGTCCCTTTACCTCCGATGCTACTGCTAGTCAGGGAGCCTCAACCTCAGCTATGAACTTTCATTTAGATCATTTTGTTGAGAAAGACGATGATATCGAGAGCTATCTAAATAGATATGAACTATTAGCTACCACGTATGGGTTAGAGAGAGAGAAAGGTGGAGCTTAAAGTTATCTCAAGGACTTCGTGGTGCAGCTTATGAAGTTTTTGCCAAAATGAGCAGAAATGATCAAGAAAATTATGACATGCTAAAGCAGGCTCTTTTGTTAAGATATGAAAAGAATGGAGAATTTTATAGGAAAAAATTTAGGAATGCTAAACTACTGTCAGGTGAAACCTATCACCAGTTCTCTGCACGGTTAGAGACATACTTGGAGAAATGGACTTCTCTGGGGAAAACCCAAAATCTTAAGGAAATGATCCTTATAGAACAATTAAGAGAGTCCATGGCTCCAGACCTGAGAAAGTTTCTCATGGAACAAGGTGCAGAGAGACTGGGTGAGCTACTAAATGTCGCTGAAAGGTATCAAGCAGCTCAGACAGAGGTAACAAGTAATAAAAAGAAACAGGTAGAAAATTTTAAGGCACCACAGAACTTTAATAAATTTGATCCTAGAGATCATAACAAAAGTAAGCACCAGTTTGATAGGCAACGGTATGACAATAAAAATAAAACCCCACAATTCGATGAAAGGAAATTTGATGAAAGAAAATCTTTCAACCAAGGAAGGAGGTGGTGTAAAAATTGTCAGATGGACAATCATGATACTGACCGTTTTAGAAGGAAACCTGTGTATATGACCACCCTTCAGGTCAGGTCGACCTCAAGAAAGGAGGAGGATATTCTGATAGATACCACTCTAGATGAGATGAGGAAGGCACAGGCTGGGGTTAAGACTCTCAAGCCTTGTTTCAGGAAATAGTCAACTTGTCATACAACTCCAGGCAAGGGAGATTTTTATATGAAAAACAAGTTGATGTATAGGAAGGCCGGAACTGGATCCAATGGTCACGGACAGTTGGTTCTTCCAAAGACATATAGGGCAGAATTAATAAGGAGCCTACATGTGAAACAAGATGGGGACCATGAGAAAATTGGTACCATCATCCAAAAGGTGGCTCACAATTATTATTGGCCCAAGGCAAGGTGGGACTTTGAGAATTTTGTAGAAAGGTGTAGCATAGCACATGAGGGAACACCCACAAGTGGGAACATTGATCAGGACCTGGACACGCCACGGGGCAAACGTAGGCCTGACAATAGAAAGAAAAATAAATTTGATAAAGTGGACCAAGTGAAATGGGAAGCCCCTTTTCACGGACAAGCTTCAATTAACTGTTTTACAATGGCCACTATGCAGAGAGTGCAAAAAGATGTCTTACCCCAGGATAAGCCGAAAATCCCTCAATCGGACTTATGTAAACTGGAGGAAGAGGATGTAGAGAGGAAATCTCTCATCAAGAATTCTAAGTGGGGAGAAAGCCCCAAGAAAAGAATTGGTAGCGGTCGTTTTGTGCATGATAATTCTGGGAAGAAAAATCATCACTATAGAGCTTCGAGTGGAAGAGACCATACCAGTGCATGGACAAATAGGTCCACAAAATTAAAGGTCCATATGAAGCGCTGTTAAGAACGTGGACTGATGAAAAGGCAGAGGAAAATATTACATCCTCATTCCAATATGTGAATGAGCTGACCACTCGTTTAAAAACTGGCTGGAAACTTGCCAATGAAAATTTGAGACAAGCCAGGTAGAAACATGCTGCCTATTACAACAGGAAAGCTAAAGACAGAGATTTGGCTGTGGGAGAGAAGGTACTGCTTCTTCTACCCGGTAGTCAGAATAAATTACAAATTGGATGGCAAGGTCCATATACAGTTCTAGAGAAGGTGTCTAGAACCAATTATAAGATAGATAAGAAGGGGAAAGAAAAAATCTATCATGTGAATCTCCTGAAGAAATATTTGGAAAGAGAAAATCAGGAAGAGACACACTTGTTGACCTTGTCCATTGCAATGGAGATGAAAAAGGAACCACTTTCATCATTTGAATATCCATTACACCCCTGTGAGACAGCGGCACAGGTGAAAATCAGTACACACTTAACGAAAGATCAGAAGAAGAGAGTGCAACAGGTTTTAGATGATCATACAGAGGTGTTAACAGACCGACCGGGGCATACAAACTTATTGGAATATGATATGAAACTGATAGACCCACACCTGTCTGTATGAAACCCTATTCGATTCCTTTTGCTAAGGAGAAAGCTTTGAAGGAAGAGATAGACTATTTGTTGAAGGAGGGAATAATTTCACACAGTGAATCTTCGTATAGTTCCAGTGTGGTACTCTTAAGGAAACCCTCTGGAGAACATAGACTCTGTATAGATTACAGGAGACTGAATGCTATCACAGAAGGACAGGTGGATCCATTGCCGGATACAAATCAGTTGTTTGCCAGGCTAAATAAAGCTAAATATTTCTCAAAAGTGGATCTGAGTAAAGGATACTATCAGATTCCAGTGAAGTGTGATAAACGAGCGCAAAGGCCTTATTGCTGTATCTTTTCCTACATCTTTCGTATTGTATTTTCTCCGACATTTGCTCTTTCATGCAACCTTTGCGATCCACATTTGTTATTTCATCGTTGTGATTACTCGAGACCAGTATCTAGAGAACCACATTTGTTCTTTCATCGGGGGAAATAAAATCCTTTGATTGAGTCCACATGCCCGACATTATCGTTTGAAGCCCACATTGCATCGTGATAAATCTGGTAAAAACACATATGGTCATCCGAATCAAACATTGGCCAGGGGAAAACGTCTCATGCTGTAATGGTGTTATCTTTAGTCGGCCACGGTCCAGACAAGCGTTGGTTTACCACATTGGACCCCCATCTTGGTCAGGTGAACAATAAACAATCAGAGGTCAAACTACACCCACGTTTGAACTGACAGGGGACAAGAGCGATCCTGTGAATGAGTGACCAGAGGGGCCATTAATGATTGGTTGGTATGAGCTGTACAAGAAACCCATATTGGACTAGCAGAAATATATAATACCGCATAATCTACTAGAGTGGGGCAGTCAAGTTTTTTACCTTGTGAGGAAGAGATTAAACCCAAAACGCATAGCCTAATACATGTGTTTATTCAGAGTGGATGATAATTCAGTTCTGTGATTAATTGTGTTCTTAAAGGATTTTGCGAAGGGAAAAGAAGGTTAGTAGATCTTATACTTATAAATACATTTTCTTATTTTTGTTTATTTTAACCTCACAGCTAAAATGTGCGAAAGATAAAGTTTCAAATAATTCTTGGCATAACTGATTAATAAAATCAGAAGATTTTCCTAGAAGATGATAGGATGATAGGAGGTAATTAATATTTCATATTTCACCGTTATCATCATCACAGTCTCCCATGCGCACACACTCTCATGCACAAGATATTTAACATCATTAGAATTGAACTCAGAGAGAGAGAGAGATGAATAATGAGCAGTAGTTTAAATGAAAGTCAACCAGTGATGTTAAATGTGAAAACTTACGAAGACTTTTGTGTGTCTTCAGTTCATCAGAAGTCTGAGTCTACACGCAACGTGTCTGACGTCTAACCAGAAATAAGTTATTAAAAACGGACATTTGGCTAGCAGAATTCGCCATAGGACATCTTTCATTCCTCAATTAAGAAGGAATATTGTCTCACCCACAAGTCAGAAGGTGGACGCAGCATTTTTCGTCACCATATACGGTTTGCTCACAAGTTCAATACATCGTTATCACAAGTTCAATACAGAGTCATCATAAATTCAAATAACTCGAAAGATCATTACTATCTGAAGTCAAGCAAAAGAGCTCAAAAGAGGAATCGCATATTTATACCACGTGCACACTCTTAAGCGCATTTTATGAAGCAGACTCGAAAGTATATGAATCACGACTACATACGCAAGATTATGAGTCTACATATCACTAACATTTCGTGAAGATATCCAGTCTGACCAGTACCGTCGGGAGATTAGACAACAGACCTTTTGTTCATATGACAGCTATTAACTGTTGATCAACACTACAGAGATATACTCAAACAGTGAAGGAATATACATTGATATCTCGTCAGCGTTCTCCGTACGACAACAGTATTCATCAAGAGTTTGTTAATGTATCACTCGTGCTGTCGGTGTTACATATTCACCTATAGGAACCTTTCTCTACTCAGATGAGGTTGGGGGCTTTTTCTTTACGGGATCTAAGGGCAGAAGCTAAGGTCGTGGGGAAACAGAACTCTTTCCATAATTAATTAGAAAACACTGTCTAGTGGAAAGCATTCGCATTCCTGTCTTCTTGTCCCTATCTCGAATAGGTCTTTATTATTTCTTAACGAGCCAATTTCTAGAGACCTTATATCTATATCTAATAGACTATTCCTGGCAAAACTACTGTAGTAGTTGCCCCAGTGACTCACCGCACGACATGAAGCCTGAGATCAGACCAATTGTTGGCTGGGAACATTTCGGAGGAGCAGAGTGTCTCCCTTGTTGCCTTTTGAATTGAGGATAGTCCGAGTGTTTATTAAGGCTGATGAGAATTTATTGGATCCACTACACAACTCAGATATCACCATATAGATCAACTCCTCATAACGTACAATTTGAGGAACATCTAATCTTCTCTGGACATGTCCTTGAGCAGACTCAGAGAAAAGAAATGGTGAATATTGATTGCTAAGCAGTAGTAAGACAAGCCGTAACGCTTGCAGCTGTACAGTAACATATCTGAAATGGGTTCTTGCATTGCAGAGGTCTGGGGCAGATTTCTTGAGTCGTGCCTACTTTGAATTGACCCACCTGCATTAATCCATGATAAACATAAAATTAACAAATCTGGGAGCGGATTTTTTAAGCCGCCATCCGTGTGATGAGAATCACCGTAAGCCCCAGTAATAATAATAAATTTCTCTATGTGTATATAGAATTATAGACTGACATATAACGTCTGTTTTAAGTGGGGAGAATTTGTCGTGAAACATTCTAAATCCACATATATAAATTAAAAAGTAAATGTAAAGCCTAACACATTAATTCAATAAAAGGGAAAGAAGAATGGTTAAAGACCCGTGCTTTCCAATAGCGTATGCCTGTGTTAATAGAACGTCATGCTAGTTGAACAAGAAAACCCCTTTTTATGCTCCGTCTGCATAAAACTACACACGTTCGAAAAATACAACTAGTACTGTGTTTCTTAGAAAACCTTGAGATACGCAAGCTGCTTAATGACCTAGATTAATACTAGCATTAATGAATTATATACACTACGTTAACATAAACGAAAGGACAGATGGACTTAGGATAGAGAGAGAGAGAGAGAGAGAGAGAGAGAGAGAGAGAGAGAGAGAGAGCGATGTACGAAGGAACGCATGCAACACTAACACGCGTCTCGCGATATACAATTAATGCCACCCTCCCCGCGTAAGGCATGAAGCACTAACTTTTTTTCAAATAGACAGTGATAAAAAACACTACCAATACACGGTTAGGTTTTAAAAAAACCTGTTTAATGCTTATTGTGAAACATGACATTTTACTGTTTTACGTCAGAAATCCTGACATTAGTCTGACAGTACAGCAGACACCCCCTAGTATGGAAGTGAGGAGGTGGTAACAGCACGACTATCCTAGAAGAAAATACATATTTTGAACGCAGCCACTTAGCTCCATTAAAACGTATATATTTGGGTGCCTCAGGACTTGCTGATAAAGAATATGTTATGTGTTACGCAAATAGTTTAGCAATTAACAAATTATAGCCATAATACTAGAGTGGTGCTGTCAGACAACACAGAATCATTTTTGCTCATAATGGCGTGTTTGAACAGTGTTTTAGAAAAAAATGAGGCCACCATGTTAAATCCGATTTGATTGGCGGGAATGATATGTAAGGCGAAACACGATTAGTCGGACTGCAAATACTATTTTGGTTGTTATGGGAAACGTAGGAAGGGTGCATTTTTTCAAAAGCTTTTGTAAACATGGTCCTATTGGCTAGACCATTCGATATAGTCAATTAGGAGCGTCTGTTCAGTGCCACATTTTAAAATAAACTTACTAAGAAACAGTGCGTTGAGATCCAGCTCATATTTTTCTAAATAAAAGCCTGGGACAGAGGCAGATCGGAATTGTGCCATAATTCATCGCCAGTCAACGTATTTGTTTATTATTTCCATGAATTGTGGTAAGATTGACATATTTGATATCTTTTTGATGAAAATTGAATGTGAATTGATAATTTATGTCTGTATATGTGTGTGGTTCAGTAGCAAACATGAGGCAAAGCCTAGATATTGCTCCAACCTGAACAAAACTTGTCGGAGAAAAGTATAACTGCATGGAATTGCCAAATAGTACTGTGACACCTATCTTATTGACTAGAAGGAAATAATGCTGGAATTGCAGAGGCGTAGTAACCATTAGGGAGAAGAATACTGGTGTAAATTGTTTCAGATGAAGCTAGCAGTTGGCCTACCGCTCTGAACTCAGTGTTTGTTATGTATTGTGTTTCAGTGTGGAAATAGATTATAAATTAGTTCTGAAGTAGGAGGTACAACCTTCTTGTTTCAGGGACCGTGGTCCTAACTTATTGAAGCAGCACCTGGTCTGAGTTTTTGCTGAATCCAGAGGCTGTTAGCATACCCCTTGGTCCAGATAGCGACCATTATTGGTTCTCAGGAACACGGTGAAGCAAGCGAGCAGAGGAGACTGTTTCCTGCCGCCCTCACAGAAGATAAGATTCTGTGGCCAGAGCAGCTCAATCTTATGTACCCCCCTCAAAAATTGACAGTATATTAAATAAAGAGGGACAATTAATTGTTTCAAATGACAGGAACTGTGAACTTTTCCCAATACTATATCCACCAGAAGCAAACACTTGAAGTCATGATGACGAACAACCACCTAGCTTGAAAAAGCCAGTATTACCTCATAGTACTACATCACAACTTACACACATATGATAATAATAATAATATTTGTCAATACCAAGATCATATCTATAAATTGTGTACATACAACTTGTAATTACATTTGATCGTGATTCCTGGTTCACCTTGTATTTGAATCAGGATATCTAAGATTTGAAGGAATTAATACATATATTTTTAAACTTTAACACTTGACTCATTTAAGATAGTCTTATAGAGTGTTCTATGTGTGTGAGTGTCACAGTGTTGTAAAGAGTTGTGGATTAAACTAAATTGTTTATCTGTCTGTTGGTTTTTGTGAACATACACTTCATCAGTTTAATAACCCTAGACATTCAACGTAGTCATCACAATATTCCAGAATAATTCTGACTGAGGTATAAATGTGGTAGCAAAGTAAGGTCATCTGTAATACACTACACCTATTAGATACAGATACCTTCACAGCTGATCTCAGTCAGTACACTAAGTCCCCTATAAATATTTATATCATCCCACTTTACCACATATATTGGGGTCCTGTCCGGGATTTTGAATCTTTCCCTATTATAAATATTGGGGGTAATTCACTTCAGGGAATAATAACAAATTAAAAGGTATTCTGGGGTGAAAATAAATAAGGTTGAGCTCTCAGTGCCTGTGGTTGTCCTTAGATAATTATTGATAGATTGAATTGTTTACATTTGCCTGTTAGAAAATGGCCGACCTGGCAAAATTTCGATCTGCTGCTGTGCAGACTGCTAAAGAGTTAGGAATGGACGGGCAAGTTATGATTGCTTATGTCACTACTGAATGTGACAAATTTATTGAACGTGAAGAAAGAAAATTTGAAGCTGAAAGAAAGTTAGAGGCGGAAAAAGAAATTAAGAGGCTGCAGATTGAGGCTGACAAAGAGGCTAAAGCATTGGAGGCAGATAAGGAGATTAAAAGGCTCCAGTTGGAAGAGAAAAAGGCTGAAAGGGAAGCAGAAGAAAAAAGATTGACTGCAGAAAGAGAAGACAAGAGACTGGCTACAGAAAGAGAGGAAAGAAGATTGACTGCAGAGAGGGAAGCAGAGGATAAGAGATTACAAAGGGAACATGAGTTACGACTAAGGGAGTTTGAGTTTCAAGGCCATGCTCCTGAAAATGGTGCCAGTCCCTTTACCTCCGATGCTACTGCTAGTCAGGGAGCCTCAACCTCAGCTATGAACTTTCATTTAGATCATTTTGTTGAGAAAGACGATAATATCGAGAGCTATCTAAATAGATATGAACTATTAGCTACCACGTATGGGTTAGAGAGAGAGAGAAAGGTGGAGCTTAAAGTTATCTCAAGGACTTCGTGGTGCAGCTTATGAAGTTTTTGCCAAAATGAGCAGAAATGATCAAGAAAATTATGACATGCTAAAGCAGGCTCTTTTGTTAAGATATGAAAAGAATGGAGAATTTTATAGGAAAAAATTTAGGAATGCTAAACTACTGTCAGGTGAAACCTATCACCAGTTCTCTGCACGGTTAGAGACATACTTGGAGAAATGGACTTCTCTGGGGAAAACCCAAGATCTTAAGGAAATGATCCTTATAGAACAATTAAGAGAGTCCATGGCTCCAGACCTGAGAAAGTTTCTCATGGAACAAGGTGCAGAGAGACTGGGTGAGCTACTAAATGTCGCTGAAAGGTATCAAGCAGCTCAGGCAGAGGTAACAGGTAATAAAAAGAAACAGGTAGAAAATTTTAAGGCACCACAGAACTTTAATAAATTTGATCCTAGAGATCATAACAAAAGTAAGCACCAGTTTGATAGGCCACGGTATGACAATAAAAATAAAACCCCACAATTCGATGAAAGGAAATTTGATGAAAGAAAATCTTTCAACCAAGGAAGGAGGTGGTGTAAAAATTGTCAGATGTACAATCATGATACTGACCGTTTTAGAAGGAA
The DNA here is from genome assembly GCA_024509875.1 of Oreohelix idahoensis. Classification (NCBI taxonomy): domain Eukaryota; kingdom Metazoa; phylum Mollusca; class Gastropoda; order Stylommatophora; family Oreohelicidae; genus Oreohelix; species Oreohelix idahoensis. The sequence continues at coordinate 175,560 of JAMPIV010003258.1, read as the reverse complement.
ACCTGTGTATATGACCACCCTTCAGGTCAGGTCGACCTCAAGAAAGGAGGAGGATATTCTGATAGATACCACTCCAGATGAGATGAGGAAGGCACAGGCTGGGGATAAGACCCTCAAGCCTTGTTTCAGGAAATTGTCAACTTGTCATACAACTCCAGGCAAGGGAGATTTTTATATGAAAAACAAGTTGATGTATAGGAAGGCCGGAACTAGATCCAATGGTCACGGACAGTTGGTTCTTCCAAAGACATATAGGGCAGAATTAATAAGGAGCCTACATGTGAAACAAGATGGGGACCATGAGAAAATAGGTACCATCATCCAAAAGGTGGCTCACAATTATTATTGGCCCAAGGCAAGGTGGGACATTGAGAATTTTGTAGAAAAGTGTAGCATAGCACATGAGGGAACACCCACAAGTGGGAACATTGATCAGGACCTGGACACGCCACGGGGCAAACGTAGGCCTGACAATAGAAAGAAAAATAAATTTGATAAAGTGGACCAAGTGAAATGGGAAGCCCCTTTTCACGGACAAGCTTCAATTAACTGTTTTACAATGGCCACTATGCAGAGAGTGCAAAAAGATGTCTTACCCCAGGATAAGCCGAAAATCCCTCAATCGGACTTATGTAAACTGGAGGAAGAGGATGTAGAGAGGAAATCTCTCATCAAGAATTCTAAGTGGGGAGAAAGCCCCAAGAAAAGAATTGGTAGCGGTCGTTTTGTGCATGATAATTCTGGGAAGAAAAATCATCACTATAGAGCTTCGAGTGGAAGAGACCATACCAGTGCATGGACAAATAGGTCCACAAAATTAAAGGTCCATATGAAGCGCTGTTAAGAACGTGGACTGATGAAAAGGCAGAGGAAAATATTACATCCTCATTCCAATATGTGAATGAGCTGACCACTCGTTTAAAAACTGGCTGGAAACTTGCCAATGAAAATTTGAGACAAGCCAGGAAGAAACATGCTGCCTATTACAACAGGAAAGCTAAAGACAGAGATTTGGCTGTGGGAGAGAAGGTACTGCTTCTTCTACCCGGTAGTCAGAATAAATTACAAATTGGATGGCAAGGTCCATATACAGTTCTAGAGAAGGTGTCTAGAACCAATTATAAGATAGATAAGAAGGGGAAAGAAAAAATCTATCATGTGAATCTCCTGAAGAAATATTTGGAAAGAGAAAATCAGGAAGAGACACACTTGTTGACCTTGTCCATTGCAATGGAGATGAAAAAGGAACCACTTTCATCATTTGAATATCCATTACACCCCTGTGAGACAGCGGCACAGGTGAAAATCAGTACACACTTAACGAAAGATCAGAAGAAGAGAGTGCAACAGGTTTTAGATGATCATACAGAGGTGTTAACAGACCGACCGGGGCATACAAACTTATTGGAATATGATATGAAACTGATAGACCCACACCTGTCTGTATGAAACCCTATTCGATTCCTTTTGCTAAGGAGAAAGCTTTGAAGGAGGAGATAGACTATTTGTTGAAGGAGGGAATAATTTCACACAGTGAATCTTCGTATAGTTCCAGTGTGGTACTCTTAAGGAAACCCTCTGGAGAACATAGACTCTGTATAGATTACAGGAGACTGAATGCTATCACAGAAGGACAGGTGGATCCATTGCCGGATACAAATCAGTTGTTTGCCAGGCTAAATAAAGCTAAATATTTCTCAAAAGTGGATCTGAGTAAAGGATACTATCAGATTCCAGTGAAGCCTGAGATCAGACCAATTGTTGGCTGGGAACATTTCGGAGGAGCAGAGTGTCTCCCTTGTTGCCTTTTGAATTGAGGATAGTCCGAGTGTTTATTAAGGCTGATGAGAATTTATTGGATCCACTACACAACTCAGATATCACCATATAGATCAACTCCTCATAACGTACAATTTGAGGAACATCTAATCTTCTCTGGACATGTCGTTGAGCAGACTCAGAGAAAAGAAATGGTGAATATTGATTGCTAAGCAGTAGTAAGACAAGCCGTAACACTTGCAGCTGTACAGTAACATATCTGAAATGGGTTCTTGGATTGCAGAGGTCTGGGGCAGATTTCTTGAGTCGTGCCTACTTTGAATTGACCCACCTGCATTAATCCATGATAAACATAAAATTAACAAATCTGGGAGCGGATTTTTTAAGCCGCCATCCGTGTGATGAGAATCACCGTAAGCCCCAGTAATAATAATAAATTTCTCTATGTGTATATAGAATTATAGACTGACATATAACGTCTGTTTTAAGTGGGGAGAATTTGTCGTGAAACATTCTAAATCCACATATATAAATTAAAAAGTAAATGTAAAGCCTAACACATTAATTCAATAAAAGGGAAAGAAGAATGGTTAAAGACCCGTGCTTTCCAATAGCGTATGCCTGTGTTAATAGAACGTCATGCTAGTTGAACAAGAAAACCCCTTTTTATGCTCCGTCTGCATAAAACTACACACGTTCGAAAAATACAACTAGTACTGTGTTTCTTAGAAAACCTTGAGATACGCAAGCTGCTTAATGACCTAGATTAATACTAGCATTAATGAATTATATTAACATAAACGAAAGGACAGATGGACTTAGGATAGAGAGAGAGAGAGAGAGAGAGAGAGAGAGAGAGAGAGAGAGAGAGAGAGAGAGCGATGTACGAAGGAACGCATGCAACACTAACACGCGTCTCGCGATATACAATTAATGCCACCCTCCCCGCGTAAGGCATGAAGCACTAACTTTTTTTTCAAATAGACAGTGATAAAAAACACTACCAATACACGGTTAGGTTTTAAAAAAACCTGTTTAATGCTTATTGGGAAACATGACATTCTACTGTTTTACGTCAGAAATCCTGACATTAGTCTGACAGTACAGCAGACACCCCCTAGTATGGAAGTGAGGAGGTGGTAACAGCACGACTATCCTAGAAGAAAATACATATTTTGAACGCAGCCACTTAGCTCCATTAAAACGTATATATTTGGGTGCCTCAGGACTTGCTGATAAAGAATATGTTATGTGTTACGCAAATAGTTTAGCAATTAACAAATTATAGCCATAATACTAGAGTGGTGCTGTCAGACAACACAGAATCATTTTTGCTCATAATGGCGTGTTTGAACAGTGTTTTAGAAAAAAATGAGGCCACCATGTTAAATCCGATTTGATTGGCGGGAATGATATGTAAGGCGAAACACGATTAGTCGGACTGCAAATACTATTAAGATTGACATATTTGATATCTTTTTGATGAAAATTGAATGTGAATTGATAATTTATGTCTGTATATGTGTGTGGTTCAGTAGCAAACATGAGGCAAAGCCTAGATATTGCTCCAACCTGAACAAAACTTGTCGGAGAAAAGTATAACTGCATGGAATTGCCAAATAGTACTGTGACACCTATCTTATTGACTAGAAGGAAATAATGCTGGAATTGCAGAGGCGTAGTAACCATTAGGGAGAAGAATACTGGTGTAAATTGTTTCAGATGAAGCTAGCAGTTGGCCTACCGCTCTGAACTCAGTGTTTGTTATGTATTGTGTTTCAGTGTGGAAATAGATTATAAATTAGTTCTGAAGTAGGAGGTACAACCTTCTTGTTTCAGGGACCGTGGTCCTAACTTATTGAAGCAGCACCTGGTCTGAGTTTTTGCTGAATCCAGAGGCTGATAGCATACCCCTTGGTCCAGATAGCGACCATTATTGGTTCTCAGGAACACGGTGAAGCAAGCGAGCAGAGGAGACTGTTTCCTGCCGCCCTCACAGAAGATAAGATTCTGTGGCCAGAGCAGCTCAATCTTATGTACCCCCCTCAAAAATTGACAGTATATTAAATAAAGAGGGACAATTAATTGTTTCAAATGACAGGAACTGTGAACTTTTCCCAATACTGTATCCACCAGAAGCAAATACTTGAAGTCATGATGACAAACAACCACCTAGCTTGAAAAAGCCAGTATTACCTCATAGTACTACATCACAACTTACACACATATGATAATAATAATAATATTTGTCAATACCAAGATCATATCTATAAATTGTGTACATACAACTTGTAATTACATTTGATTGTGATTCCTGTTTCACCTTGTATTTGAATCAGGATATCTAAGATTTGAAGGAATTAATACATATATTTTTAAACTTTAACACTTGACTCGTTTAAGATAGTCTTATAGAGTGTTCTATGTATGTGAGTGTCACAGTGTTGTAAAGAGTTGTGGATTAAACTAAATTATTTATCTGTCTGTTGGTTGTTGTGAACATACACTTCATCACTTTCATAACCCTAGACATTCAACGTAGTCATCACAATATTCCAGAATAATTCTGACTGAGGTATAAATGTGGTAGCAAAGTAAGGTCATCTGTAATACACTACACCTATTAGATACAGATACCTTCACAGCTGATCTCAGTCAGTACACTAAGTCCCCTATAAATATTTATATCATCCCACTTTACCACATCCATGCATAACCATACTAATCGTCTTTTATTATATTAACTGAATGAGCAGTAGATAATAAAATCGATCAAATTTATTAATATAATAAGGGAGAACTTCCGTTCTATGTTATCTTCTCTGACGAGTGCGTTGTCTCTTACTTCAACTTGCAGGTCGAAGAGAAAACAAAACAGGGAGACGAAAAAGAAGGATTTTACTATGCTTTTGAGTAGACACATTATTTCTTTCCCATGGCGTCTTTAGAGTTCACGTGTCTCGTAATTAAGATCTTTGCTTCCTGTGCTTGCCTGTCCTTCATTTAGTTATGGTGTTTATGTACCGTGCAATTTGAGTTCCATTAAAAAAAAACTACAAAACAAGATTGCAAAAGCCTTAATTCTGTATCATTTGAATAATTTTTAAAAATCAAATAATTTATGTGGATAAATTCTTGGATAACTGTTATGATTTAAGAGGATCTTTCTTGTGGTACAATTGTCTCCTGATCTCAAAATACGGACATAAGCTGTATAGGTGCGGGTGTGCCACAATGGCGTACAGCGATACACAGTCGTGTCAAACACTGTTTATGTTAATTATATTCTATGTGTAACGACTCAGGTGATAATTAGGTTATTTATATCATTTTTAATATATTATTGTCCCGTTTCTGGTAAGAAATCATACTCGTCTTATCGGAATATTAATTCAAACTGTGACTAATAAAGGAAGACATGTTCTCATTAGTATTACTGGCCATGATATTGACAAGAAATAATATTATAACGGTAATATATTCTGACGGAAGTATATTTCTAGGAATTCAGCTCTGTCATTAGAACTTCATTACTTGTGGTAACAAGGCGTGTGAACAAAACTAGTGGTCTTTTCACATGACAAATGAAAAAGTATTCAGTGACCTAGGTTGAAAGCACGACATTCAAAGGTTTTTATACTGATGAACTCTGACAATGACGAAGAAGATAATTTTATCGGCTAGCGTATGATAATGCCGAAATCTTCATCACACCGTCTGGTAAATCTGCAAACAATTTGTGGTGTAGGCTGTGTTGACGCTACTTGTGCTGTTGCTGAAATATGATATCAAAATGTCATAATCTGTAGTGTACGGAAATCTGGTTAGAAAATAGTTCTATATAATAATAATGCTACAAAGGAATGGCAACCGGAAGTGGACAGGAAGGGGAGATCTAAGAGCAGAAGGGGCTTTAGATTAGCCACCTGGACAGGCGAAGGATGCCGTTAATAAAAAAATTCACTTTCTTTTTCCTCTCATCTTCCCCATAACCCTCCCTGAATGGCAAAGTTCTTAGCAATATAGTTTTTATTTATAACTTGGTGATTTTTTTTTAAACTTGCGCTGTATGCAACCGTCTCGTTAGCCCACAAGAGTGCCATCCCTGGTCAGAAAGACTGATAGAGAAGAGTACCACGTAATTTATAAACAGAATTAGCTTATCATATGTTGCGTTATGGGCATACCTGTACTACGCCGTGGTAGAAAATGGATAACAGACACGCGGGCGTCAATGCCTGGTCGTGTATTGCAAAAAAAATTGTGGCGTAAGTGCCCGCGAGTTTATAAAGTTGATCAGCTCCACAAAGCGCTATATAAGGACCCCCGCAGCTCCCCCTCCCTTTTTTTAAAAACTGATTTAAAGTGAAAATGATAAATTACACAAGTTTTTAAATGTCTGTATGTCTTGGATGCGTGAACCTGCAGAATAGCCGTTAATTAACCGATGGGAAATCAGATAATGTTATCTTCTTTAAACGTAAATAATAACTCTGTACAGTTAGAGACATTACACACACTTACCACTACAACTGTTGCTAATTCTCATGTTGTTGTTATAATCATCATAGCTGCTACCTATGTTAAACATATAGTATAATCTAGCTAACTACGAGAATTAATGATGTAATGAAAATAAATGTCAAAGGTAAGAACTTAATAGAAAACAATGATGTTTAAGTCTAGAGAACGTCAGAATCAAGCAAATCGTTACATGTTAAATGAACCTGAAATAAGATGCAAATGTCATTTTACCTGGCCAAAATATTTTAGCTGTCTAATTTTGATCTCCTTCAATAATTCTCTGTTCATTCCTAGTTGTTCTAGAGCCTCTTAGTTTTCTGCTCTTTCCAGGAGACGTGGCCCATTCTTCTATATGTTCACATGTCAAATGCCTCTGTTCTTTCTTCCAATTGTTTGTACATTGGCTATGTTTCTACACTATACAATAATGAATAATATATATATATATATATATATATATATATATATATATATATATATATATATATATATATATATATATATATATATATATATATATATATATATATATATATATATATATATATATATATATATATATATATATATAAGGTAAAAGGTAAAGGATCCCGTTACACGCCCATTGAGGCATATTGGGGATATGGTGTTAATCCCATATTTTCTTGACCATCGGCACACTAGGGGTGATGTGGTCAGCATCACGCCGGCCGTCTTAACCTTCCCAGAGTTACTCTGGTACCCAATTCATGAGGCTGGGTCGACCCCGAAGCCGTTTGCGGTCTAAAAAGATCCCACGTCAACTGGGGATCGAACCATGGACCACCGAGCTAGGAAGCCAGTGCACTAACCACTGCGCTACCGCGGCTCTCATATATATATATATATATATATATATATATATATATATATATATATATATATATATATATATATATATATATATATATATATATATATATATATATATATATATATATATATATATATATATATATATATATATATATATATATATATATATATATATATATATATATATATATATATATATATATATATATATATATATATAGCATTTGATGACTCAATTTGAATTTGTGAGTTAATTGTTTATATGTTAGTATTTGTCTCCTGGTGTTGAATGTAACTTTGGTCATTCAATTTCTCCTCTTGATTTCTGTTGTTGCTCTACAGGAGTCGAAATAAAAGCACCTCTACGAAAATAGACCAGCTTTTTCCGTATTCAATGATACATTTACCATTATTTTTCATAGCCATACATGAAAGAACACAACAAACCAGGATAACACTCAGATAAACAGGATATTATCTGAACATAAGAAGGGGGGACAAGTCCGATATTAAAGAGGAGAAAGTCCGGTGTGAAGAAGGAGACAGTTAAAAAGAGGAGAAAGGGATAATTCATAGGAAAAGGTTTCCTAAAATAGAGTGAATTGAGATAACACGGTTGTGACGTTGAGTTCGAAACTTTGGCCCTAGGGTGGAGCTACCATCCCCCCTAACTTCTTCTTGATTGTAGGCACGCCCATTTTTCATCTTTTTTTTTCTAGTTTTCGGTCGCTGTTAGCATGTCACTTTGATTTGACAGGTTAACTCCCCTTTGCTCCCGCGAAGGTGGCCAGCGGAGATGAAAGGTCTTTTAATGCTGGCAAGAGTGTCTTTGTGACGCGTCAGCAACGCTCCTCGTTGGGCGGCAAAATTTTCCCGTGGTTTTTTATTCCAGGGAAAGTCTGGTCAGCTCCTAGCTCCACAGCGCTCACTCTGTTACGCTGTAGTGGGTTTGATGGTATTGTATGATGGTGATATTACTAAATGTAATGTATGAGGCCAGCTGTGAAGGCTCCTGAGATAAAATGTAGTTGTGAATTGTCAGAAGGCCTTTCTTGCTACCACTACGACCTCACACTCAATTTTTTTCCTTAATGAATGTAGCTATGTAAAATGTCTAGGGTAATGATATGTAGTGTGGTGTGATAGTTTATAAATACACCCACAGATATTTAAGAAGACTAATAATATTAACAAATGTTAAAATACACTGAACTAACTCACGTGTGTAAAATTTTTGATAGAATTATATTACATTTATTTTGTTCTGGATCAAGTTTTATGTTGACCAGAACTTTTTAAAAAAAAAAGATTTAGAAATTATGAAAGAAATGCATGGTATATTACATAATAAATGCAAGAGTGTACATATATAAGTACTAGACTAGTTAGTTTTACTAAAATGTTCTAGTAGTCATCTACTTGGGAGGATAGTTAATGTTTGTGCTGTTGGGGTGGCCTCATCACACCTGTCTATATTGACTACACAGTGTCCAGTAAATTGCAGGAATTTTATGGGGTATTAGTAACTAAAAGGCGTTGGTGAATTTCCAGCAGACCAGAGGCTCACTCATCTTGAAGAAGTAGCTCTGGTGCTGAAATCTGGTGGTCCCACCTCTCCGTGCTGGCGGGCAATAATAGTGGTCTCTGTCACAACGTACTGCACAGATACACTCGAGTAAATCACCAACTGAATAGACACCGCCTTGTTGACGACTGAAACTCACAGCTCTGCAATCAAAGTATTGGCTATGTGTCAAAATTCTATTCTCTACCCACGTCTGGACACAACACGGACACAACAACCACATCATACAGACAGGTCAGATCTCTCTGACCAAACAGCACATTTACCATGGTGGTTTTACATCAGATAGGTCCTCCCAGACTATAGATTCTGAAAATTATTTATTAGTTTTCTGCCCTAAAAGAGGATAGGTAATATGTTTCATTATTCTCAACACTTGATCTGTCTTTCCTAACCCTTGCTGGAGTTTATGTATATTGTTGGTCCCTAGACCCTGAACTGGGGCGGGGGGTCTAGAGCAAATCCCTACTTGTTTGTAAGGCTAGATTTCGATATGGCAGTATCAAATCACTCGAACATTAAACAATATTCAAAATATACAAAGAAATAATTTCAATCTTACCAGATTATGAATAAAGAACACAGAAATGCTAGCAAAACTCAGCTGAGCTGCTGGCTATAGTATGGCGTCCCTGAACTATTTCACTTTCTTTCATTTGGAAATCACCACACTTTAAAATACTGTGTCTATCATCGAACAACTATTGAGGAATGGCCCCCCTTCTCGTCTGAGCGCCGATAAAATGTTTGTCTGTGGCCAATCACTGCCTAGGTTTTTTTGAATTTCAAATTTCCTACACTAAAGTCATTTCAGTCATGCTTCAGTCAAGTATGGATTTTTATCTGTTAGTCTGTCCGTCTCTACTTGCGTTTTTACAAAAATGTACTTGATTTTTGAACCAACCTTTCTCTCCCCTCCAAAATTTTGTCGTTAAAAGTTATTTTTAGACACAGCTACCACCAACGACCCTCTCCTCCATACTAAGTAGATTTGAACACCTGCGTCTCGAGGTCGTGTTTTTTTCTTTTTTTCTTTTTTGCAAATAGCGACACTTTTTATTCAATACAGTTCGTCGCTGATGTGAACAACACTGTCTTTTGTCATTATCTTCAATATTATCTATCCGTCTGTAAAATTAAGAACATATTAGTTCACTGCTCAGAATGGGCCATCCGGCCAGCTAATTTTTATATTCCTAACATTAATATTACGAAAAAAATACTTTTTAAATTTTGTAATATTTCGAACATCTGCGTTTAGCCGCTGAATTCAAATCAAGGGCTTGGTATCGCAAAAGCGTCCATTTCCGTACCTCGTGTCAATTTGGGGGACGTGAATTTTTACTTTCCTCCATCCCCCCCAAATTGCGTCTCCTTAGCCTTGCTAGTCTCACGCAATCTTTCCAGTCATATTTTTTTCCTTTCTTTTTTTTTTTTGATCCGCCGTTCTCATCCTGTCTAGCAAGTCAATTTTTATGGAGGGTGATGACCCGCGGTCCGGACGATCATGTACTATCAGCAGCCTACGCATTAGGTTTTTATCCTTACATGTTATCTTTGGAGGATTTTACCGTTGTATCTCTGTCAATTTCACTACACATCTCCCCACTTGAAAACATGCCTGTGGCAAGTTCCAAAACCAGCGATACACATAGGTAAAATTACTCCTCACGTCTGCCACTACTCTAATTTTGATCACAGGGGTGCCGACTGAGGAAATCTGCACCGACATTCAATTTGCCTGGGATATATTGGATACTGAACTGATAAGGTTGAAGCAATAAAGACCACCTCAGCAATCTTGCGTTTTCATGCTTAGCCTGAGATAAGAATACGAGAGGCTGATGATCCGTCTCCACCACAAAAGTCCTACCATACAGATAGATTTGAAACTTCTTTATTGCCCATATTAACGCTAAACATTCTTTTTCGCTTGTGGAGTATCCTTGTTCCGCCTTATTCAATTTGCGGCTTGCATAAGCGACTGGTTTCAGTTCCCCATCAGGTGAAGATGATCTTTGCAACAAAGCCCCTCCGAGTCCTACATTACTTGCATCGGTTCTTAAGACAAAGTCCTGTGTCAAATCAGGCAGTTTGAGAATAGGCTTGCTAGTGAGTTTTTTCCTTTAACTCTTGGAACGCTAGTTCACATTGTGCAGTCCAAATAATTTTATCGGGAAGTCCCTTGCGAGTCAGATCAGTCAGAGGAGCACAAATAGCGTTAAAATTTTTGATGTATTTCTGATAAAATCCGCATAACGACACAAATGATCGCACGTCCTTTTTTGTTTGCGGCCTAGGTGCTCTCTGCAGTTTTTCCAAGTTCTTAGGATCAGGGGTCATATTACCCTGATATACAGTGTGTCCCAAGAATTCCAACTCTTTACATCCAATACAACATTTTGTTGGCCTAGCAGTTAAGTTCGCCTCTCGAAGTCTATCAAACAACATCTCCAGAGCTTCAATGTGTTCTTCAAATGTCTCTGTGGCTACGAGAATATCATCCATGAAATTCGTGATACATGGGTTATTCAGGGGATCCAACAATTTGCGCATCATCCTTGAAAACACACTCGGAGCATTTTTCAGTCCGAATGGTAGCATATTGAATTCATAATGTCCATCCGAAGTGCTAAAAGCCAAATAAGGTCTCACTTCAGGCTTCACTGGGATCTGGTAATAGCCTTTACTAAGATCCACCTTTGAAAAGTATTTTGCCTTGTTCAGTCTGGCAAATAACTGTTTTGTGTCTGGTAATGGATCCACTTGTCCTTCTGTGACAGCATTCAGTTTCCTGTAATCTATGCACAGTCTATGTTCCCCAGACGGTTTTCTCAACAAAACGACACTAGAACTAAAAGATGATTCACTGTGCGAAATAATCCCCTCCTTCAACAAATACTCTATTTCTTCCTTCAATGCCTTCTCCTTCGCGAACGGAATAGAATAGGCTCTCATACAGATTGGGTTTGAGTCTACCAGTTTCATGTCATACTGTAGCAAATTTGTATGGCCTGGTTTATCTGTTAATACATCTGTATGTTCCTCCAGAACCTGTTGAACTCTCTCCCTCTGGTTTTTAGTCAGGTGCTTACTGACTTTTACCTGTGCTGCGGTTTCACAAGGATGTAATGGGTATTCATGTGAGGTGAGTGGTTCTTTTTGCATCTGGGTTGCAATAGCCAAGGTCAATAAGGGGGTGCTTTCCTGGAGTGGTCTGTCCAGATACTTCTTTAACAGGTTTACATGATAAACTTTCTCCTTCCCCTTTTTGTCAATTTTATAGTTTGTTCTAGACACCTTCTCTAGAACCGTATATGGACCTTGCCAACCAATTTGTAATTTATTCTGGCTTCCGGGTAGTAGAAGCAGCACCTTCTCTCCGACTGCCAGTTCCCTGTCCTTTGCCTTCCTATTAAAATATGCTGCATGTTTCTTCCTGGCTTGCTTCAAATTATCATTTGCCAGTTTCCATCCAGCTTTCAAACGAGTGGTCAGTTCGTTCACGTATTGATACGATGAGGTTACAGTCTCTTCCGCCTTCTCATCTGTCCAGGTCCTTAATAGAGCTTCTAATGGACCTTTTATTGGCCTCCCAAATAGCAGAGTTGCGGGAGCCATCCCGGTTGAACTATGTGGTACCTCCCGGTACGCAAACAATGCGGCGGGCAGGAATTGATCCCACAGATCCGGTTTTTCGTGTGCCAGCTTTCTCAGGATAGAAATGAGAGTCCCGTTGAACCTCTCTACCTGGCCGTTCCCTTGTGGATGGTACGGACTACAATGAAAGTGTCTGGCTTGAAATAGCTTAAAAACTTCTTCCGTTAGTTTCCCCTTGAACTGAGAACCATTATCCGTCAAGATTTGATGCGGGAATCCTAATCGGGTAAATATTGTAAGTAGTGCCTCTGCTAAATGTTTTGAATCAATTGATGGCAGGGCTACCGCCTCTCCCCACATAGAACAAGTGTCCACCAGAGTAAGGATGTAACTGTTCCTCCTCTTGGTCCGAGTGAGAGGTCCTACAATATCCACTGCAACCCTCTCAAAAGGTGTTCCCACTATGGGCATTTCCCCTAGAGTTGCAGGAGCAGTCCAGTGCTTTGGAGCTACCCTTTGACATTCTGGGCAGGATTTGACATATCTTTTTATATCCTCCGTTATCCCTGGCCAGAAGTAATGACAAGCTATACGCTGTCCTGTGGCGCTGATCCCCATGTGACCACTGAAGGGAATCGCATGCCCGAGTTCCATCACTTTATCTCTATATGAAGTGGGGAGAACCAGCTGGTTATGACCATTTGTTCCAGTTCCGGCCTTCCTGTATAAGAGTTTGTTCTTCATGAAATATTCCCCCTTGCTCGGAGGTGTGTGGCATTTGGGCAATTTTTTAAAACATGGCTTGAGTGTCCTATCCTCAGCCTGCGCCTTCCTCATCTCCTCTGGATGAGCATTTATAGGTTCACCTTCTTCCTCCTTCTTCTGTGACCTGGTCTGCACTGTCGCCATGATCACAGGTTTCTCGGGATTCCCCAAGAAGACGTATCTACACCCCAATATCAGAGGGTAGATTGGTTCATCTATCACTGCTGCTCTGATTTCTCCCTCCACATAGCGAGTTTTCACCGTTATCCTTGCGATGGGAAGTGTCATGAGTGGTATGTCCTTAGTCGCCCCTTGTATTTCCACTGTTTCTGTGGTATACTGACTTGGGTCCACTAGGCTAGACTTCACAACTGAATCATAATCCAAACCTGTATCATAAAGGCACCTTATGGTGACCCCATTACAAATAACATCCTCACAAACTGGGGGGGTGATAAGGTTCCTGTTGTCCCTTAGGATTAACCTTTAATCTTTGCGTCCCCGACTTCATTGCAGCAATGTTTGAAGGTTTCCTTCTACAAAATTCGGTGTTATGGTTATCCTTCTTGCACCATTTACACCATCTTTTTCCTTGGTTCAACGGTTTTCTTTCATTGAACTTTTGGTCATTGAACTGTGAGTTTCTGTCGCGATAGTCATTTCTTGGCCGCTCAAAGTTTGTCCTACCTTTATTTCCCTGCTCTCTAATATCAAATTTATTAAATTGCTGTGGAGCTTTAAAATTGTCTATGTGCTTCTTTTTAGCACCACTTACCTCTGCCTGGGCTGCTTGATACCTCTCAGCAACATTTAAAACATCCCCCAACTTCTCTGCACCTTGTTCCATGAGAAATTTTCTCATGTCTGGAGCCATGGACTCTCTCAATTGCTCAATCATGATCATTTCTTTAAGATCTTGGGTCTTCCCCAGAGCAGTCCATTTCTCCAAATAGGTTTCTAGTCTGGCAGAGAATTGGTGGTATGTCTCCCCAGACAACAGTTTGGCATTTCTGAATTTCTTACGATAAAATTCACCATTCTTCTCGTACCTTAATAACAAAGCCTGCTTTAACATGTCATAATTGTCTTGGTCTTCCCTGTTCATTTAGCAAATACTTCATAAGAAGTACCCCTCAATCCCTGTGATAGCTTTAAACTCCACCTCTCTCTCTCTAACCCATATGTAGTAGCTAATAACTCAAAACGTCCTAGGTACCCTTCTATGTCATCGTCTTTCTCAACAAAATGGTCTAAATGAAACCCCATAGCTGAGTTTGAGGCTCCCAGACTAGGCGTAGCATCTGAGGCAAAAGGGCTGGCACCATTTTCAGGAGCCGGGCCTTGTAATTCCAGCTCCCTTAGTCGTAATTCGTGCTCCCTCTGCAACCTTCTATCTTCTGCCTCCCTTTGCTGTCGTTTTTCTTCTGCCTCCCTTTGCTGTCGTTTTTCTTCTGCCTCCCTTTCGGCAGTCAACCTTTTTTCTTCTGCCTCCCTTTGCTGTCGTTTTTCTTCTGCCTCAATCTGCAGCCTCTTAATTTCTCTATCAGCCTCAATTTGTAACCTCTTCTCTTCAGCTACCTTTCTATCTTCCCTTTCAATATATTTATCACATTCAGCCGTTACATATTGAATTAAAATCTGACCATCCATTCCCATCTCCTTTGCGGTCAGCACAGCAGCTGATCGGAATTTTGCCAGCTCCGCCATACTTTTCAGACAATATAATAATATACAAGCTAAATCTCTAACCAGTAAATACACTAAGTACTTCTTATGACTATAGTCTAACTAATTCTAACTAACCAGTTAACTAATTAATTATCACTGGCTGTGAAGATTCACCAAATTTTATCTGCAGGGACACTTTTAATTTTAAAGGGAATTTCACAATTTTTCTTCCCTAATTTTATTTCTCCAACCAGGAGATCCTAATATTACTGTTGGGCTAATTATCCCTGGACAAGACCCCAATGTATGTAGTGGGTTTGATGGTATTGTATGATGGTGATATTACTAAATGTAATGTATGAGACCAGCTGTGAAGGCTCCTGAGATAAAATGTAGTTGTGAATTGTCAGAAGGCCTTTCTTGCTACCACTACGACCTCACACTCAATTTTTTTCCTTAATGAATGTAGCTATGTAAAATGTCTAGGGTAATGATATGTAGTGTGGTGTGATAGTTTATAAATACACCCACAGATATTTAAGAAGACTAATAATATTAACAAATGTTAAAATACACTGAACTAACTCACGTGTGTAAAATTTTTGATAGAATTATATTACATTTATTTTGTTCTGGATCAAGTTTTATGTTGACCAGAACTTTTTTTAAAAAAAAAGATTTAGAAATTATGAAAGAAATGCATGGTATATTACATAATAAATGCAAGAGTGTACATATATAAGTACTAGACTAGTTAGTTTTACTAAAATGTTCTAGTAGTCATCTACTTGGGAGGATAGTTAATGTTTGTGCTGTTGGGGTGGCCTCATCACACCTGTCTATATTGACTACACAGTGTCCAGTAAATTGCAGGAATTTTATGGGGTATTAGTAACTAAAAGGCGTTGGTGAATTTCCAGCAGACCAGAGGCTCACTCATCTTGAAGAAGTAGCTCTGGTGCTGAAATCTGGTGGTCCCACCTCTCCGTGCTGGCGGGCAATAATAGTGGTCTCTGTCACAACGTACTGCACAGATACACTCGAGTAAATCACCAACTGAATAGACACCGCCTTGTTGACGACTGAAACTCACAGCTCTGCAATCAAAGTATTGGCTATGTGTCAAAATTCTATTCTCTACCCACGTCTGGACACAACACGGACACAACAACCACATCATACAGACAGGTCAGATCTCTCTGACCAAACAGCACATTTACCATGGTGGTTTTACATCAGATAGGTCCTCCCAGACTATAGATTCTGAAAATGATTTATTAGTTTTCTGCCCTAAAAAAGGATAGGTAATATGTTTCATTATTCTCAACACTTGATCTGTCTTTCCTAACCCTTGCTGGAGTTTATGTATATTGTTGGTCCCTAGACCCTGAACTGGGGCGGGGGGTCTAGAGCAAATCCCTACTTGTTTGTAAGGCTAGATTTCGATATGGCAGTATCAAATCACTCGAACATTAAACAATATTCAAAATATACAAAGAAATAATTTCAATCTTACCAGATTATGAATAAAGAACACCGAAATGCTAGCAAAACTCAGCTGAGCTGCTGGCTATAGTATGGCGTCCCTGAACTATTTCACTTTCTTTCATTTGGAAATCACCACACTTTAAAATACTGTGTCTATCATCGAACAGCTATTGAGGAATGGCCCCCCTTCTCGTCTGAGCGCCGATAAAATGTTTGTCTGTGGCCAATCACTGCCTAGGTTTTTTTGAATTTCAAATTTCCTACACTAAAGTCATTTCAGTCATGCTTCAGTCAAGTATGGATTTTTATCTGTTAGTCTGTCCGTCTCTACTTGCGTTTTTACAAAAATGTACTTGATTTTTGAACCAACCTTTCTCTCCCCTCCAAAATTTTGTCGTTAAAAGTTATTTTTAGACACAGCTACCACCAACGACCCTCTCCTCCATACTAAGTAGATTTGAACACCTGCGTCTCGAGGTCGTGTTTTTTTTTTTTTCTTTTTTGCAAATAGCGACACTTTTTATTCAATACAGTTCGTCGCTGATGTGAACAACACTGTCTTTTGTCATTATCTTCAATATTATATATCCGTCTGTAAAATTAAGAACATATTAGTTCACTGCTCAGAATGGGCCATCCGGCCAGCTAATTTTTATATTCCTAACATTAATATTAAGAAAAAAATACTTTTTAAATTTTGTAATATTTCGAACATCTGCGTTTAGCCGCTGAATTCAAATCAAGGGCTTGGTATCGCAAAAGCGTCCATTTCCGTACCTCGTGTCAATTTGGGGGACGTGAATTTTTACTTTCCTCCATCCCCCCCAAATTGCGTCTCCTTAGCCTTGCTAGTCTCACGCAATCTTTCCAGTCATATTTTTTTCCTTTCTTTTTTTTTTTTGATCCGCCGTTCTCATTCTGTCTAGCAAGTCAATTTTTATGGAGGGTGATGACCCGCGGTCCGGGCGATCATGTACTATCAGCAGCCTACGCATTAGGTTTTTATCCTTACATGTTATCTTTGGAGGATTTTACCGTTGTATCTCTGTCAATTTCACTACATACGCAATCCTTCTTGTAGTGCGACGCCAGGAGAAATCCTCCGGGAATCGTTTCCTCGTTTTTCTTCGTTTTCTGTCCAAGTGTTTGACCACCTGTGACAAGATTCTTAGTATATATTGAGTCCTATCTCTAACTGCTTTTAGTCCCTGGAACTTCTGTCGTGAGGTGGTATAGATCTTTGTGCAGTTTGTCAGCTACTTTTAGTGTGGGAAATTCTTTACAATCTCGGTAAGGATTCTTAAGTAACTTGGCAGTTGTTTTTTTTTTCCTTGGGTTTTGGACTTAGACGGAGGTAGTTCATTTGGAGTGGGTGTGACGACTGGCCCAATCTTCTCTTCATTTAATTTACGAGACACCATTTATTTTTATTCATCTTCAATGCATGATCGGAAAGCCGATAAAAATACGCGGCAAATTTCGCTCGTTGATAACAACTCTAGCGTCTAGTACTATTTTTAGATTAACGACGTCATTCTAGACTTTAACCTCCGTGACCTGAAACCGGTTTTCAATTAGGGCAGACTACTTAGACTTAGATAGAACCAGTAAAACCCACTCTGTGGAACCCCTCACGTGACTTTTAACGTTATTGATTGGAGCATCTATCGGAAGCCAAAGTCACATGAGGCACGCTTCAGGTCACGTGCCCAAGCGGAAATAACACGCTAAAAGTTGCGCCAAAGGAGGCAACTTTCACTTGCATCCAGGCAGGCGAGAGGGCCAGACCTAATCTAAGACCGCTGCAATTTCACGCGTTAAAGCACTGTGAAGCCACATGTCTAAATTGCTGATTAGAGTCAAATCTCTGAGTAGTCTATGGGGGAGCCTTGTACGACAGTCCAATCTCAGAGAAGAATACGGAGTCGAGTTCAGTTGTCGTAGATTTTTGATAGGGAAATTAAGACTTGGGTTGGTCCCTTCTGAATAGGTTAGAATGAGTGATAGCCACAGTGAGATGTGATAATAGAAATAGAGTTCCACGAGTGAGATGGTAGAATTTATAGAGGCTGTCCCGGAAATCGAGAATCTCTCTCTCTCTCTCTCTTTCCGCCTATCTTCTACAACAGATCCAAAGGAGTCAGACAGTCTATTAAAAAAATAGGTATATTAATATATATCTTTCCACTCACGTGCCCGCACATACAAGTGACGACAGTTAGACACACAGACGTGGGAACAACTATAACAATGATTATATAGATATTATGGGAACGAACTGACCACCACACTGAAATAAATGTAGGTATAGTTTAATTATCATAGTAAACTTACATCACAACATATAAAATACATCAAAAGCATATACAAATAGTCATAAGAATCAAGGAATGCTACAATAGCGATAGACTCGTTTGTATGGTCCTCCCCTGGATATATAGCTCACAGTCCCGTTAGAAGAAAGTGATAACCCCAAAGAGTTACAGATACATATGATTGAGTCTATGGTTTCCCCCTTTTAAGGTATGGACAGACTTGATGCTCTGCTTTATTCTAAGGGTAACTATTGTTAGCAATAACTTGCATAAAGGCATTCAGGCAGCAAAATGGGGGCCACATTACAACAATTAAGAAATCACTCAGTCCTGCATTCACTCTATTCATTCAGCAGTGATCACGTGCAGTTGCTCATACTCACAGCTTTGGTAGCCACTTCTGGGAAATACAATTTTTTTCAGGACATTTACCTACAGAATCGTCAATGGCAGCCTTGACCAAGAAATCCCCAGTTCCAAAAAGACGGATTGGATTCTCTGCTTCAGGGAACGATTCCTTGGGGGGTGCTTATTTGTCGAATGTCTGTTTAAGTCACATAAAATTTTCCAGGTACGAACGTTAATAGCAAGCACAGTGTCACTAGCGTAGTTTCTAGAAATAAGGAATGTCAGGTCGGTTGGGTTCTTTCAGGCTAGGACTATAATCGGTCACCACATCACTTGTCAAACTCCGTCGGAATGTTACTGACGTCAATAAATTACTTGCCACACAGACTAAAAATGTACTAGAGTTTTTCTCAGGAATAATTTAATATGGCGCGATAGGCCTGTTTCTTCATTTATCCTTTAAAGTACTCGTAAAGATTTTGCACCAAGTCACTCTAAGGAAAATGGGTTAGTTCTTCACAGGTATTTACTCTGTACTAACGCTGGCAAAGATTGGGTCACCCCAGTATTCACTGAATAAAGAAAAAACACATATGAAATATGTTACGTATTATGTACTCAATATAACTTACGTTTTTAAAATGCAAGCGTACAGCTTGACTTATCATTTAAAACTTTTCCCGTGAAATAAGTTATATATAAAAATCATCAATCCTCATGAATTAGGAATACATGCGTATTCCGTCAACACTCATGAGGCATCTAGCATTATAAGTTAGTTTAGAAAAATTGTTCCCGTCTGATTATTTAGCAGTTAAATAAATTCATTATAGCTACATTGTTGTTTAAGCTAGAAATTATAATTTATTCTGCTTTCCACTGAAACACGTCACTAGAAAATAATACAGACTATATAATTAAGCACTCTGCACCAAATCTAACTAGTGAAATATGATGGCCAAGAAACTCAGACTTCGCCAAAACACAGATATTTGATCTAGCACAGCGATCTGTCTACTGCAACATTTTAGGAGTCAGAATGAAAATAAAGTTTAACATTCTGGTTATATCTATTACCAGACAAAGGGGTCCCAACTTTATTTCGCCAAACGAAATAATCTCCCCTTTCCGTCTAAAACACCTTACATCACCAAGAAGACTACCATGAACTGACACTCGTGCGTTTTCACACCTCACGCTGACCAGGCAACAGTGAGTGCCTTGTCAGCTGGGATTTCCAGACAAATGTCTCAAACTGCGCCGAGGAGATGTCGGCTATCGCGCCTCACTGAGCGCTCAGCCGATGCAACTCGTTGTGGCAGGTGGAAATGCAGACAACTTTGTCGCCTATAGGTCTGGCGAAAGCGAATATCCACAGTGTATTTCGTCTGGTGCAGGGAATGCTGTAGACATATGTCTGCTCCTATGTCTGGCCAGACGAATATATTCACAGTTTCGTCCACTGACACCTAATGCAATAGAATGCATTTCAACGCTCTCTCTCTTACGCGTTATGTCATAAATGCGTTTACCAGTATGAGAAAGAAAACGGTAAAGTTGAGAATGGGGAAGAAAATATTTTTCGCAAACGAATGGATGCGAAAAATACAGGATAAAGGTAAAGAGTGATAATAAAATAGAGGATACGGGTGAAAGAAAAAGAAGAGGATATATGATCAACAAACTCTCTGTGACAACAGTGAAGGCAGATCCGAACCATTCGAGACCTATCCGATGCAACGTCATAAGGAGACAGAACAACTAACCATGCTTCACTATCAGCCAGGGGCTGAAAAGTTAAGTTCCTGTTTCATAGGGAACTCATCATATCAATGTCTTAGCATGAGCCAGTATATGAGGAAAAATACTTGAATTGTGAGACGTATATCCCATACAGCATACACGAAATTTCCACCGACAATACCATCATTCACCATCCATTCATTTTAAATTTAATAAACCAATTGGGTGTATATAATGTACCCCATGCCTTGTTCATTTCATTAGATGTTACATATTGTCTGATGTTTATCTTCCTTTATAAGGGAAGGGGGGGGGGGGCGCTCGTAAAATATAACATATAATCCCAGTAATAATTAAGGATAATAATAGATAACGGAGAAGGGGACTACGGTAGCGAGAGACCAAATATCTCCTTATAAACTTTTCCAGACCTTGTCTAGTTAGGAGAATTTACACTCTTTGTCTCCCTTCAGCCGGTGGAGAAACCCAACAGGATCTCTTGAGTCAAATCTTCCTCGGGGTGATCCCAGAAAAGCTTCACTTAATTATATCCATTATTTCTGACTACTATAAGTTCTTATCCTTCCTACGCTACGTCACAGTGGGTTCTAGCATTTTTAAGGCTCATCCATTACCCAACAAGCGCAAGAAGCTATAGTTAGTTTTTTTTTAAAGGAAATTGTGTTTGTATGCTACTTACGTTTTTTGTTGCTAAGCCCAGTTGTAAATGTGCCTTAAGATGAGTCAGGTGAGTGATAAAAGAATAATTATTCCCCTCGAAGTGTAACTATATAACTGATTGTTATGTGGAGAGAATTCTTTTTAACGCAGAGTGTAACCATAAGCGATTTTCTTTTTTTCTGGCCTCCGCGGCGGATCCTTATAATTTTTTCTACAACATGTAACTGTAATTAATTTGATTACTTGTCCACTATATGGATACTTGTAACAAATTTAGAGGTTTACCAAGAGTAGCCTTGTATGTTGCCATATGAGTACATGTAAATATGACAGTATTAAGTGTGTCGCAGCCCAGTGAGATCATCTTAGACAGGCCTGCGATTTTCTTTAGACGCCTGTGTGTTAGACAGAACTGACAGATACGTTGTGAGGTCAGTTCCGCGCCAGGTAAAGTGGGCATGCATGTTTACCTACCAACCCCCCCCCTCCCCCCTTCCACCAGCCGCGGGTAACCACTGATTACGCAAGTTGCGAGTTTATCGGGTAGGCCTGCCCCAGGTACCTACTCGCTCGCTCGTCTATTTAGCGGCCAGTGAGAAGGAACGGGCAGAGAGAGATACACTGCGGGACCAGGTCAGCACTGACCAACCGTAAAGTCCACTTGGGGTGGGAATGGTGGTATTAAGTTAATCTGTACCTGGTTTTTTTTCTTTCGATGTTGTAACATTTATGTTGGCAAGGTGATCATAGATTTTTTAATATGATTCATTTCAGGGAGAACTGGCTAATTCCGACTGAGTTAAGGGACCATTGGGTCATGGGCCTAAATTGCCTTCCTGCAGCGTCGGATAGTTTTCACGCCCTTACATTTTCACCAACTACCCTTCACCAGCTTCATACTATGGTAGATTCGGTGATTCCCCTTGCTTGGGCGTTATATCAGAACACATAATACCCGGAGCGTTCATGCTCGATCAGAGTCTCTTCAGAGAAGCTACACACCATTTCAAGTGCTATTATCCCCGGGTGAGTGTCAGATCTTACCCATTCGCATTTAGCACGGCCAGTCACAGGATTGACTGGCTTTTTTTTTTTTTTTTGCTTGCGTCTGATTATTTGGCTGTGATACCCTGTTCAACCAAAACCCATTGAAGGGTTATAAACGGTTATATTGGGGTATATAGGGTGTTATCGTCTTCGCTGGTATCTCGTTCGTAGTCCTGGAGGTGATTGGTCCTGAAAAGGACCACTAGCTGGCTGTCTGGATGCCTCTTTGTCCTTTTGTGGTGCCGTGTCGCGTTTATGGTGTTTTTTATGTCCTGCTTCAGCTTCTTGACATCTGCTTCTACTTGCTGCTGGATTCTTTTCATTTCTTCCATCATGTGTTTTATGTTCTGCATACCTATTGCATCTTCTCCACTGTCGGTTGGTTCTTCGGGGGCCTGCTTGCTTCTGTTTTCGATCTGCAGTTTCATCTTCAATTGTTTGACTTCAGCGGTCAGCTGGTGTAACTGACGTCTGTCAATCGTGCGTTGTTTTTCTGCAACATCCGCAGCCACTCTGTGTTTTGCCTCCTTGAAGGGGATGTTTTTGGAAACCGCCTCCTTCAGGATGCTCTTTGTCTCCTGGAACCTCGGGCAGCCTCGGTATCTAGCCCCGTGGTTTCCGAGGCAGTTTGCACAGGTGCGGTTTGAGTTTACTGCTTTGTAGTTGTGGTCCTCCTTCGCCTTGGGACAGTCGCGATATAGGTGGTCACCTGCGCGGTATCGACAGACTGCATCTCTCCTGCACGTTTTCTTCGTGTGTGAGAATTGCTGGCAGTTGGAACACTGCATCACCGGAGGGATATATGCCTCTGTCCTCTTTGATGTCTCGTTGAGTGTCAGTCTTTCAGGTCTTGTCTCTCCTTCAATAGTAACTACCACCAGATTGGTATCTTTTCCATTCCATGTCCTTAACCTCTCGACCTGTATGACCTGGGCACCTGTGTTTTCAGACTGTAGGCAAGCCTGGGCTTCGCTAGCGGACCATTTTGTGTCCACCCCTCTTAGCACCAATTTCTTTGTTGTCTTGTTGGTCTCCATCATTACTTGTATCTGGTGAGGCAGCATGAATTCTTTCGGTCCGGCCTCCAGTTCTGTCATCAGTGAAGTTGTCTTATCAGTGTTGTTGAGCGAAAGCACGACTCCTTTTTCGTGCCTCCGTACCTTAGAGATGCTTCTCCTGCCTGTTATTGTCTCTAGGATGCTGATCACTTTGTCATCTGGTAGGGCCCTGAGTGAGGCCTCGCCTCCTGTTTTCACAGCTCACTTCACGGGAAGACAGCACTATATTAAATCGAGCGTCCTTTTCAGGGCGAACGCAGCCGTCGGATTTCACTAAAATGACTCGTACCAAGCCACAAGCGAAAAAGAGGAAAGTCTACACAAGCCCTCAAACACTTGTCAGCAGCATCAAACAAGAACCTGCAAAGAACAAACAGAGTCAACCAGAGAGCACGAATACTCCAACTAATAGCGTCGTGGCCAGTCCTTCTCAGAAGACGAACAACGCAACCTCTGAAACTACGACCGATGAGCGACCCGAAACTTCGAAGGAAAAGGACAAGATCAAATTGCCAGAGAGCAGGGCTGCCCCAAGTGCTAGCGTGGAGGCCGGGCCTCCTGGGAAGCCGAGCGAAACAGCTCCTGACACCATTGACAGCCGCAAAGGAAAAGACCCTTATTCGAACCCAGAATTAGATCAGGCCTTGGAAAGGCTCGCAAAGACTATGATGATAAGTATGAGGCTCCAGAGGGAGGCAAGGGACAAACTTGCAAAGTCACCACCAACATCCACGCCCGTCGTACCAGACCTGGGCATCGAAGACGCTATCCGTGACCCAGTGACGGAAGATCACCAAGCGGCGGAGATGTGTGAAGGTCAACAAAGCGGCCACCAGACGTCGAGAGCCGAAGAAAAAACCAACAATAACCCCGAGATGCAAACCACCAGACCTACTCCGGGTGAAAAAATAGCTGACAGCTGCTCAAAAGCCCTTTCTCAAGAAAAAGCTCCTTCCGACTGCAAACAGGTGCATGATTCTTGTCCTGACCGGGACCGAGGAAGGGAAGAGGGAACAAGGGCAAGCAAGACAGGCAACACAGCTGAGATGCAGGAGAAGAGCGTTAAGATCACTCAGATGTCTTGACTGGCTTTTCGTCGATGGTGGATTTTAATAGGGCACGACGCCTACCAACTCTTGAGTGCATTCATCGCCACCCCTTTAGATCATGGATTTAAAGTACACTTGTATATCAAAGACACTCAACATTTGTCGTGAAAGTTCTTTTCGTGGTGGAGTTTTGGGTTGGTTCCACGGATTGTCAGCAGCATAGGGAGAGGACAGGGTTAACATATCTCCGTCTGCGATACGCCAACATCTGTAATCCAAGCGGAATATAAACACATGTGTGCCGACGAAGAAGAACTTTGGGAAGTGGACAGATAAATTTTGGTGAAGGGGGAGCTTGAAGTAACTGCGGGGTAGGGTCATTAAGTTGGATTAAACAGTTGTGGTGCTGACCAGAAGTAGTCAGCGGGATATTCTGCATGTGTGGGGTTTTCTTTATTTCAGGTACTCCCGTGGAATGGACAGTTGATAGCTGGCCAGATATTAGTGATTGTTCTTAACTAATTGCATGAGAGAGCCAAGCTCGTTGATAACAGCATAATTTTGTATTGTGCTTCTTCGACCTCAATCAGAGCTAATTATTGTGGAGTGTTGTTGTGGGTGATGTTTTTTTGTATTGCCATATTATTTAATAAATATATAAATAGTAGCGGATCAGAATTATCTTTCTCTAACTGTACTTGCTGCTTGTCGGATGTGAAGTCACGTAACGTGTACTTGTCCTTACTGCTTGTATAACTGTACAATAGAAGAGAGAGGCGGGGGTGACGATAGCTTTGAAACACAGTCACTGAGTGGCAGGAGGGGAGAGTCATCATCTGATCTTTTACTCCTGATAGCTAAAAGTCACTCCATTCACATTCTATACACTAAGTCTTATTTACGTTCTCAGACCTCACTCAGACATTTTTTGTCTCGTCTCATACTTCACTCAGACTTTTGTCTTGTCTCAGACAGACTCTGTGCACCACTCGTTACAACGGTGAAGCGGCTAAAAATCCAGGATTAGTGTATTCAAACAAAGTTGTAGATTCAATAAATGTATTAACAGTTCATATACCCCGAACATCACTTATCCCATCAGAGAGAAGTATACCATATGTATGAGTCGATGTCTTGGAGGGATGTATTTCCAAGTATTATGTTGCTGTAGTTTTGTGTCATTTATGTACATGATCTTTTCTTTTTGTATTTTCAGACCCAATTGCCGTGATCCCTTATAAAGCATTCACACACTGTTTTGCATTTGTTTCCAGTTATGAGACTGACGTCCAAGTCCTCGGCTAGATCTAAATCATCAAGCTTTATTGTACATTGAATTCAATTTCTCTTGGCTGATTGTGGTGAAGTGGGATGTTATAAATACTTATAGGGAACTTAGTGTACTGACTGAGATCAGCTGTGAAGGTATCTATATCTATTAAGAGTAGTGTATTATAGATAACCTTACTTGCTACCACATATCTATATATCTCAGTCAGAATTATTCTGGAATAGTGTGATGCTACGTTATGTGTCTAGGGTATGTGTATGGTGAAGTGTAAGTCACAACAACAGACAGATAAACAATTTAATTTAATCCACTACTCTTAACAACACTGTGACACTCACATACATATAACACTCTATGAGAATAGCTTAAAGAAGTCACTCGTAACGGTTCAAATAACAATATGTATTCATTACTAGCATGAATGAATATGTGTCCTGATTCAACTACAAGGGAACCAGGAATCACAATCAATTTAAATTACAAGTTATGTACAGAATGTATTTAATATGAATATTGTAGTGACATATATTAGTACAAATGTTCTATGTGTGTCAGTTGTGTAGTAGTAAAATGAGGTAATACTGGTTTTGTTTTGTTCAAGCTCTGTTGGTATTTGTCATCATGACTTCAATAGTTTGTCTTTAGGGACCAGTATTGGAGATGTTCACAGTTCCTGATTTTAAGACAAGTAAATTCCCCTCTGAATAGTATTTTTATAAAGTTATTTCAAGATGAGGGGACATAATGTTGAGCTCAGCTGGCCAACTCTGCTTATCTTGAGTGATGGCGGCAGGAAAGGACTCCTCTGCTCGAATTCTCCTCTGGGCTCAGGAGACACCTCACTGATAGCTAAAAAGACCAAGGAGTATGCTGTCCGACTCTGGATTCAGCAAATCTCTGACCAGATGCTGCTCAGTACCATCAAGACCACTGTCCCACAATTCATACGAATAACACAGATACGTTGATTAGCAATGAATTCTGGCACAAACTGGCACAAACTTCCATCTGCCTATGTTCCAGGCTTTTATTGAGCCAAATATATGCTGGCTTCAACGCACTGATGCTTTATCAAGCTATTTTAAACAAGTGGTTTCGAACTAACGCTCCCAAGTGTGTATATCAGCGAGTCTGACCAATGAGCCCCGTTTCGACAAGTGTTTGAAAAAATGTTACCTTTCCCCGTTTCCCCTAACAACCAAGATAGTATTTATAGCCCGACCAATCGTGGTTAGGCTTTCATTTGTTGCGCTCCAATCAATTTGGAGTTTACATGGTAGGCTATTTATGTAACGTAAGGTTTTTTTTCAAACACGTTATAAAAAAAATCTTATGAGCAGAAATGATTTTATGCTGTCAGGCACCCCCAATATTTTATTTTGGGTATAATTTATTAATTCCTGGACTATTTGCGTAACGTTTTACATATTATTTGTCAGCAAGCCCTAAGGAACCCAAAAATACTAATTTAAAGGAGCTACGTGGCTGCGTTCAAAATATGCAATTTCTTCTACCTCCTGTTTGGAAGATGTGCTGTCTGGGTACTGTTATGTGTTCAAACGTAAACCCATCTATTGTTATCTTTTCTAATAAGAGTCTGTTATGATTTATAAACCTAACTCTGGGAAAGGGTAGTGTATTTTATCACTGTCCGTCTGAAAAAGTTAGTGCTTGTAGACTTACACGCGTGATGCCAGCATTTGTATATCGCGCGTCGCGTGTTGCATGCGTTCCTGATTTTCAGCCCTCCCCTCTCGCCATCCTTTTGTCCATCTGTTCGTTCGTTTTGGTAACGTAATATAATTAATGTTAGGATTAATTTAGGTCATTACGCAGTCTCTCAATGTTTTTCTTAGAAATGCAGCACACGTTTCATTGAAGAAGGCGGGTAATATACAGTAAGCTTTTACTATCAACATGAAAGCGTTACAATTTGCAGACGAAGCAGAAAACAAGGGGGATTTCGAGTACATTCCTTGTGACAGCACTGTTATTTTACCATTGCTCTTCTCTTTATTAATTTTATTTGTTAGGCTTCATATTTACCTAATAATTTATATATGTGGATTAGAATATTTCATGACACTGATGTTGTTTCCAAAATCCAGTAAGGTGAGAAACGGTGACAAGGAATATTCATGCCACACTCCAATTCTTATCGCAAAGAGCTCTGTAAGATGTCTTTCATGAAGATTTTACATTTCCTGTTTTCATGTTTTTCTTTATTAATTTAATGGACTTCAGCGGAATCTTACAAAAAAAAAAGGTGTTTGTATGAAGGAAATTATTATATTAATTAATAAACTACTAGTGCGCAGAAGCACTGCATCCGTAAAGCTGGTCTTTGACACAGAACGGGACATGCTCTTTTGTGTGATATTTCACACCTTCAGCCCTCCGGCAGTATCCTTTCTTCTTCGTTTTTCTCTCCGATCGCTTATTATTTGGCATTGTTTGCCTATTCATTCATTATTTTGCTCCATGCTGGATCTAGTAGGGTGAAGTCTCTAACACTCCACTCCTCTACGGAAGTATCTGCTATGAATACCCGGTCATTATCACCGGTCAGCGGTAATACGTTTATCTCATTCTATCAGCCGGGCTACCTCTGAGAAAGAGGCGATCCTCGTTTTACAACCATATTGTTTGTCTGAGTGGCCGGCGACCCTTTTGTTTGACTGTCCAAAGAAGGCACGAAAACACGGGCGATTATGAGATAATCGTTTCCGCTGGGCCCCTGTCTGTATCATTATCGCAGATAATTTGTCTGGGTAGACATCTTGGCGGAAGACATTACACCAGGCAAACATGTTCACACGTTTGTTTGTGAGAGTGCACAAGATGTCACCGGAAATATTACGTCTTATTATAAAGAGGTCACGCGTGGAATATTAAGTTTAATATTTTAAACATGCGGGGGAAATTATGAATTTAAACACCCTAACCCACATAGTGCGAAAAGAGCTTACAATTGGATTGAAGAGAGAGCCGGAATATACAATGAATCTCACTGGCAAGTGTGACGGGAAGTACAATCTGTGATGTGAACTGAAAACTGAAAATAAAATCTAGCGAACTCAGAGACACAGAACAGATAGCTTCGCAACTTCAAACGAGCAACTCCCAAAAAGCCAGAAAGAGAAGGATCGGACCTAGAATTCCATATTTATAAGTGACAGATCGAAGTATTTGGTAAACGTAAAACCTAAAAAAACCTTTATAAATACATGACTGTAAACTTAAGGGGTCAGGACTTTAAATACAGAGTCTGGACCTCACTCAGACATGTTTTGTTTCGTCTCAGATTTCACTCAGACTTTTGTCTGACAGATATAAGTTAACCATTGCTCATCGCTATGCCGCATGGTTCTTGA
The DNA here is from genome assembly GCA_024509875.1 of Oreohelix idahoensis. Lineage (NCBI taxonomy): Eukaryota > Metazoa > Mollusca > Gastropoda > Stylommatophora > Oreohelicidae > Oreohelix > Oreohelix idahoensis. The sequence continues at coordinate 146,411 of JAMPIV010003258.1, read as the reverse complement.
CTTCTGAATTATCTTGTGAATACTCCCTTCTGATAGAAGCGCCATTACACTTCTATCTACATCTCTGCCAAAAGTAGTCTTGTGCGAAAGTAAACACCTTTGACAATCCATTTAGATACTCTTGAGTTGTGGCCATTGTTGGACCACTACTGCAAAGCAGGGGAGGCAATCCGTGACAGTCTTCATAAAATAAAATAAAAAATAGATGAAAGAAAATGTCGAGATCAGTCTCATCATGACCGCAGTTAAGAAGTACTGAATTCGGAGTTTTACTCATTTATTTTCCAAACTGTCTCTGAACTACAACATCTCATAAAATACTGGTAATTTTCAACTCCAGTATCAATTCTCTCGACCAAACAAGGAAAATAGGAAGTTACAGGCCATTCGCTTGCTCAACGATGCTCATTTGCGCAGACCTACTTCGTGTATTAACTTATCTCGTTCCTATCTCACACTCTCTCTGTCTTTGTAGTTTCTTTCACCTTCATTCTTTCTTTGCGAGAAGAAATACTGTTAATGAGTGTGTGTTCTAAAATCTGGAACAAAGCGAACATTTTACCTACAGATTTTGATTAATAGTGTTGCTAACCTATCTAAAACCTGTATACTCGTCCATGCTCTTGCCATCGATATCAGCAAAATCTTCATCATTGCCATCAGTTCTTGTGCCTACACTCTCGTGTAATTTTGAGTAGGTTGTTATCTATCTATGAATTCCATATTATGCTCGTTTACGTCTAGTGTTTAGTATTTGTATTGGCCACGGGTCCATAAACTTGCCACATTAACAATAGTAAAGGCTATTCCAACTAGCCAATTCAACAGTAAGAATGGTGACTTCGAAGCTCCATAAACATCTCAACATTTATTTAGTACGGATAATATACATCATGGCATGTCGATAGGCAGAACACATTCTTCAATTATCTAGTCGCATCAAGTACTAATAGTACACATCTGATATCTGTGATTAGTTAACACTTCGTTAAAATGGGTTCCTACTGGAACACATCTGTCCCGTAACAGGGGAACATAAACAATGTTCTAGTTACTAAGCCAAACATTCACACGTCATATGCGAAGTACGCATAGTGACAATCTACAGGGTGTTTATAAAATCTCTGTGCAGTGAAATTTACGCCCGGGCGAGACTACGTCACCAGAAATGTGGTTTTCAGTAGGGGCTTTTTGTGTAATGCTGCACGCGGGATTGTGGAACACAGTAAATTAATATTAGACAAACATAAAGGTATGTTTTCAGGCACTCGTAAGAAATAAAGAAGTAGAACACTTGGACAACAGAAAAACAACAGACGTGAGTGGCTTACCCAGGGTTCGAACCCCGTACCTTCCGTACGACAACTCCGCCTAGCTATCAAGCGAATCACACTGACCCCACGGCCAGCTAGGCATCCCCAAAAAAGGATGCTTTGCTGACTATTTATCAGTACGAAACACACAAGATAACACCGGAAGTATACAGTGGGCAACTCAGCCCTTTAATGACGCAATCACTTCTGTTGTTCCCCTATTAACAGTATGTATCAGTCCAAACAAGACAAAGACCTTGATACTGGGTCCAGTAAATAGTAGAAGACTTAAGGACAGTAGTATAGAACAGAGGGTAGGTTTCTGGTATTGTATAAACATAAATAACACATAAGGAAGGGAAACCCGAGGCCTGTAAACAGTAAATTAATATTAGACAAACATAAAGGTATGTTTTCAGGCACTCGTAAGAAATAAAGAAGTAGAACACTTGGACAACAGAAAAACAACAGACGTGAGTGGCTTACCCAGGGTTCGAACCCCGTACCTTCCGTACGACAACTCCGCCTAGCTATCAAGCGAATCACACTGACCCCACGGCCAGCTAGGCATCCCCAAAAAAGGATGCTTTGCTGACTATTTATCAGTACGAAACACACAAGATAACACCGGAAGTATACAGTGGGCAACTCAGCCCTTTAATGACGCAATCACTTCTGTTGTTCCCCTATTAACAGTATGTGTCAGTCCAAACAAGACAAAGACCTTGATACTGGGTCCAGTAAATAGTAGAAGACTTAAGGACAGTAGTATAGAACAGAGGGTAGGTTTCTGGTATTGTATAAACATAAATAACACATAAGGAAGGGAAACCCGAGGCCTGTAAACAGTAAATTAATATTAGACAAACATAAAGGTATGTTTTCAGGCACTCGTAAGAAATAAAGAAGTAGAACACTTGGACAACAGAAAAACAACAGACGTGAGTGGCTTACCCAGGGTTCGAACCCCGTACCTTCCGTACGACAACTCCGCCTAGCTATCAAGCGAATCACACTGACCCCACGGCCAGCTAGGCATCCCCAAAAAAAGGATGCTTTGCTGACTATTTATCAGTACGAAACACACAAGATAACACCGGAAGTATACAGTGGGCAACTCAGCCCTTTAATGACGCAATCACTTCTGTTGTTCCCCTATTAACAGTATGTGTCAGTCCAAACAAGACAAAGACCTTGATACTGGGTCCAGTAAATAGTAGAAGACTTAAGGACAGTAGTATAGAACAGAGGGTAGGTTTCTGGTATTGTATAAACATAAATAACACATAAGGAAGGGAAACCCGAGGCCTGTAAACAGTAAATTGTTGTTTACTACTGTCCTTAAGTCTTCTACTATTTACTGGACCCAGTATCAAGGTCTTTGTCTTGTTTGGACTGACACATACTGTTAATAGGGGGACAACAGAAGTGATTGCGTCATTAAAGGGCTGAGTTGCCCACTGTATACTTCCGGTGTTATCTTGTGTGTTTCGTACTGATAAATAGTCAGCAAAGCATCCTTTTTTGGGGATGCCTAGCTGGCCGTGGGGTCAGTGTGATTCGCTTGATAGCTAGGCGGAGTTGTCGTACGGAAGTTACGGGGTTCGAACCCTGGGTAAGCCACTCACGTCTGTTGTTTTTCTGTTGTCCAAGTGTTCTACTTCTTTATTTCTTACGAGTGCCTGAAAACATACCTTTATGTTTGTCTAATATTAATTTACTGTTTACAGGCCTCGGGTTTCCCTTCCTTATGTGTTATTTATGTTTATACAATACCAGAAACCTACCCTCTGTTCTATACTACTGTCCTTAAGTCTTCTACTATTTACTGGACCCAGTATCAAGGTCTTTGTCTTGTTTGGACTGACACATACTGTTAATAGGGGAACAACAGAAGTGATTGCGTCATTAAAGGGCTGAGTTGCCCACTGTATACTTCCGGTGTTATCTTGTGTGTTTCGTACTGATAAATAGTCAGCAAAGCATCCTTTTTTGGGGATGCCTAGCTGGCCGTGGGGTCAGTGTGATTCGCTTGATAGCTAGGCGGAGTTGTCGTACGGAAGGTACGGGGTTTGAACCCTGGGTAAGCCACTCACGTCTGTTGTTTTTCTGTTGTCCAAGTGTTCTACTTCTTTATTTCTTACGAGTGCCTGAAAACATACCTTTATGTTTGTCTAATATTAATTTACTGTTTACAGGCCTCGGGTTTCCCTTCCTTATTGTGGAACACAGCATTGGAACACAGAATATCATGACGTAAATTTGCATCATTCGTGACGTAATTTCTAAAATATTTTTCAAATTCATTGCACAGCGACTTTATAAACACACTGTATAATTGTGCCGTAATTACCAGCACCTCATTCATCATCCATTCCTTTTCTCATTTGCGGCGGGCAAAAAGCAAACGTCACACACATACACACACACTCACACACACGCATACACACCCATATTTATATATTTTAATGACGACTGTTGTTTTGAGTTAAATGAATCAACCGTTTCCGCTACTATAGAGCAAGCTTACCAATGCAATTCCCCCCATGCAGGAAGCCTACGCAAAAACACTTTATTTGCTTTTGTGGTGGAGTTTTCTGTAGCACCTTTTTTACAAGATACGGCTGCTAGCTTCATGCACAACTTCACCTAATAGCTTCTTACGGCATACCTCAGGGGAAAATGATTCTATTCTTTATGTCTCCTCACGGATTCCGGGGACACATGGCGGTATATTTTAAGTTAGGTCTGTTCTTTATTCTTCCTTTGTCACGTACCCAACTTAACTTCTTCCCCTCCTCTTCTTACTCAGTTGAACTTGCTTTTTTTATGGTTTTCTAGTTGCTCTATTCTCATGATTGGATTATGTCCAAGGGAAAAAACAAAACAATTTTTTTAATTGGACCTTGAAAGCCTTCAGTTTTCTTACAGCGTTTTTGAGACTTACGGGATTGATTTTCTGAATGATTAATGTATACGCTAGTTAATATCAATTGGAAGTAGTATTTTCTATTTGTTGTAATAACCTGAAAACTACTGTATAATATTTTATGTTATCATGTCGGGTTTACAACTAGGCCTTGGTTGCAACATGTAATTATCATGTGGCATTACAGGAGCGATTTCTATTACACTTGTGCAAGGAAGTTAATAACCCAAAAAGTTGTAGCAAAATATGCGAGAATAAACGCTCAATTCAGTACGATTTAGGCATAAAACGATAATAAATACATTAGCCCGCATGTGTCTGACGGTTGGCATCTTCGAAGCCAGCAGCGCTGCCTTTTGCACAGTGCTAAGCCTATAGAACGATTTCACGGAAAAAGTCTGACACGCTTTAGTTTCGTTTTCGACAAACACTACTAATATTTAACTTTTGCCCAATCTGCTGATTACACTTTGTAGTCTAGCCTTACAATTAACTATTGGCGGAAGCATACCGCAATATAGCTATCTGAAGTAACTTTCTGTCAACTTTGTAGCTAAATTAGTAGTAATCCTTACATTTTTTGGTAGTATTACACGATACAAGGCTAACTAGTAACGCAAATTATTAACCCGCCCCGTCTACACCCCGCTTCGATGACACAGTCTACAATGCATATATTCACACTGCGGAAAAGCCAGCCAAGGCATAACCACGCAGACAATTTTATTTCCTCCTAGTGGTAGCATTTCTGATGTAACTAAAACAAGTTAGTTATTTGAAAAATACATGCTCGCAAGACGAACGAGAGGAAAGATAGCGGACTTGTGCAAAATTTTATTTGACGATTGACATAACAAAAATTGGAAATTTTAAACCATTATGAAGTTCCCCATAAGAATTATATGGTAGTATAACGTAGAGTTAGCTGAGTAAGAATGTACTTTAAATAATATGATAGTCCCAGTATTAGAGAAGTTATTGAAGAAATACTAATATCTAAGAACACACGACCAGACACACTGGCGTTCCTGCTCATGTTTTTGGTAACGTTAGGGGGACGCGAGCTGGAAAAAGAGGCAGGGAGGTACATTCAAATTCGCTTGGGGTGAACAGAGTATGAATGGGAAAGGGGAACGGTAGGAGAAATGTAATCCTAACGTGATATCTTTTGTATTGGGCATGACTAGAGCAGACGGGCCAATCGACCACCAGTTATTCAAAATTATTTTGGGTTTTTCATTCAAACTGCATTTGAATTCAAGTAGTAGGACGTTACGATTGGCTAGGCTGGTAAATATTAGCAAAAGGCTTTGACTATTCATTGCCAGTTGAACTAAAATTTGTATACAGATACGCTGAAAAACAGCTGTGTTAATTTTAAACTTAAATAAAGAATAAATTCACAGTCTGTGCAGTTCGGAGGAAGCTGAGGCCATTTCTTCACCAAATCAGCGTCATTTGTTTATATATTTCTTGATTGTGGTAAGGATATTTTATGAAATTTAATATGTTTGGTCTAACTACAAAAGTTAGATACTGCTATTGGGGAAAAAGTGAAGGACATGTCGGAAGCAGACATTGTTGAGTCCACACATTAAACGGTATCTGACTGATGTATGTTGTTATAATTATGTTGACATATTATTGTATTAAAATAGTTTAGCAAGCCTCTGTGTTCAATGAACACTGTTTAACATGCTTGAAGCAAATATAAGTGAAAAGAAAAGAAGAGAAGATCATACCACAGGAAATGTGGTTACTCCACATTATTGTATGGAGGAAAAGTATGTGAACGTACAGTGGCGTATCTACTATAAGGACTTGAGGTGTGGTCACAACCAGGTGGGAGTCCTGTACAATTCGGGGCGAGTGCATTTGTAAGGCACACGAGGCTGACTCCATACCCACGTAGGAAATTAAGTGTTAGAATAAATGATCAGAGATAAAAGGCCAGGGTGTCCTTTTGTTGCAGAGGGTCTATGTTCCTGTTGCCGGCTGGCGACAGGAAACCTGCTGAGTGCTTATAAACGCCAACCAGTCTCCAACCAGACTTATATGCTGTTGAATATCCAGTAGGAGCTTTGGCGAGCGTTGAACTTGAAATTTCTGCAACTACCCATTGAATTATCTTACAACAAGGACTCCCAGGTGAAGAGTAAAACATCTGGGGCATCTCTGACATTTTCTTGTGTTTCGAAATATTATACAGGAACTTATGGGGGTAGGATGAACTACAGCCCTCATATACAGTGACTCTCCCGGTAGATAACTAAAGTGAACTAATTTAATATTTCATACAGGAAGGACATTTATAACTACATAATAACTTTTAGTTATTGGGCAGATTGTCCCAACATTTTTAATTGTTCTATTCTGTAAACTATCTTGTCCTTATTTTCAAAGACCTGTCCACAAGCTATGAATGGACAGGCAAAATAAATTGTAAATATTTGTTCAAAGAAAAACTTAACTGCTAGTTATTAACTTCTTTAATAGAAACTTAAAGTGTTTGATTGTTGTGTACCATCATTCATTTCTCCCCTAGACACTAGGTACACCATACACCATACACTAGAGCCAGAAGATTGACCGTGTGAGACCTAGGGAGGTAGCGTTAGGTTCTCTGCACATAATTCATCATCATCATCTATAGAGTCAGAGACCTACATTTGCTTGACCTCACACGGTTATAGCAGACACCTTTTCATTCTTTTCAGATACCATCATAACCTCCCCAGCAAAATCAACTTTGCTACATAAATTGGTAGGCTTGTTCGGGCATCTGAATTTCTCTTAGTACTACATACATTGGGGTCCGGGGTTTAGCTTTAACAACAGTCTATTTTCCCAGGGAATCCCCATATAGTATTACCCAAGATTTGGGAAGTGAAGAAAGTGTCAGAGCCCAGATTTAATTAAATAAAATTATAATTAGTTAGAGATTTTGTTAGAACATTTTGTACTTATTAGAATGGCAGATCTGGCCAAGTTTCGCTCTGCGGCTGTACAGACTGCTAAAGAGATGGCATGGATGGACCAGAGTTGGTTCAATATGTGACGGTAGAATGTGACAAATTTATTGAACGAGATAGGGAAGACAGGAAGTTAGAAGCAGAAAGAAAGTTAGAGGCTGAAAAAGAAATTAAGAGGCTGCAGATTGAGGCTGACAATGAGGCTAGGGCATTAGAGGCTGATAGAGAGGCTGAGATAAAGAGGCTCCAATTTGAGGAGAAAAAATTAGAGGCAGAAGAAAAACGACTGCAAAGGGACGCAGAAGAAAAAAACTGACTGCCGAAAGGGAGGCAGAAGAAAAACGACTGCAAAGGGAGGCAGAAAAAGAAGAAAAGAGGTTGACTGCCGAGAGGGAAGCAGAGGAGAAAAGATTACAGAGGGAGCATGAGCTACGACTAAGGGAGTTAGAATTGCAAGGCCATGCTCCTGAAAATGGTGCCAGCCCCTTTGCCTCAGATGCCACTACTAGTCAGGGAGCCTCAACCTCAGCTATGGGTTTTCATGTAGACCATTTTGTTGAGAAAGACGATGACATAGAAGGATATTTAAGCAAGTTTGAACTTTTAGCTACTACTTATGGGTTAGAAAGAGAAAGATGGGGGGTAAAGTTGTCTCAGGGACTTCGGGGAACAGGTTATGAAGTGTTTTCCAAAATGAGCAGGGATGCCCAAGACAACTATGACATTGAAGCAAGCTCTTCTGTTAAGATATGAAAAGAACGGAGAGTTTTATAGAAAGAAATTTAGGAATGCCAGGCTACTGTCGGGTGAGACCTATCACCAGTTCTCCGCCCGGTTGGAAACGTATATGGAGAAATGGGCTACTTTGGGGAAAACCCAAGATCTCAAAGAGATGATACTCATTGAACAGATGAGAGAGTCCATGGCTCCAGACATGAGAAAGTTTCTCATGGAACAGGGTGCGGAGAGGCTGGGTGAGATAATAAATGTCGCTGAAAGGTATCAGGCAGCCCAGGTAGAGGTAGCTGGCACAAAGAAGAAACAAATAGATCAAAGTAAGGCCCCTCAAAACCATAACAAATTCGATAATAGAAATAAGCAGAATTTTGATAAGCCTCGAAATGAGTTTAAAAATAGACCTTCACAATTCAATGATAGAAGAAATGATGAAAGAAAACCTTTTAACCAAGGAAAGAGGTATTGTAAAAATTGTCGGATGGACAACCATAAGACTGAAAATTGTGGAAGGAGACCTGTAGTAATGGCCACGCTCCAGATCAGGTCGACTCCTAAAAAAGAGGAGGAACCACCAAAAACAATGTCTCGTAAACAGTGGAGAAAGGCACAGGCTGAAGATAGGTCACTGAAGCCGTGTTTTGAAAAACTCCAAAAACTCCATACCCCTCCAAGGAAAGGAGATTTCTATTTGGATGATGGACTGCTTTGCAGGGCGGATAAAGCAGGATTATCCGGGTGTGGACAGGTAGTAGTGCCATCGAAATATAGGGCACAAATTATGAGACAAACACATGTTCTAAATGGTGAACACCAGAAGATTGGTACCACATGCCAAAGAACATCTGTTGGATATTTCTGGCCCGGAGAAGTTGATGACATAAGAAAATTTGTCGAGGACTGCGAACAGTGCAGCGAGAACAATTCCACAGGGTGGAAAAATAAGAACCATATGCAAGAGAAGCAGTATGGCCAACCGGGACCAGAAAATAAAGAGGGAACACCCACACGTGGGAAAAGGAATCAGGACCTAGACACGCCACGGGGCAAACTTAGGCCTGGAAAGAAAAATAATTATAATAAAGTGGGCGAACGGGAATGGGAACCCCCGTTTCACAGACAGTCTTCGCTCAAATGTTTTACTATGGCCACTATGCAGCGAGTACAAAGAACTGTTATACCCCAGAATAAGCCGACGATCCCTCGGTCGGACTTATGTAAACGGGAGGAAGAAAAAAGAGAGCGAAGTTCTCTCAATTTGAATTTGAACCTGAGGGGAGACAGCCCCAGGAAACAAATTGGTAGTGGTAGATTCTTGTGTGGTGACACAAGAAAGAAACGTCCGCAAAACAAAGCTTCCAATGTAAAGGACCTGACAGGTGCCATGAATACTATGTCAGAAAAATTAAAAGTCCATATGTAGCTTTGCTAAGGACCTGGACAGATGAGAAGGCAGAGGAGACTGTTACCTCATCATACCAATATGTGAACGAACTGACCACTCGTTTAAAAACCAGTTGGAAACTGGCAAATGAAAATTTGAGACAAGCCAGGAAAAAGCATGCTGCTTATTATAATAAAAAAGCGAAGGATCGAGAACTTGCTGTAGGGGAGAAGGTACTTCTTCTATTGCCAGGCAGCAACAATAAACTTCAGATCGGATGGCAAGGGCCATATACAGTTTTGGAAAAGGTATCCAGAACCAATTATAAGATAGACAAAAAGGGAAAGGAGAAAGTCTATCATGTGAACCTTTTGAAGAAATATCTGGACAGACAAATCCAGGAGGGATCACATTTAATGGTCTTGTCTATCGCAACCGAGATGAAAAATGAACCTCTCTCCTCGGTTGAATATCCACTGAAAACCAGTGAAACGTTTGCACAGGTGAAAATCAGTAATCACCTGACAAAAGGACAGAAGGAGAAGGTTCAACAGGTCCTTGAGAAACATACAGATGTGATAACTGATAAAACCGGGACACACAAGACCCAGCACCCATCTGTATGAGGCCTTATTCTATTCCGTTCGCTAAGGAAAAAGCTTTGAGAGAGGAGATTGATTATTTGTTAAAAGAAGGGATTATTTCTCACAGTGAGTCTCCTTACAGTTCCTGTGTGGTGTTGTTGCGGAAACCATCAGGAGAACATAGACTGTGCATAGATTACAGGAAACTGAATGCTGTCACAGAAGGTCAGGTGGATCCATTACCTGATACTACTCAACTTTTTGCCAGGCTGAACAAGGCAAAATATTTTTCTAAGGTGTATCTTAGCAAAGGCTATTACCAGATTCCAGTAAAGCCTGACGTTCGACCTTATTTGGCCTTTAGCACCTCGGAAGGTCATTATGAGTTCAACATGTTACCATTTGGTTTGAAAAATGCCCCGAGTGTGTTTTCTAGGATGATGCGAAAATTGCTGGATCCCCTGAAAAATCCATGTATTTCGAATTTTATGGATGATATCCTCATTGCTACGGAAACATTTGAGGAACACGTTACCTCTTTGAATATGCTGTTTGATAGACTCAGAGAGGCTAACTTAACCGCTAGACCAACAAAATGCTGTATTGGTTGTAAAGAGTTGGAATTCTAGGGACATACAGTACATCAGGGCAGCATGACCCCTGATCCCAAGAATCTGGAAAAACTAAAAAGAGCACCTAGACCACAAACAAAAAAAAAGATGTGCGATCTTTCGTGTCTCTGTGTGGTTTTTACCAAAAGTATATCAAACATTTTAACTCTATATGTGCTCCTTTGACCGATTTAACTCGCAAAGGTCAACCTGATACTATAATTTGGACAGCACAGTGTGAATTGGCTTACCAGGAGTTAAAAGAGAAGCTTACAAGCAGGCCAGTGTTGCAATTGCCTGACTTGACTAAAAAATTTATTGTGAGAAGTGACGCAAGCAATGTAGGCCTGGGCGCTACATTATTGCAAAGGTCTTCCTCACAAGATGGGGAATTGAACCCAGTCGCGTATGCTAGCCGCAAATTGAACAAGGCGGAAAAAAATTACTCAACCAGTGAAAAAGAATGTCTCGCTTTAATATGGGCTATAAAGAAATTCCAGATTTATTTATATGGCCGGACATTTGTGGTCCAAACGGATCATTCTCCCCTCGTGTTCTTGTCACAGGCCAAGCACGAAAATTCCAGATTATTGAGATGGTCTCTCTTGTTGCAACCATACTCATTTGTAATAGAATACATTCCCGGCCCATTGAACGTTGGCGCAGACTTTTTGAGCAGACATCCTTATGATGAAGATCAGAAAAACGAGTAAGACTTCATGGAGCTAAGTTATCTCGCATATTATAACCTGCAAATGAATGCATGTTTTAGGATGGGAGGTGTGTAGCAAAATATGCGAGAATAAACGCTCAATTCAGTACGATTTAGGCATAAAACGATAATAAATACATTAGCCCGCATGTGTCTGACGGTTGGCATCTTCGAAGCCAGCAGCGCTGCTTTTTGCACTGTGCTAAGCCTATAGAACGATTTCACGGAAAAAGTCTGACACGCTTTAGTTTCGTTTTCGACAAACACTACTAATATCACTGACAAACAACATTTTTCTTTCTTATATAAGAGTAAGTGTTCTTAGGTCAGTTTCTTGCGCTGATTTCAAATCTGAAATCCGTTTATCTCTATCACATCGGGTTCTTAAGATATTTGTGAATAAATATATTTTTGGAAAACCGTTATTTGCTCCGTTTCATTTTTACTATATAACTTATTAAAAATTAATAAAATGCAAAATAATTCTACTTTTTATACTGCTAAAAGATGCATGACATATGTTACGCTATTTTTCAAATAGTTACTATATTTTGAAATAATTCTGAGCAAAATATGGCTTCTAGAAGTTGTAGAAATTCGGCTGATCTGTTCTGTTATGTGTGCGGATATTTTACCGATCGTGTTCACCAGAAAAACTTTACATCATTACTAAAGAAAGCATATGAACTTTATTTCGATTCGAAAGTTGATGATGCAAATAAATCTTGGAAGCCAAATGCAGTTTGTTCGACTTGTACAAATACATTGGCAGGTTGGTTACGAAAATCGCCGAAGCACAAGTCGATGCCTTTTGGAGTGCCAGTAATATGGCGTGAACCGACAAATCACGCTACTGATTGTTACTTCTGCTTGACAAATATCCATGGTTTCACTTTTAAAACTAGAAAGTCTGTGGTTTATCCAAATATTGAATCGGTTTCGAAACCAGTGCCTCATGATCCAATCACGTGTCCGACCCCAGTTCCACCAGAACAATATCCGTTGGACGTGAATGAACCATCAGAAATTGATAGTTTACCTGCTTTAGAAACTAATTCTGTCTCGGATTATATACCGGTGAATGATGGTGTTCACTTAATTGACCATTCAGAACTTTCAGATCTAATACGCGATCTCGCTCTTACCAAAGGACAAGCGGAATTACTCGGTTCGCGACTCAAAGAATGGAATCTTTTAGTGCCCAATACTCCGATATCTAAATTTCGTCATAGACACAGAGAACTTGTTCAATACTTTGAGATGGATGATGACATTTGCTATTGCAAAGATGTAAACGGTCTAATGGTGCACCTCGGTCATGAGCACATAGTCAACGAATGGCGACTTTTCATCGACTCTTCCAAGACTAGTCTAAAAGCCGTGTTATTGCATAACGGAAATTTATTTTCATCAATTCCAGTCGCCTACTCTGTTCATATGAAAGAAACTTATGACAAAATGGCTATACATTTGGCAAAAATAAAGTACAATGACTACCAATGGCGGATTTGTGGAGACCTAAAGGTCATTGCAATTCTCACGGGCATGCAGACTGGGTATACTAAATTTTGTTGCTTCCTATGTAAATGGGACAGCCGCAACAGACAGGAACATTATGCAAGAAAGGTGTGGCCTATCAGGGATCGTATGCAGCTCGGACATAAAAATGTAATACACGAGCCATTAGTTAACAAAGACAGCATCATTTTACCACCGATACATAAAAGTTGGGGCTCATGAAGAATTTCGTAAAAGCGTTAGATAAAAGAGCAAAGCTTTCACTTATCTTCGAGAAAGTTTTCCGCAAGTTAGCGATGCAAAGATAAAGGAAGGTATCTTTGTAGGACCTCAGATTAGGAAAGTTATTGCAGACAAACAATTCGAGAACTTGTTACATGGTAGTGAACTTCGCGCATGGATGGCATTCAAATCGATCGTCGATAACTTTCTGGGAAATCACAAATCTGTCGACTATGTGCATATTGTTAAGCAGTGCATAGATGCATACAGAATTATGGACTGTAACATGTCCCTCAAAATCCATTTGCTCGATTCGCATCATGACTTTTTCCCTGACAACCTTGGCGAAGTCAGCGATGAACATGGAGAACGATTCCATCAAGATATCGCCTTAATGGAGTCATGTTATCAAGGACGGTGGAGTGTGACCATGCTTGCCGATTATTGTTGGATGCTTCATCGCGATGTACCACATGCCATTCACCAACGAAAGTCGACTGCAAAGAAATTCAAGCCTACATAACTGTTATACTTCTTGTACGAATGATGTTGTAATACTGTATGCGTTGTTAAAAACCTTCAATTGCGTATTTCTAGAGATCCCGACCTGATAGAGAAAAACGGTTTGCAGATTTAAAAACAGCACATTAAAACTGACCAGAAAAACATAGAAATGTTAGAGAAAGAAAAAAAAAATTTTTTTTTGTTAGCCAGTGTATTTAACTTTTGCCCAATCTGCTGATTACACTTTGTAGTCTAGCCTTACAATTAACTATTGGCGGAAGCATACCGCAATATAGCTATCTGAAGTAACACTTTCTGTCAACTTTGTAGCTAAATTAGTAGTAATCCTTACATTTTTTGGTAGTATTACACGATACAAGGCTAACTAGTAACGCAAATTATTAACCCGCCCCGTCTACACCCCGCTTCGATGACATAGTCTGCAACGCATATATTCACACTGCGGAAAAGCCAGCCAAGGCATAACCACGCAGACAATTTTATTTCCTCCTAGTGGTAGCATTTCTGATGTAACTAAAACAAGTTAGTTATTTGAAAAATACATGCTCGCAAGACGAAGGAGAGGAAAGATAGCGGACTTGTGCAAAATTTTATTTGACGATTGACATGACAAAAATTGGAAATTTTAAACCATTATGAAGTTCCCCATAAGAATTATATGGTAGTATGACGTAGAGTTAGCTGAGTAAGAATGTACTTTAAATAATATGATAGTCCCAGTATTAGAGAAGTTATTGAAGAAATACTAATATCTAAGAACACACGACCAGACACACTGGCGTTCCTGCTCATGTTTTTGGTAACGTTAGGGGGACGCGAGCTGGAAAGAGGCAGGGAGGTACATTCAAATTCGCTTGGGGTGAACAGAGTATGAATGGGAAAGGGGAACGGTAGGAGAAATGTAATCCTAACGTGATATCTTTTGTATTGGGGATAACTAGAGCAGACGGGCCAATCGACCACCAGTTATTCAAAATTATTTTGAGTTTTTCATTCAAACTGCATTTGAATTCAAGTAGTAGGACGTTACGATTGGCTAGGCTGGTAAATATTAGCAAAAGGCTTTGACTATTCATTGCCAATTGAACTAAAATTTGTATACAGATACGCTGAAAAACAGCTGTGTTAATTTTAAACTTAAATAAAGAATAAATTCACAGTCTGTGCAGTTCGGAGGAAGCTGAGGCCATTTCTTCACCAAATCAGCGTCATTTGTTTACATATTTCTTGATTGTGGTAAGGATATTTTATGAAATTTAATATGTTTGGTCCAACTACATAGGTTAGATACTGCTATTGGGGAAAAAGTGAAGGACATGTCGGAAGCAGACATTGTTGAGTCCACACATTAAACGGTATCTGACTGATGTATGTTGTTATAATTATGTTGACATATTATTGTATTAAAATAGTTTAGCAAGCCTCTGTGTTCAATGAACACTGTTTAACATGCCTGAAGCAAATATAAGTGAAAAGAAAAGAAGAGAAGATCATATGACAGGAAATGTGGCTACTCCACATTATTGTATGGAGGAAAAGTATGTGAACGTACAGTGGCGTATGTACTATAAGGACTTGAGGTGTGGTCACAACCAGGTGGGAGTCCTGTACAATTCGGGGCGAGTGCATTTGTAAGGCACGCGAGGCTGACCCATACCCACGTAGGAAATTAAATGTTAGAATAAATGATCAGAGATAAAAGGCCAGGGTGTCCTTTTGTTAATAATAATAAATAATAAATTCTTTAAGCGCCAAACACGGCGCATAAGGCAGAAACCAGTGCTCTCCTTTTGTTGCAGAGGGTCTATGTTCCTGTTGCCGGCTGGTGACAGGAAACCTGCTGAGTGCTTATAAACGCCAACCAGTCTCCAACCAGACTTATATGCTGTTGAATATCCAGTAGGAGCTTTCCACAAGCTATGAATGGACAGGCAAAATAAATTGTAAATATTTGTTCAAAGAAAAACTTAACTGCTAGTTATTAACTTCTTTAATAGAAACTTAAAGTGTTTGATTGTTGTGTACCATCATTCATTTCTCCCCTAGACACTAGGTACACCATACACCATACACTAGAGCCAGAAGATTGACCGTGTGAGACCTAGGGAGGTAGCGTTAGGTTCTCTGCACATAATTCATCATCATCATCTATAGAGTCAGAGACCTACATTTGCTTGACCTCACACGGTTATAGCAGACACCTTTTCATTCTTTTAGGATACCGTCATAACCTCCCCAGCAAAATCAACTTTGCTACAAAAGTCAAAGATTAACACTAGGGTATAGAATAGACAGTAAAGAAAAGAACAAGTTCCCACTAAAATGCGATCCAGTAAAAAATTTAAACAATAGTTAAAAAAAACAGAAGTTTGCAGATACAATGTTTCCTGTAACAAAAGAAAATATTTTTCTCTCTCTCTTTCTCTGTTATATGTGGCCACTCATTCGCTCCTTACCTAATCTGGTGAAACAATCTTTTGGAAGAATAATCCATGAATGTGCATATATAAAGTCCAGTAGTTGGTATCAATCCGAATCGGGCCCCAGTCCCTGCAATAATAATTAAATTTTACACGGGGAACGCCTAATTTGGTGGTAAATTTCTGGATACACAATTGTCACCTAGAATAGTTAATGCTGGAACTCTCTGAGATATGGCATTCCCAGTAAACAGCAGGAAAACATATGATTGCTAAAACTGTTAATTATGGTGATGATGATAGTCCTATCGGCTTGCTCTGGGGTGAGTACCGATTATGAAGCAGCGTATTTTCCTGGATAAAATCCACTTTGGTAAACGACTGTCAGCAGTCGGGAAAAATGTTATGTATAATGCCACAGCGGGCTGATAAAATTGAATGGAAAAATCTGGGTATTTTGTAAGTCCCGTTACTCAAATTTACAGTTAAAAGAAAGTTAGTGTGTCGCCTTGGCAATTCCTGTTCACACCGATACGGGGACGAACGCCAAGGAAAAACGACAACTATTATTCCTTCAGTAACTGAGGAAAGGACCACAATAGAAAACCTTTGGCCGCTGGGTTTGATCAAGCACTGTATTAGGAAGAAAACAAAATATTTAACCAAAATGACAATATCCTATGCTATCAAGCGTAAGGTATGATCTCTTATCCTTTCTGTCACCTAATTAAATTAAAAGGCACACGGTATCTTAAGCCTGTACTATCGCGCGTCGCTTAACGAGTACGGGTTTGGTAAAGGCATGCCGCCTTTCCCCCCTCCGACCCGGTAATACACTCAGCGCACAATGTCAGTTATAATTTAATTATGACTACGCTCCCTTAACAAATATCGCCTGTCATTACTAGCTAGTTGATTGTCGGCGTCTATCGTTTTTACACGTGATATTAAATACTAGTCAATATATAATTACACACAATGAAAATATAATGTGCATTCTACTCTGTCACTTTATCCGTCACTCATAGCATTTTACTTAGTCAGCTAAACCGTATCTTCTGATGTAAAAAAAATGGTTGATGGATTTTTACATTAAGCTGAACAACTGGTAAGAAAATATCTACGCGTTTGCTATTCCGCTAGTCTTAACGATAGGGACTCACAGTGAATGAAATGGTAAAACTTTAACACATTTAACACTTAAGCACAACTTATATTATTACCAGAAAAACAGAATAATCCCCACGAAGGCTATTAACGCACTATTTCACATAGGTTCTAGCGTACGCGTTTAGATTAACCAAAATTTCCTGAGAGACTTGATAACTGACTTGGAGAAAACGCAGTATATATACAGATTTTGTGCAATATCTCTACAAGATGTGACAAGTCACACCTTCGACGTAGCAGGGAAAATCAACGAGCTTGGCTCCCGAGATAAAGGATTCTACGGTTCGCTCACTCGTGATGCCGAGCGACATCAGAAGACATGCCGTGCGAACGGGCCTGCTTAGATTTCCTCCCCCTGCCGTAGATCAAATACTTAAGTCCCCTGAAAATGTCGGACATCAAAGGTGGTCGGGAAGTATAATTATCGCCCTTGAATTTGCTACCGAGTCTGATCTTTTTCCCCACGTGCTTTCTGTCACTATCCGATGATTGACAGATGAGTTCGCGTGAGAATTCAGGTAAACAGACCGGTTCGTTCCCGTTATCTGGCATGTTGCGAAAATAGGTGAACAATTCGTTAGCGTAAGAAAGACAGGAGAAATAGGCGTGGCTTCAAAAGTGAGTCAACAGACAGCGAATTGCGTGGTTTTGCCTTCGCAAAACGTAAAAACTAACTGAGGAAGCAAAGGTGGTCAGATTTCTGTAGGATTACTGAGAAATAACCTTAAAATGTAAGTTTTTGATTGTTTCTTCAAGATACAATTTTAATTTAAAGTATTGCAGACTTATTCTTGGAGCTCCTCGCTGGAAATAAAACGATTTATTGGAGCATAGATACAATGATTTCCAATGATCCCAACGACGCAGTTGATTTTCCAACCGAGTTCCTTAACAAGCAGTGCCCATCAGGAATGCCACCGCAGTTGCTGAAATTAAAGGTTGCTGCATTTATCATGTTATTGTGAAATCTGAACGCAAAAAACGGACTATTGAATGGCACGCGTTTGGTCATAAAAGTCTTGCATCGGAATTCGATTGATGCAGAAATTATCACTGGCAGTAATAAGGGAGAACGAGTCTTAATTCCTCTCATTGACTTAGAACCGAGCGAGCGCAGTTTGCCATTTAGGATGCGACGCTGTCAATTCCCAGTGATTTTAGCATTTGCAATGACGATCAATAAGGCGCAAGGACAATCTTTTGATCACGTACGAGTTTTCCTTCCTGAACCTGTTTTCGGACACGGCCAGCTCTATGTCGCCCTCACCCGAGGAACAAATCATGAAAACTTGAAAGTTTTTGTTAAAAACACTTTTTATCAGGGAACATTCTTTGAAACAAATCCACGCACTTTCACAAAAATTTTTTATATTGAATTAAAAAATATTTAAAAAATATATTACAGTTTTTGATTTAATTTCGTCATTATTGACGGGTTATTGCTAGTATTATATATATATATATAAAATCTTTTACGCTTTACAGGCACATATACAATTACAAGTAAACCGTATTTGCATTATTTTTCCAATAAAATAGCAAACTGATGACAGTAAGCATATCTAATTATGATCATTAATATTGATTTTTTCTTCATGGAGGGTTTTACTTTCTGGTTCTCATATGAGCACAAGTCCTTCGATTATGTCAAATCGGTATTGTGAGTCGAGAGAGGAAGTAAAAGAAGAAGAAGAGGAAGATACAATGAGAGAGAGAGAGAGAACAGAGAGAGAGAGAGCGCGCATAATGTGTCTGAACTCTAGTGCAGCGTTGATAAACACTACCTCATTAAAACGACTAATACTGACCATCAGCTAGCATAATGAAGCCATGAAGAGGACTTGTGTGACGAGTCAGAATTCAGTTGGTACATTTTCCTGTGACCATTTTTGCTCCCTCACTGTGCATTCCTTTTCTTCCTTCTCACCCGTTCATTATCTTTTGTTAACGCTGCACATATCGGTATTATCTTCACCTTGCCTGGTTGATCTCAGGTACTTTATCGGCTCAGCATCTTCATGACCTGTTTATCTTTCTTTGTGGCTGTTGGCGCGAAGAAGGGAACACTGTTACCTTGACTTGTTTGCTTAACGCCAGCAATAGACGCACAATAAATTGTCTATTCCCTTTAGATTGCATAATAGTTTCCACTCATCTGGTGATGAGTCCGCGACAATGGTAAAAACGGATGGTCATTTAAGAGATATGGTATGGTGAAACGTGCAAAACACGGCCCATCTTTAACTTTATCGTGAATTAACAATCTTGAGTATTGGAACCCGAGGAAATGATAGAACCACATCCGACAAGACATCTTGTTGTAATAAACAAGATGGGATTATAACAACAAGATTTATCAGAAGCAATAATTAAATGCAGGTCGCGTGATATAAAAAAATAACAATTGAAGGGCTGTACCTTATATGGTCATGTTAATATCGTTCAGATAAGTGGTGGGGGTAACCTCTATTAAAAATAAGACGCCTTATTTGTGGTTGGTTTGAAATTAGAATATTAAACTAAACATAATTTTCATTGGGTGTCACCCAACAGAACCCCACAAGGCGACATTAGTGCGTGGGCAGAAATTCAACTTAAAAACAAATGTCACGGGATTTCTCCCCTTGCTCTGCAGTGATGACCCCACAGTGGCCCAAAATTCAGAGTATCTACTGAGGGTCTTCAAAGGTATCTACTTTTCGCTCAAGATTACTCTTGGCAGAGACTTGAATTGAAGAATGATGCTTCAATTCTAGGGAGCCTCATAGGGATTTAAGAAATCAAGTACCATCGCTGATATTATTAAGGCTGAAATGAACTTTAGTGTCTTTCCAGACCTTCTATTAGGATAAGAGAATTCTGCTCGTTTGACGAGCCCCCAACTGATTTAATTCAGTAAAATACTCGTATTACTTCAATAGCTCTGTTTATGTGTATTTAAAATGACGGAGACATACGGGTGCAGTTCATTCAAGAAATTATTAAATGAATTATAAATTTTTATATACAGATAACAAATTTAATAATACATTATAGTTAACAATGTAAAATAAATAAGGTGGGGGTGCTATAGGAAATATTCCTTTAAAGATTCATCACAGGTGATGATCTGGGTTTAAATGTTTGCTATAAGAGTTCACTTGGCAGATTTAAGTGGGGACTTATCTGCCAGTAAGGTGTCGGTTGGCTTCTGCTCTAGCCGAAGTTGGTTTTTTTGCAGACTAGTTTTTTCTCGTCACTGATCAAGTCTGGTGGCTGTAACGTCTCTCGTAGTATCGTGGGGTAATTACCAAGATGGTTCAGCGTCTTCAAGACCCATCTAATGTTGGTCTAGCTTTGACTGAAGGCCATTTATACCACACTTTTGTTCCACAGACTAGTACCACCAATTGGTACCACCGACCCAAATAACTTTGGGCAATATACAGACTTCTGGCTCAGATAAATAGTTTCAGCAACTTGGTTATGATGCCTCTTACACGTGGTCTGGGATATTACTTTATTATAGAATCACACTATGACTTCGCGTTCAGGTTCCTAGGATTCTGTGCTTTCCGCATTAGTAAATGTAAAGATTTCTTACTGTGTACGCCAATGTGCTCAAATACGTTGTCTGGTCTTTTAACTTAGAATCCTGATTCTATTCCTTATTCTGGCTTGTCTAACTGTCTTCTTGACGAATTGAATTAGCAGGGCCGTAGACTCAGAATGTGCTAGATTATAAGCAATATTCGGCCCATACATCCACATTGTTACTGTTTGACAAAGGCTTCAATCAGAAGTGTTGTATTTTAACATCTCAAATGCCAAATCAATAGCCATCAACTTGCACACTTTGGTAGGGGTTATCCCAATTACCCTCTCATGGAAAATTCCTGCGTGACACATAAAATGTGATGTTTTTTTCAAAAGCTACTGCCATATAAGGTTTTGCCTTTTTTGTTGATATTGATCATGTTTACAACTGTGGTGAAGTGGGATGTTATAAATATTTATAGGGGACTTAGTGTACTGACTGAGATCAGCTGTGAAGGTATCTATATCTATTAAGAGTAGTGTATTATAGATAACCTTACTTGCTACCACATATCTATATATCTCAGTCAGAATTATTCTGGAATAGTGTGATGACTACGTTATGTGTCTAGGGTATGTGTATGATGAAGTGTAAGTCACAACAACAGACAGATAAACAATTTAATTTAATCCACTACTCTTGACAACACTGTGACACTCACATACATATAACACTCTATGAGAATATCTTAAGGAGTCACTGATAACTTTTCAAATAACAATATGTATTCATTGTTGTCATAAAGGTATATGTGTCCTGATTCAAATACAAAGGAACCAGGAATCACAATCAATTTTAATTACAAGTATATGTACAGACTTTATCAATATGAATATTGTAGTGACATATATTATTAAAAATATCCTATGTGTGTCAGTTGTGTAGTAGTAATATGAGGTAATACTGGTTTTGTTTTGTTCAAGCTCTGTTGGCATTTGTCATCATGACTTCAATAGTTTGTCTTTTGGGACTAGTATTGGAGATGTTCTCAGTTCCTGATATTAAGACAATTAAATTCCCCTCTGAATGTTATTTTTACAAAGTCATTTCAAGATGAGGGGACATAATGTTGAGCTCAGCTGGCCAAATCAGCTTATCTTGCGTGATGGCGGCAGGAAAGGACTCCTCTGCTCGAATTCTCCCCTGGGCTCTGGAGACACCTCACTGATAGCTAAAAAGACCAAGGAGTATGCTGTCCGACTCTGGATTCAGCAAAGCTCTGACCAGGTGCTGCTCAGTACCATCAAGACCACGGTCCCACAATTCATGGAAACAAACACAGATACGTTGATTAGCAATGAATTCTGGCACAAATTCCCATCTGCTTATGTTCCAGGCTTTTATTTAGCAAAAATATGAGCTGGCTTCAACGCACTGTTGCTTTATCAAGCTTATTTGCACTAGTGGTCTCGAACTAACGCTCCTAAGTGAGTATATCAGCGAGTCTAGCCAATGGAGCCACGTTTCGACAAGTATTTGAAAAAATGTTACCTTTCCACGTCTCCCCTAACAACGAAAGATAGTATTTATAGCCCGACCAATCGTGGTTAGTCTTTCATTTGTTGCGCTCCAATCAATTTGGAGTTTACATGGTAGGCTATTTCTGTAACGTAAGGTTTTTTCAAACACGTTATAAAAAAATTTTTATGAGCAGAAATGATTTCATGTTGTCAGGCATCCCCACTATTTTATTTTGGTTATAATTTATTAATTCCTGGACTATTTGCGTAACGTTTTACATATTCTTTGTCAGCAAGCCCTAAGGAACCCAAATATCCAAATTTAAAAGAGCTACGTGGCTGCGTTCAAAATATGCAATTTCTTTATCCTCCTGTTTCGAAGATGTGCTGTCTGGGTACTGTAATGTTTTCAAACGTAAACCCATCTATTGTTATCTTTCCTAATAAGCGTTTTTTATGATTTTAAAACCTAACTCTGGGAAGGGTAGTGTATTTTATCACTGTTCGTCCGAAAAAGTTAGTGCATGTAGCCTAACACGCGTGATAGTAGTAATTGTGTATCGCGTTACGCTTGTTGGGGGTGGCATTAATAGCGAGACGCGTGTTTAATTTTGCATGCGTTCCTGATTTTATTCGCCCCTCTCTCTTTCTATTTGAGTCCATCTGTTCGTTCGTTTTGGTAACGCAGTATAATTAATGTTAGGATTAATTTAGGTCATTACGCAGTCTGCCTCTCAATGTTTTTCCAAGAAATACAGCACACGTTTCATTGAAGAAAGCGGGTATAATACAGTAAGCTTTTACTATCAACGTGAAAGCGTTACAATTTGCAGACGAAGCAGAAAACAAGGGGGATTTCGAGTACCTTCTTTGTGACAGCACTGTTATTTTACCATTGCTCTTTTCTTTATTAATTTTATTTGTTAGGCTTCATATTTACCTAATAATTTATATATGTGGATTAGAATATTCCACGACACCTCCCCTCTTAAAACAGACATTATATGTCAGTCCTTTATTCTATATACACATAGAGAAATTTATTATTATTTCTGGGGTTTACGGTGATTCTCATCACACGGATGGCGGCTTAAAAAATCCGCTCCCAAATTGGTTTTTCCAGATATATACTCAATGCTAAAATTATATGGAGCCAAAAGTAAAGACCATCGGAGTAACCTGGAGTTCTCATGCCTAGCCTGTGCTAGAAACGATAAAGGTTTGTGGTCTGTTTGCAACTTAAATGCCTTCCCATATAGATAAATATTGAATTTCTTTATCGCCCATATTACTGCAAGACATTCTTTTTCGCTAGTTGAGTAGTTGATTTCAGCTTTATTCAACTTTCTGCTAGCATATGCCACTGGGCTTAATTCCCCATCCAATGCATCTGATTTCTGTAGTAGAGTTGCACCTAACCCAATATTACTTGCATCCGTCCTTACTATGAATTCTTGACTTAAGTCAGGTAATTTCAAAATGGGTTTACTTGTGAGCTTTTCCTTCAATTCTTGGTAAGTCATTTCACATTGTGGTGTCCATGTAATGCGATCTGGATGTCCTTTACGTGTCAATTCAGTTAACGGTGCACATATGGAATTAAAGTTTTTGATATACTTCTGGTAGAAACCACATAATGAGACAAAGGATCTCACGTCCTTCTTGGTTTGTGGTCTCGGGGCTTTCTGTAGTTTCTCTAAATTCTTTGGGTCAGGGGTCATGTTTCCCTGATAAACTGTGTGTCCCAAAAATTCCAATTCTTTACATCCAACGCAACATTTGGTTGGTCGGGCTGTTAAATTTGCCTCCCTAAGTCGATCAAACAGCATGTTCAGAGAGTCAATGTGTTCCTCAAATGTTTCTGTTGCTATAAGGATATCATCCATAAAATTTGTTATACAGGGATTATTCAGAGGATCCAATAATTTTCTCATCATTCTAGAGAAGACACTAGGCGCATTCTTCAATCCAAATGGCAATCTATTAAACTCATAGTGTCCTTCTGAGGTACTAAAAGCTAGGTATGGTCTAACCTCAGGCTTTACTGGAATCTGATAGTATCCTTTACTCAGATCCACTTTTGAGAAATATTTAGCTTTATTTAGCCTGGCAAACAGCTGATTTGTATCCGGCAATGGATCCACCTGTCCTTCTGTAATAGCATTCAGTCTCCTGTAATCTATACAGAGTCTATGTTCTCCAGAGGGCTTCCTTAAGAGTACAACACCGGAACTATACGAAGACTCACTGTGCGAAATAATTCCTTCCTTCAATAGATAGTCTATCTCTTCCTTCAAAGCTTTCTCCTTAGCAAACGGAATCGAATATGGTTTCATACAGACAGGTGTGGAGTCTATTAGTTTCATATCATATTCCAATAGGTTTGTATGCCCTGGTCGGTCTGTTAACACCTCTGCATGATTATTTAGAACCTGTTGCACTCTCTCTTTCTGAGTTTTCGTTAAATGTGTACTGATTTTCACCTGTGCTGCTGTCTCACAGGGGTGTAATGGATATTCAAATGATGAACGTGGTTCCTTTTTCATCTCCATGGCGATGGACAAGGTCAACAAGTGTGTCTCTTCCTGATGTTCTCTTTCCAAATATTTCTTCAGGAGATTCACATGATAGATTTTTTCTTTCCCCTTCTTATCTATCTTATATTTTTTCTAGATACCTTCTCTAAAACTGTATATGGACCCTGCCATCCAATTTGTAACTTATTCTGACTCCCAGGCAAAAGAAGCAGTACTTTCTCTCCCACAGCCAAATTTCTGTCTTTCGCCTTCCTGTTATAATAGGCAGCATGTTTCTTCCTGGCTTGTTTCAAATTTTCATTGGCAAGTTTCCAACCAGTTTTTAAACGAGTGGTCAGCTCATTCACATATTGGTATGAAGATGTAATGTTTTCCTCTGCCTTTTCATCAGTCCACGTTCTTAGCAAAGCTACATATGGACCTTTAATTGTGTGGACCTATTTGTCCATGCACCGGTATGGTCTCTTCCACTCGAAGCTTTATAGTGATGATTTTTCCTCCCAGAATTATCATTCACAAAACGACCGCTACCAATTTTTCTCTTGGGGCTGTCTCCCCTCTTAAAATTCTTGATGAGAGATTTCCTCTCTACATCCTCTTCCTCCAGTTTGTTTAAGTCCGATTGAGGGATTGTCGGCTTATCCTGGGGTAAGACATCTTTTTGCACTCTCCGCATAGTGGCCATTGTAAAACAGTTAAGTGAAGCTTGTCCGTGAAAAGGGGCTTCCCATTCCATTTGGTCCACTTTATCAAATTTATATCTCTTTGTATTTTCAGGCCTACTTTTGCCCCGTGGCGTGTCCAGGTCCTGATCAATGTTCCCACTTGTGGGTGTTCCCTCATGTGCTATGCTACACCTTTCTACAAAATTCTCAATGTCCCATCTTGCTTTGGGCCAATAATAATTGTGAGCCACCTTTTGAATGATGGTACCTATCTTCTCATGGTCCCCATCTGGTTTCACATGTATGCTCCTTATTAATTCTGTCCTATATCTCTTTGGAAGAACCAGCTGTCCGTGACCATGGGATCTAGTTCCGGCCTTCCTATACATCAACTTGTTTTTCATGTAAAAATCTCCCTTGCCTGGAGTTGTATGACAAGTTGACAATTTTCTGAAACAAGGCTTGAGTGTTTTATCCCCAGCCTGTGCCTTCCTCATCTCTTCTGGAGTGGTATCTAACATAATATCCTCCTCCTGTCTTGAGGTCGACCTGACCTGAAGGGTTGCCATATACACCGGTTTCCTTCTGCAACGGTCAGTGTCATGATTGCCCATCTGACAATTCTTACACCACCTTTTTCCTTGGTTGAAAGATTTTCTTTCATCATATTTCCTTTCATCGAATTGTGGGAATTTATTTTTATTTTCATACCGTGGCCTATCAGACTGGTGCTTACCTTTGTGTTGATCCCTAGGATCAAATTTATTAAAGTTCTGTGGTGCCCTAAAGTTATCCACTTGTTTCTTTTTATTACCTGTTACCTCTGCTTGAGCTGCTTGATACCTTTCAGCAACATTTAGCAACTCACCCAGCCTCTTTGCACCTTGTTCCATGAGAAACTTTCTCAGGTCTGGAGCCATGGACTCTCTTAATTGCTCTATAAGGACCATTTCCTTAAGATCTTAGGTTTTCCCCAGAGAAGTCCATTTCTCCAAGTATGTCTCGATTCGTGCAGAGAACTGGTGATAGGTTTCACCTGACAGTAGTTTAGCATTCCTAAATTTTTTCCTATAAAATTCTGCATTCTTTTCATACCTTAACAAAAGAGCCTGCTTTAGCATGTCATAATTTTCCTGATCACCTCTGCTCATTTTTGCAAAAACTTCATAAGCTGCCCCACGAAGTCCCTGAGATAACTTTAAGCTCCACCTTTCTCTCTCTAACCCATACGTGGTAGCTAATAGTTCATACCTATTTAGGTAGCTCTCTATATCATCGTCTTTCTCAACAAAATGATCTAAATGAAAATTCATAGCTGAGGTTGAGGCTCCTTGGCTAGCAGTGGCATCAGAGGCAAAGGGACTGGCACCATTTTCAGGAGCATGGCCCTGAAACTCAAACTCCCTTAGTCGTAATTCATGTTCCCTTTGTAATCTTTTCTCCTCCTTTTCTGCTTCCCTCTCTGCAGCTAATCTCTTCTCTTCCCTTTCTGCAGCTAATCTTTTGTCTTCTCTTTCTGCTTCCAATTTCTTAGCCTCTTTGTCAGCCTCAATCTGCAACCTCTTAGTCTCAGCCTCTAACTTTCTTTCGGCCTCTTTTTCTAATCTTCTTTCTTCGCGTTCAATAAATTTGTCACATTCCGTAGTGACATAGGCAACCATAACTTGCCCATCTAATCCTAACTCTTTTGCAGTCTGTACAGCAGCAGATCGAAACTTGGCCAGGTCCGCCATTGTCTATCAGGTAAATTTCTACAATGTCTAACCAACAATTTAATCTCTAAATATATCTAATGGACAACACAGGCACCGTGAGCTCAACCTTATTTAATTCCACCCAAGGATACCTTTTAATTCTTATATTCCCTGAAGTGAATTACCCCCAATATTTTTAATAGGGAAAGATTCAAAATCCCGAGAGTGAGACCCCAATATATGTGGTGAAGTGGGATGTTATAAATATTTATAGGGGACTTAGTGTACTGACTGAGATCAGCTGTGAAGGTATCTATATCTATTAAGAGTAGTGTATTATAGACAACCTTACTTGCTACCACATATCTATATATCTCAGTCAGAATTATTCTGGAATAGTGTGATGACTACGTTATGTGTCTAGGGTATGTGTATGATGAAGTGTAAGTCACAACAACAGACAGATAAACAATTTAATTTAATCCACTACTCTTGACAACACTGTGACACTCACATACATATAACACTCTATGAGAATATCTTAAGGAGTCACTGATAACTTTTCAAATAACAATATGTATTCATTGTTGTCATAAAGGTATATGTGTCCTGATTCAAATACAAAGGAACCAGGAATCACAATCAATTTTAATTACAAGTATATGTACAGACTTTATCAATATGAATATTGTAGTGACATATATTATTAAAAATATCCTATGTGTGTCAGTTGTGTAGTAGTAATATGAGGTAATACTGGTTTTGTTTTGTTCAAGCTCTGTTGGCATTTGTCATCATGACTTCAATAGTTTGTCTTTTGGGACTAGTATTGGAGATGTTCTCAGTTCCTGATATTAAGACAATTAAATTCCCCTCTGAATGTTATTTTTACAAAGTCATTTCAAGATGAGGGGACATAATGTTGAGCTCAGCTGGCCAAATCAGCTTATCTTGCGTGATGGCGGCAGGAAAGGACTCCTCTGCTCGAATTCTCCCCTGGGCTCTGGAGACACCTCACTGATAGCTAAAAAGACCAAGGAGTATGCTGTCCGACTCTGGATTCAGCAAAGCTCTGACCAGCTGCTGCTCAGTACCATCAAGACCACGGTCCCACAATTCATGGAAACAAACACAGATACGTTGATTAGCAATGAATTCTGGCACAAATTCCCATCTGCTTATGTTCCAGGCTTTTATTTAGCAAAATATGAGCTGGCTTCAACGCACTGTTGCTTTATCAAGCTTATTTGCACTAGTGGTCTCGAACTAACGCTCCTAAGTGAGTATATCAGCGAGTCTAGCCAATGGAGCCACGTTTCGACAAGTATTTGAAAAAATGTTACCTTTCCACGTCTCCCCTAACAACGAAAGATAGTATTTATAGCCCGACCAATCGTGGTTAGTCTTTCATTTGTTGCGCTCCAATCAATTTGGAGTTTACATGGTAGGCTATTTCTGTAACGTAAGGTTTTTTCAAACACGTTATAAAAAAATTTTTATGAGCAGAAATGATTTCATGTTGTCAGGCATCCCCACTATTTTATTTTGGTTATAATTTATTAATTCCTGGACTATTTGCGTAACGTTTTACATATTCTTTGTCAGCAAGCCCTAAGGAACCCAAATATCCAAATTTAAAAGAGCTACGTAGCTGCGTTCAAAATATGCAATTTCTTCTACCTCCTGTTTCGAAGATGTGCTGTCTGGGTACTGTAATGTTTTCAAACGTAAACCCATCTATTGTTATCGTTCCTAATAAGCGTTTTTTATGATTTTAAAACCTAACTCTGGGAAGGGTAGTGTATTTTATCACTGTTCGTCCGAAAAAGTTAGTGCATGTAGCCTAACACGCGTGATAGTAGTAATTGTGTATCGCGTTACGCTTGTTGGGGGTGGCATTAATAGCGAGACGCGTGTTTAATTTTGCATGCGTTCCTGATTTTATTCGCTCCTCTCTCTTTCTATTTGAGTCCATCTGTTCGTTCGTTTTGGTAACGCAGTATAATTAATGTTAGGATTAATTTAGGTCATTACGCAGTCTGCCTCTCAATGTTTTTCCAAGAAATACAGCACACGTTTCATTGAAGAAAGCGGGTATAATACAGTAAGCTTTTACTATCAACGTGAAAGCGTTACAATTTGCAGACGAAGCAGAAAACAAGGGGGATTTCGAGTACCTTCTTTGTGACAGCACTGTTATTTTACCATTGCTCTTTTCTTTATTAATTTTATTTGTTAGGCTTCATATTTACCTAATAATTTATATATGTGGATTAGAATATTCCACGACAACAACCCACCACTTCATAGATCTATCACTGGTAATATCTTTCAAGATGGACAACTTATCGTAACTATTGCCTACAACAAATCTGCCCGGAAAAGATTACATAATTTTCGTGCTTGTGACAGTATTGCCTCCCCTGCTTTGCAGCAGTGGTCCAACAGTGGCCAAAACACAAGAGTATCTAATATGGGCCTTCAAAGGTGTCTACCTTCGCACAAGATTACTCTTAGCAGAGATGTAGATAGAAGGATAAAGACGCTTCTATCTCCAGGGAGTTTTCACAAGATATTCAGAAAAGCGAAAACAATGCTGCTTTGGCTGAGCACGTGAACAATTAAGCAATGATTACTTTTAGCTCGTTAAGCCCCCACCTCTGATTTACTCAGTGGAATTCTTATTATTCCGGTATAGCTCTGTTTAGAGTGTGTGTAGTAAATTTACTGAGACAAACATGCAATGCATTTAAAATGATTAAATCGAAGTAAAATTTGTAAAATTACAAATAACAAAATTTAATAATCACTTAAGTTTTAACAGTTTGAAAATAATTTGAATAGTTATGGATCAAGAAAAAGTTATCATCACGGTCGTGATGGGATGTAAATTTTTCCAAGAAGTTCAAGTGGCAGCATATATATTGAACTTAGCTGCTAATGACGGTTCTGCTCCATCTGATGGGTTGGTTCTTTTTACACTGCTCACGCTCGTCGCTGGTCAAGGTGGTCGGGTGTAGCTTGTTTCTTATAAATATCAGGGAGAGTCTATGAAAGTTGGTCCCTCGGCGTAGGCCACTTGTCCCTTCTTGTTCCGGAGATAGAACTTCCTGCTTGTTCCAGCAATAACTATGGTAAAATAATAGAAACGAAACGCTTTCCTGCGTATTGCGTTTCCCGACATATACTTATGTGTCCCCTTTCTTATTTCACCATCCCATTTACTCAGAATTTACCCTGGATGAGAATTAAATTTAATCCCTCGGGATAAAACTTTCTTTACATTTAAATAGAATAGCTTTAGCTTTACATTACATTTAAATGAAAAGGTTAATAATACAGATAGAGTATATCTACATTTACATCTCCACTGATTGAAAAGTGTTCACAATATAAATTAATTATGTCTTCATTTATATCTACACTTGTTTGAAAGCTTGAAACTTTCATTAATTTTAAAAGTGAATATGTTTACATAGACATTTACACTGGTTTGAAACTGTAAGTATTATATAAAGTCACCAGCCTTTGGCAGTGGTGGTTCATGAAATCATCATTCTATACGCTGAGCCTACCAGCCTCAAATTAACAAATGAAATCTACAACTTCGCCTGAGTAATTATTGCAGTTGAGAGTTCGGAGTTTCGCAGGCCTATTTGCTTACTTACCACTATGCTGCACTGAAGCAGGCTACTCCTAGAATACACGAGAGAGAGAGAGAGAGAGAGAGAGAGAGAGAGAGAGAGAGAGAGAGAGAGAGAGAGAGAGAGAGAGAGAGAGTGGAAGCAAAGAAAGTTTAAAGGCACAAGGTACTGAAGAAGTAAGAAAACAACAAACAATAAAGAGAAGAACAATCACAAAGTTCTAATGCACCTTAGTAAGCTTCCAAATCCCAATGAAGGGGGCACATAATCTAAATCAACAGGAAAGCGATGACAGAAAGAAGGGAACAAGAACGAAGAAACGGATGAGCATTAAGTGTAGCAATAGTCAACACTGCAATCATCGTTCGGATCTAGGGGACTGACCAGAGGGGCGAGGTTCATAGCAACTAGCTGTATCTCTAATTATAACTAGGTCATGGTGCCGTAAAATTCCGACATCATATACACATAATTCTCTTATCCTGATGACCCCTTACCCCATGCACACACTCCCTGCAGGATGCCTACAGACTCTTTCGACGAACAAGTAATAATAACAGTGATGATAATAGTAAGAAGAACGATATCAGTACTGTTATTTAATACTATGTAAATGGAGAAACGTGCATAAAGGAAATAAATAGATGTTTTTAAAAATATGTAACTATAACACTGACAAACAACATTTTTCTTTCTTATATAAGAATAAGTATTCTTGGGTCAGTTTCTTGCGCTGATTTCAAATCTGAAATCCGTTTATCTCTATCACGTCGGGTTCTTAAGATATTTGTGAATAAATATATTTTTGGGAAACCGTTATTTGCTCCGTTTCATTTTTACTATATAACTTATTAAAAATTAATAAAAAGCAACATAATTCTACTTTTTATACTGTTAAAAGATGCATGACATAAGTTACGCGATTTTTCAAATAGTTACTGTATTTTGAAATAATTCTGAGCAAAATATGGCTTCTAGAAGTTGTAGAAATTCGGCTGATCTGTTCTGTTACGTGTGCGGATATTTTACCGATAGTGTTGACCAGAAAAACTTTACACCATTACTAAAGATAGCATATGAACTTTATTTCGATTCGAAAGTTGATGATGCAAATAAATCTTGGAAGCCAAATGCGGTTTGTTCGATACATTGGCAGGTTGGTTACGAAAATCGCCGAAGCATAAGTCGATGCCTTTTGGCGTGCCAGTAATATGGCGTGAACATACAAATCACACTACTGATTGTTACTTCTGCTTGACAAATATCCATGGTTTCACTTTTAAAACTAGAAAGTCTGTGGTTTATCCAAATATTGAATCGGTTTCGAAACCAGTGCCTCATGATCCAATCACGTGTCCGATCCAAGTACCACCAGAACAATATCCGTTGGACGTAAATGAACCATCAGAAAGTGATAGTTTACCTGCTTTAGCAACTAATTCTGACTCAGCTTACATACCGGTGAATGATGGTGTTTACTTAATTAACCATTCAGAACTTTCAGATCTAATACGTGATCTCGCTTTTACCAAAGGACAAGCGGAATTACTCGGTTCGCGACTCAAAGAATGGAATCTTTTAGCGCCCAATACTCCGATATCTAAATTTCGTCATAGACACAGAGAACTTGTTCAATACTTTGAGATGGATGATGACATTTGCTATTGCAAAGATGTAAACGGTCATGAGCACATAGTCAACGAATGGCGATTTTTCATCGATTCTTCCAAAACTAGTCTAAAAGCCGTGTTATTGCATAACAGAAAATTTTTTTCATCAATTCCAGTCACCTACTCTGTTCATATGAAAGAAACTTATGACAATATGGCTATACGTTTGGAAAAAATAAAGTACAATGACTACCAATGGCGGATTTGTGGAGACCTAAAGGTCATTGCAATTCTCACGGGCATGCAGACTGGGTATACAAAATTTTGTTGCTTCCGATGTGAATGGGACAGCCGCAACAGACAGGAACATTATGCAAGAAAGGTGTGGCCTATCCGGGATCGTATGCAGCTCGGGCATAAAAATGTAATACGCGAGCCATTAGTTAACAAAGACACCTTCATTTTACCACTGTTACATATAAAGTTGGGGCTCATGAAGAATTTTGTAAAAGCGTTAGATAAAACGAGCAAAGCTTTCACTTATCTTCGAGAAAAGTTTCCGCAAGTTAGCGATGCAAAGATAAAGGAAGGTATCTTTGTAGGACCTCAGATTAGGAAAGTTATTGCAGACAAACAATTCGAGAACTTGTTACATGGTAGGGAACTTCGCGCATGGATGGCATTCAAATCGATCGTTGATAACTTTCTGGAAAATCACAAATCTGTCGACTATGTTGCATATTGTTAAGCAGTGCATAGATGCATACATAATTATGGGCTGTAACATGTCCCTCAAAATCCATTTGCTCGATTCGCATCTTGACTTTTTCCCTGACAACCTTGGCGAAGTCAGCGATGAACATGGAGAACGATTCCATCAAGATATCGCCGTAATGGAGTCGCGTTATCAAGGACGGTGGAGTGTGACCATGCTTGCCGATTATTGTTGGATGCTTCATCGCGATGTACCACATGCCATTCACCGACGAAAGTCGACTGCAAAGAAATTCAAGCCTACATAACTGTTATACTTCTTGTACGAATGATGTTGTAATACTGTATGCGTTGTTAAAAAACTTCAATTGCATATTTCTAGAGATCCCGACCTGATAGAGAAAAACGGTTTGCAGATTTAAAAACAGCGCATTAAAATTGACCAGAAAAACATAGAAATGTTAGAGAAAGAAAAAAAAAGTTTTTTTTTGTTAGTCAGTGTAATTATC
Source organism: Oreohelix idahoensis (assembly GCA_024509875.1). Lineage (NCBI taxonomy): Eukaryota > Metazoa > Mollusca > Gastropoda > Stylommatophora > Oreohelicidae > Oreohelix > Oreohelix idahoensis. The sequence continues at coordinate 112,906 of JAMPIV010003258.1, read as the reverse complement.
TAACGTCTACTATTTTATAAACACAAGCAAAAAAACATCATGAGCAGCAAAAACAAATTCATATAATATATATATATATATATATATATATTATATAAGGCCAACATCTTAAATTGTCAGCATCTACAGCACATTTAGAAAACTGAGAAATGAGAAAAGGTAAATGGATTATAATTTAACTAATTACTTAAAAGTTCTTTAAAAGTTTGCATCTTTCTGGTTGACATATTTGTTGATCTCCATGTTTCAAAGCCATACAAAAGGACTGGCTTGTCATTTTGAACTGAGGATTCCTATCATTGCACTTAATTGTGATTTTTTTGTACTTCTATATACAGTATTTCCTATTGCAATGAAAGCCTCTCTTGCGTTTAGCATTCCTTTTTTGAAAATCCGTATCTGTTCCTCTAACTTTGTCTATATTGCTGTCGCGATATATGTATGACTCCACCACATCTTGTATGGTTGTATCTTCCAGTGTAATCTGGCTATCGCCAGTCGCATTTTTTTCTCAGAATATTTGTCTTGCCTCTGTATATTTTCACATCCAGTTGATATGATCTCTTATCAAGTATTCTCATTTTGTCTTGCATTTAGTAGCGGTTATGGTACAAAACACCCGTGTGTTACCGGGGCCCGAAAGGGGAGCAAAGAATAGTAACACTGCACCCTACCACGCATGTCGTAAAAAGCGACTAAGGAGGGTATGGGCATGGGGCTGTTTACCCCATCCCGTAAAAACTTCGCACAGTGGGCTGATCACCTGCTTGCCAATCAATCTGATTACGGAAACAACGATAGATTGTTTGGTCTGTTTTTGTTCCACAAAGACGCCACTAGGCGTGGTGGAAACAGCGATAGATCGATCAATTTGTTGTTGCCCTAAGACGCCACTAGGCGTACTGGCCACATACTGCTTTGCCGGTTGATGGCTAAGGATGGAAGAAGATGGTACAAAAGTTCAAGGTCGTCGGCAAAATCTAGATCGCCAAGCTGTTGTGTCAGGGTCCGCTGAATTCCATTTCCGTTGATCGGTATTGTTGTTTTCATAATCCGACCAATAGCCAGTAAGAATAGAAAAGACAAGATCCGTTCCGCACTCCAGTATTTTATCTCAAACAGCTCAGTAAGTTGTCCTTCGTGGAGAATCCTATATTTCATGTTCTCATACATTTTGGTTGTTACGTTAATGAACTTAGGGGGACTTCGTAACATTTCCCAGAATCTCTCTGTCTAAAATGTCTAATGTCTTTTCATAACAGTGAAACTGCTGTAACATATGGACAATAAAAGACAGAAATGAGAAGTAGTACCGTGTCGAATGGCGGGGGAAACCTGGCTGAGCCAGTGAACCTCACAACCGAGAAAACAAATCACAAAGTTCAGAAATGTATCCTGGAATAATTGGTAGTATAAAATAAATTTATAGATACATACCCGGTCACGGTATGACAATTACAATATTATTGCATGCTCTAATGACACTTAAACTATTTTTTATATTTAACAAGCCTGGTGTTTACATGATTTTTTTTTTTTTTTTTCGAACACGATATGCTCAAGGTTAAAACAAGCTTTATCGTGGGCTTGTTGTTCGGCTGCTGAATAATTCACGAACTAACCCAAGTTCACTGAGTGCGACATATTAAAGCTAGTCATAAATCTCTCTTTGTAGAAGCCATCTCGAGAGCATTAGTGTTTGGGAGCCGCGCTGGTGTAATGGCTTCGGCGTTGTACTGGCGACTAGGTGTTCATGGTTCAAACCCGGGCGTCGGCGTTTGAAGAAATGTTTACGGCCGGAAATTTGACTGAATAGCCTGAACGGCTCCTGTGATAAACCCTCTGTGGATGGGAAGGAGCGAAGCTCCTGACCGGGTTGGAAGGAAAGTCCTCAGGTTCCCCAGCCTCGCAATGATATGTCATTGGGCCGAAGGGCTGAAAGCCCAAGTGCCGCTGGTTAAAAAAAAAAAAAAAAAAAGAGCATTAGTGTAACTCTGTGACCATCTGCAGTTGTGGGTTGTGTAATTGTGTCAAACTTTATCTATTAATTTACGAAATTCCAAGATAATAAAACCCATATGTTTGTAGACTTGGCTCAGTTAAGATCACGGTGACGCAGATCGTCTTGCTTCTTAATCGACATCCGGTTTACTCAGGGCCACCCCCCCCCCCCCCCCCCCCCGAGTCTTGTTTCACTATTAAAAGAAAGATTTCAAATAATTGCGAATTTAATCTTTGCGTTAAAGTAGCAGTGAAGTAATAACATGCGTAAATAGGTGTAATCTATCTAAGGTTAAATTTGTTCTTATTATTTTTATTCTTAATCTTTCTTCATTAATTAAAAAAATATTTCAAATAATTTTCGCTCCTGGTACCAATGGTTTATGCGACTACCTAGACTAGAAGACTGTAACGCAATCTAATTACTGTGCAGCTGTTTTCCTTAATGTTCCAGTTGTTAGACCGACGGACGAAATTATCGTGGGGCGGGGGGGGGGGGGGGGGGGCTTTTCTAATTAAGCGTTTTCTAAATTTTCACAGCGGAATTCCGAGATTTCATTAAGAGGCACACACACATACATACATACAATCAAATATATCTATCTGTCGCACATCATTAGATGACAATATTTTCAGGGATGTATTAGCATGTCAAAGACAAGAATTTACCTCTGCTCATTCTGTCAACACACTCGTATTACGCCAAGCGACGTTGAAAGAAGTAGTTTTTTGAGTTTTGTTTTAAAATGTTGCTATTGATGTTTTGTCTACCACGTCTGTTGAAGACTTAATTATACCACCCATCCCTAAAGTTTTATTCCTTAACGCCACATCAGCCGTTGAAAGATTATCGTTGGGTTGCATTAGTCCAAACCATATTATTTCCTGTTCTTGTCATACAAGGCAACCAATATGAGGTTGTACCTCGGGCTGGCAACCTCAACATGTCAAACAAATTGCTACAGTAACCACCGCTACAAGAGCACGTTAATACTTTCTACAGGCTGCCTTCAAAGTGGGGGGGGGGGCAGCTTCAGTGGTGGCTCCATGCTTCATATGGAGCCAAAAGAAAATGATATTACGCACCTGTTACTACGTATATTAATGAATGGTATTGTTCCCATTAACTTCCTCCTGTCTTGGTTTTTAAACATTTTGTTTGATTCTATCACTTCAGGCGACATTAACCTAGCTTTGTTCATGCTGTTTATCTCATTTTTGTTGTTTTCATTCCGAGTTGCGCTTTTGATAGTTGGACCAACTATAAATAATAAAATTAAAATAAAACCCTTAAACTTAAATGTCAAGACAGTTCTACTATATGGATTTGAAACTCGGAGTACAACAAAATCCACCATCAAGATGTAACTGACTTTCATAAATGGTACATTCTAATGTGGCCTGCGAAAAAAAAAAAAAAAAAACAGCGTGCAACGGCTTGTGACACCAACTGTAGTCTCACAACTGAAAAATGTGGGGTGCGACTCAACAATCAGCGGAATGGTAGAAAAGCTACAGGGAAACCCTAGATCTACAATGTAGATAATGCCAAGGAAATCAACTTGACATCGGCTGTTACAGAGCGACAAGCTCAACAGCCCCAGTTGAAAAAAACAAGGAAAAAAAAACTGAACATTCACAGCGCTTAAATTAGGGCTGTGTTTTAGAGACCTAATTTAAGCGCTGTGAATGTTCAGTTTAAATTAGGGCTGTGTTTTAGAGAGTGTGCTTTCTGTGCTTCTCTATGGTGCGGAATGCTGGAGAGTTACAGAGAAGGAAATGTCGAAATTGTCCTCTTTTCACACAACATGCCTAAGAAAAATTCACCGAATCTTTTGGCCGAATACCATCACTAACCAAGATCTGCTTACTCGTAGCAAGCAAGAGGACATGCACATCATCATAGCTGGCAGACGCTGGAACTGGGTTGGTCATGTCCTCAGAAGAGACCCCGATGCCGCAAAGAATGAACCAGAGTTGGTGCACTGTACGAAGGATGGCCACCGACCGAGCAAAGTGGAATCAATTTGTTATTGCCCTACAAGACGCCACTAGGCGTGATGGCTGTAGTGAAATTGACAGAGATACAACGGTAAAATACCTCCAAAGATAACATGTAAGGATAAAAACATAATGCGTAGGCTGCTGATAGTACATGATCGCCCAGACCGCGGGTCATCACCCTCCATAAAAATTGACTTGCTAGACAGGAGGGGAACGGCGGATAAAAAGGAAAAAAATATGACTGGAAAGATTGCGTGAGACTAGAAAGGCTAAGGAGACGCAATTGGGGGGGGGAAACGGAGAAAAGTCACGTTTCCCAAGTTGACATGAAGTAAGGAACTCGACAGAAGGGACCTTGGATATGTTACGCCACAGTCATTTATTGGTCGCTTTTGCGATACCAAGCCTTTGATTTGAATTCAGCGGCAGAACGCAGATGTTTGGAATATTACAAAAATTAAAAAGTAACTTTTTCGTAATATTGATGTTAGGAATATAAAAATTAGCTGGCCGGATGGCCCATTCTGAGCAGTGAACTAATATGTTCTTAATTTTACAGACGGATAGATAATATTGAAGATAATGACAAAAGACAGTGTTGTTCACATCAGCGACAGACTGTATTGAATAAAAAGTGTCGCTATTTGCACAAAAAAACACGACCTTGAGACGCAGGTGTTCAAATCTACTTAGTAGGGAAGCGAAGGGACATTGGTGGGAGCTGTGTCTAAATATAACTTTTAACGACAAAATTTTGGAGGGGAGAGAAAGGTTGGTTCAAAAATCAAGTACGTTTTTGAAAAAAAACAAGTAGAGACGGACAGACTAACAGATAAACATCCATACTTGACTGAAGCATGACTGAAATGACTTTAGGGTAGGAAATTTGAATTTGAAATAAACCTAGGCAGTGATTGGCCACAGACAATCATTTTATCGGCGCTCAGACGAGAAGTGGGGCCATTCCTCAATAGTTGTTCGATGATAGACACAGTATTTTAAAGTGTGGTGATTTCCAAATGAAAGAAAGTGAAATAAGTTCAGGGACGCCATACTATAGCCAGCAGCTCAGCTGAGTTTTGCTAGCATTTCTGTGTTCTTTATTCATAATCTGGTAAGATTGAAATTATTTCTTTGTATATTTTGAATATTGTTTAATGTTCGAGTGATTTGATACTGCCATATCATAATCTAGCCTTACAAATCAAGTAGGGATTTGCTCTAGACCCCCCGCCCAAGTCAGGGTCTAGGGACCAACAATATACATAAACTCCAGCAAGGGTTAGGAAAGACAGATCAAGTGTTGAGAATAATGAAACATATTACCTATCCACTTTTAGGGAAGGAAACTAATAAATATTTTTCAGAATCTATAGTCTGGGAGGACCTATCTGATGTAAAACCACCATGGTAAATGTGCTGTTTGGTCAGAGAGATCTGACCTGTCTGTATGATGTGGTTGTTGTGTCCGTGTTGTGTCCAGACGGGGGTAGAGAATAGAATTTTGACACATAGCCAATACTTTGATTGCAGAGCTGTGAGTTTCAGTTGTCAACAAGGCGGTGTCCATTCAGTTGGTGATTTTACTCGAGTGTATCTGTGCAGTACGTTGTGACAGAGACCACTATTATTGCCCGCCAGCACGGAGAGGTGGGACCACCAGATTTCAGCACCAGAGCTACATATGCAAGTTGAGTGAGCCTCTGGTCTGCTGGAAGTTCACCAACGCCTTTTAGTTACTAATACCCCATAAAATTCCTGTAATTTACTGGACACTGTGTAGTCAATATAGACAGGTGTGATGAGGCCACCCCAACAGCACAAGCATTAACTATCCTCCCAAGTAGATGACTACTAGAACATTTTAATAAAACTAACTAGTCTAGTACTTATATATGTACACTCTTGCATTTATTATGTAACATTCCATGCATTTCTTTCATAATTTTTAAATCCTTTTTTTTAAAAAAAGTTCTGGTCAACATAAAACTTGATCCAGAACAAATAAATGTAATATAATTCTATCAAAAATTTTACACTCTTGAGTTAGTTCAGTGTATTATAATATTTGTTAAATATTATTAGTCTGCTTAAATATCTGTGGGTGTATCCATAACTATCACACCACATTACATATCATTACCCTAGACATTTTACATAGCTACATTCATTAAGAAAAAAAATTGAGTGTGAGGTCGTAGTGGTAGCAAGAAAGGCCTTCTGACAATTCACAACTACATTTTATCTCAGGAGCCTTCACAGCTGGCCTCATACATTACATTTAGTAATATCACCATCATACAATACCATCAAACCCACTACAATGGCCACTGACTGCTTTGACGGTCGGCGGCTAAGGATCAAAGAAGAAGAAGAAGTGTTTTAGAGACAAGACGTTAGAGGTTTTGAAAAAAAAAAAAAGAATAATAAACCTATGATCTCTACCACATATTCAGAAATGTGATGATAAAATAGCTTCAGTTATATCTCTCTCTCTCCCTCCCCTCTTTCTTTCTCTTTCTCCCCTCTCTCTCTCTCTCTCTCTCTCACTCGCTCAGTCGCTCCATCACACTGAAGTGCACCCATGCACCCACGCACATACACACATTTGTTAAATAAAAAGCATTGAAGTTAATGGCTTGTTGTTGTTACTCAAAGTTACAAAACAACATTAGCTCGTTGTAATCCGATCACAGGAACATATATATTTTCCTGCGACCTGAAGGCGCTGAAATAACGTTATCATATCTTGCTGTGAGCAGAACCATACGTTAAAGTGCTTGAATCATCACCCCAACCATGTTTTGTTGAGCCAATAATTTTATGGAGAAACTCTTAATGAATCTCCAGGCCAATCCGAGTGCTAGTGTGATCGCATTACTACAAATATTAATATTTCAAAACATTATGAGTGAAGTCGCAGAAATGTATCGGCAGCCAATGCAAACCATTAGTTCCAAATCACCTGTTGAAAGTATATGTGCACGCTACATAACCATCAGTCTTATTAATTTTTTAAAAAAGTACGGGAAAGTATACAATATAAAACACAAAATAATATGAATGAAAAAGAATTTTGTTTAATGACACAGTAGTGCAACCAGAAAAGTAAAGTTCAGTATAAGGGCCTTGTTTATTCTTTGGCAACTTCTGACGCCAAGAGTTGTGGGAAAATGAAATGGTGCTTTAGGGCGAATCATGTAAACGTTATGACGCTGTATCACGTTGCAAAGGAACAGTGGGCCTTTTATTCAGGGCTTTTAACGGCGCCTGGAGCTCGGAGCAGTGGAGCAGCAGGTTTTTGCCCGGAGCTGGACCGGAGCACATGCAATTTTGACTGCTCCACTGCCCCAGTATCGAACTGAAATAAAACATTTAACTTAATATGTGTGTTTTATTCGAAATTTGAGTTTATTTCATTGTTTCACTCCGGGCTTCGAAGTCGTGGATTCGGTAGTTTTGTATAGAGTCGGAGCCATAGTCGGTTACAAACTCCCTGACTCCTCTCATAACTTTAAAATTATCGAACGCCCTTCGCCGAGAAACTCGTCTATGGGACAACGACATCCCTTTAGCTGCTGCTTGTATTGACCTAATGTATCGAGTGCATCCTGTAGTTCCCAGATGTCTTTGAAGAGACAAGTAAAGAAAGTATTAATACACCTCATGTTTGTTGTACAAGGTGACATGAATTTATGACTGGCAGTCTCATCATGTAAAACATATTGCTCCTGAAATAACGGCTACAAGAGAATGTGAATGTTTGGTGCAGGTTTCTGTAATGTGACCAGCTGCAATAGTGGCTCCATGCTTCGTAAGGAGAGCAAAGGAAAACAAATGAACGTACCATATAACCCAAACTGATGAAAAGCAAGACAGAGTTAAAATGCATTATGTGATGTTGCTATTCGAATAGAAGGCTTAATGCGATTAATAATGAATAGAGTCGGACTCCAGTTATTATAAATTACTGGGGTAGGAGTTAGTCAAAGTCGGAAATATCTTGTCCGACTCCACAGCTCTGGTTTTACTCATTCATGTTTAATGAAAAAAAAGTGTGCGCCAGTTTGGTGACAGATCAGTTTGGTCTCTACTGTTGTTGCCATGAAGCCTTAGTCAAGATAAAGTTTTAGGAAGATTATGAATCGATGGAATATATCTGTAGGCCAAATGCTGCCCACGCCGCATTTAGGCTGCTTATAGAGTCGGCAACATCTCAAGTTAGTGTAGAGCGACCGTTTTCAGCTTTACAGTTAAATCTAAATTACACTGGACAACAAATTTTGACTTTTTGTGTGTATCTGAGATTAAACCAAGTTACCTTTATGTTGTTTGGGCTGCTGAATATGAAAATGGCCGTTAAAACACCAGATTAGCTCTAGTTTTTTTAAATATCTATAAAACAAGTTTTACACATTTGCATATACATACATATGATAATAATGCTAATAGCGGAAATGATTCACAGCGACGCCTATTTGCCTGTCGCTTGTAATGAGTTTCTGGAGCATCTCTCACAAGGGTCCAACAATAGTCTGCTAGCATTGCTGCATTCCATTTCCCTTGGTACCTTTTTTCGAGAGTAGTAATGTCCTGATGAAATCGTTCCCCATGCTCGTCACTGACAGCACCGCAGTTAGCAGGGAAGAAATCCAGATGGGAGTGTAAAAAGTGTAATTTCAAAGACATGTTGCACCCTAGTCTCTCGTAGCGCTGCAAGAGTTTATACAAGCTCCTGGTAATTGTCAGCCTTATTGTTTCCTAGAAAGTTTGTGGCCACTTGCTGGAAAGTATTCCAAGCTAACTTTTTTCATCACCTGTGAGGATATCATCAAAACGCTGATCTCGGAAGAGCTGACGTATCTGTGGACCGACAAATACACCTTCCTCGATTTTGGCCCCACTAAGTCTTGGAAATTTATCACAAAGGTATAAAAATCCTGCCCCATTTCGATCCATGACCTTTACAAAATTTTTCATTAGTGTGACAGAGTTATGTAAATATATTACATATATCAACACGTTTTGCTTCCACCTGGTTTCCACCTTGGCTTGCTTATTAATATTCATGTTTTGTTAACGCAGAAGGCATGCGCTTCGATGTCTGTCGAACTCATACTTTAGCCACGCCTATTTTCTTTCTCTATTGTCTTACAGGCACTAGGAATGTTTATAATCAGACTCATTAGCGAGTTCAGAGCCGTTAACTGAATTATAACGCGAACGATTGGACAACCGTTGTATATTGACAGGCCAGACTGTTTCACGTACAGAGAGAGAGGGGACGGGTCGTACATTTGTAGAGCCAAGAGCGATAATTTATGAGTGCACTTTCTCAGGGGAATTAATCTGGGGAAAGGGGAGATAATCACAGTTTACCCCCCCCCCCCCCCATCCGTTCGTTCGTGAATGTAATTAAGCTACGGAACGAGGGAGATCAAAGAGACGATTTGCTCGCGGAACCACGTCTGCGGTCGGCATAAGTGTAAAATTAGACTTTCATTCAAAATTCGACCGCAGATTTCCCCAAGAATACGAGCAAGACGCGAAATCTGAAACTGGTTAGTGATTTTATATCTATTTCATATATATATATATATATATATATATATATATATATATATATATATATATATATATATATATATATATATATATATATCAGCCTTTAAAATCCATTATCTAGTACCCACAGAATTTTTTCAGATCATCTAGCTTCGATTTCTAGATCTATTGTACCATTGGAATTACTCAGTTTTTCGATTGGAGATCGTTTTAAATTTCTGTGTTGCGGTAAATATTATACTAGAAGTTCGAGTGATTTAATTGTTAAGTCCGTCATTAGATTTCACTAAGATTTTCTGTGTTGAGTGATTTAATGGTTAAAGTCCGTCATTATAGTTTACTAGGATTTTTGGTGTAAATTGGCTGGCAAATTAAATAACATATAGCTATTTTTTCCGGCTGTAACGAAAATTTAATTACTCGCTACCATCCAGAAAAGAGATAATTTAATTGACTAGTAAAAAGCACTATTCATTATGAGTACTCACGAAATATATATTTATTTCTAATTCATTATGAGTAATTTTGTAAATGACTAGAATTTATTTCACGGGTTAATAGAACGATAAGACAAGCTATACACTTGTGTTTTCTGATCAAAGTTAATAACCGAAGGGATAAATAAATTATACCTTTACGCGGGTTAGGGTAGAATTGTGATTGTGGTTAATGTTGTATTTTTTCTTTCTATAAATCTAATATGGGTCACAACCCAAAACCTGCCAGCGACCTGCACCTTAATCTGAGAAAGGGGTCTAAGTCTAGTCCAACCAATACAAGAAAAAAACATTCTTATGTAAAATATATCGGGTCTTCGAGGTTGACCGGGTTGGTCTCTTGTTTCACATAGAGAGAGAGAGAGAGAGAGAGAGAGAGAGAGAGAGAGAGAGAGAGAGCGTACCAATATATGACACTAAGAATAACAGTAACTGGACATTTAGCTACCCAGATTTTTTTTTCATTTTCATTTACATTCAGCCCACTGTGGCGACCTGACATTCTATTTAACTATCGAATATTTCAAGCTACTGTACACTGTGAACATTAGATCTCAAGTATTTTCCTACCTGGACTAATAGCGGTGACATGAACAGATTCAATAAACAGTAACAAAGCAAGCGTTCCCCAAAAATAAGAGGATTAATCAGTAAATTTGAGGAACTGGGGCTTGTTTTGCCAACAACCCAACACTGGATTTGTACATGTACCAAGGAGTTCTGTTCCAGACGTTGTAAATCAGCAATTAGGTAAGCGAGATTCAAAATGTGGCCACATGTTTGTCAGAGCGAGAGAAAGCAGGAATGAATAATTCTTATATTGTATAATCAATGTACTCACTTTGTTTTTTTTCTTCTTATGTTTGCTAATACTGTTCATTTCAGAATAGATTAATTAGAAACTCTGTTCTTGACAGTATATTCAAATCCTATACCATAGTGCTAATCTTTTGACCTTTTGGGGGTTAATTAACTTCTTCTTGTGGGATCTTGTCTCAACAGAGGGGATTGCACTTATGTGTCTATGTTGCGTGCATATTTTGACGCACATATTACAAAAATCGATATGGCTATTTAATATGGAAAAGATATAGACATTCATTCATTGGTGTATGAAAATGCTGTCTATGGTAAAGCTAGATAATTCATGATTGATTCACACTTTTGATTATAGGAGTAATCGTTCTTGATATTGATCCGGCGCATGGATATGACACCCATGTCCATACTTATTTGTTAGGGCCAGAAAATATATTTATTTGCTTATTATGTTTATGGCCTGAATTCATATGTATTACATATTATTAGTACAAGTAGAATCAGTCCTATATTGTATATTTTTGATGGGTAGGCAGGACTATATTCTTGTTATGCCGCTCTAGCGGAAGTAGGAGTTGTCTTGACTAGTCGTGATGAGTTCCGAGGTACCGTTTACAATGGCGGTTACGCATTTTCCAGGGCTGGTAGATTCTTCAGTAAAAATGATTTACGAAGTGGTTTTTCTTCTGTAGGAGATTGTGTCTCTACTAGAGCTTGTGTTAGAGACTCTCCTAATGTACGGTACCATGTATGATTCGGACTCCAGGTAATTCCAGACCCTATTTTTGATGATCTCATGTCGGTTAGACCTAGCTGGAATTTTGTGCTTCGCAACGCTAGGGTCACGTTTGTATCGACAAAGATGACGGGCTTCCATACAACAATTATGTCTACGTGAAGTAACTGGATTACTGTAGAACTGTATGGAGAAACTTTAGGAAATCATTCATATGTATTTCGAATTAACTTTGGCTTATATATATACCCTCCTGTGAGCGAGTGAGCGACAACTCAGGAAGGCGGCCATGTTACATTCCTGTCATCGTATTTTTGAATCACTGTCCAAAGAACGGGGCATGTATCTTACTATTCGGACAGTGGCAAGGAGATCTCAATTTTGATAGAAACCCCTTCCATGGTTTCATAATATGATATAAACTGTGAACATAAAGCAACTTTAGTTACTTACCGATCCGCCTTCACTGACGCGCTTAGTCAGATAGGGGATGCGGCCATTATGTATCATGACATTGGAAGCTATTGATGTACTACCCATTATTTATGAATGTGTCATGACTTGGGATCTACTATGTATGCCTGCAAATTGATGTGTCAACCTGTACCCATGATTTACTCGTTATGTCCCAGTGTCTGCCTTTGCCTTCCCTAACTCAGGACTAGGGTGAGTTACCCATTTACAGCTGGGTAGACTGGAGCATGCCTGATCTCAACAACTCTGTACACTACAATGGACATATACAGTAGTGGCACCACAAACAACATGTTACGGTGATTGATAGTGGAGCTTTACAGAAGAAAGAGAATACACCACACTTCTTTACAGACTGACACTTTACAGTCTATTTCTTTATTAATTCTGTAACCTATGATTTTATACTTTGATATTTGATATTAAATGTTGTGAAGTTCTTTTCTTTATGATAAATAAACTTAACATAAAACTTAATTACCTGTGTCGGTCAGCTCGTCCCAACATCCCTACTCTATAAATATAGTTTCACGTTTGTGCGTCTAATTGTCGTCACTTATCTCTGTGTGTGTGTGTATGTGAGTGGTTATAGGGTATATGTTAATATATATAGAAAGGTATACTGTCTGATCAACAAATCTCAGGTGTAAATGATAGGCTGGACTAGAGTATCTTCACAGTCCAGGGACAGACTCTACCTTCCACCATTTCACTCGTGAAATCTATTTCTTTACCTTATCTCTCACTGAGTCACCACCTGTTCTAGTTCTATTCAGACGGGACCAAATATCGATCATAATTACCTATCAAAAATCTACGACAATTAGTCCAAGTTTGATGTGGAGAGGAGGGAGCAAGATCTTGTCGGATTCGACAAGTGGTTCGTTAAGTACATTCTTTTTCCCCGGTTCAAGTGTTTGCCGTTGGGGCTAATCCTTTTTCTTGTAGTGGGAAGTCCTGGCACGGCTGTCCCACAGACAGAGGAAACAGCAAAACTTTGTGTAACCCTGCTGCAGCCCCATCAAGATGGCAATGACCTTCAGGTCACCACAAATCTGCCACTTATACTTGTCATAGTTGATGGTGTGTAACAGTTGTTTCATGTTTCTTTCATGTGGACTGCATACCCGAGTGGAACATATGGTAAAACGTTACCATTATGGAGCAGCACAGCTTTTAAGCTCAACTTGGACGAATCAATGAACAGCCTCCAATCGTCGTCTTTGTAGTTGATGTGTAGTGCTGCCATCAGACCCACTCTGTCAACGCAAGCAATGGGGTTATCTGTCATTTAGAAATATGGAAGCAGATCTTTGTGCCGAGCACGAAACACAGACACATGCACATTCTCTTCTAGAAGATTCAATTGCTGCAGTTTGGACCCCAACAGCTCTGCATTATTTTTTGGCAATTCCAGATCTCTCATTAGATCATTCAATTAACTCTGGGTAATTATGTGGCTGTGCAGACTCTTCAATAGGCACGAAATCAGGATCTCTTGTTGTAGATGCTTTCACAGGTGACGGATGTCCACTGGCCTTATTATCGTCCTCATCATCCAGAGTATAAAATTCTGGTGGGTCCGGAGCAGAAGTCCTTCCCCGTGAGGCACTGGCCGCATAGCAAAGGGAATATTCGGATAGGTCACAGGCCGCTTTTTCTTCTTAGAAATACCATGTCCAATTGGAGGAGTTATGCAAAAGTAACAATCATTAAGATGGTTTGTCGCACCGATCGTCCTTTTTGGTTCAACCAGCAGCGCAGATTCGTTGGGGAATCATGCGCCAGAGCTATAGAAAATGGAAGAACTGGGTCATTCGCGTCGGGAAGGTGAAGCCACCAGCATACTGAACCCCCCCCCCCCCCCCCCCTCTCCAACCGGATCTTGTCTAAATTAGTTAAAAATAGCTACTTTTGTCTCGGATACATTTTGGCTGTTGTTATAATTATCTGCGGCAGGTTATGACAGACGATTTGATTGCAGCATTAACGTGTTACAGAATTAATTATTAATATAAAAATGACTAAATGATTCTAGTTTCATTTCAATTCAATATCCTTTACCTCCCCAAGGAGCATAGGTCTTCAACAAACACATGCCAAGTCTTCCTGTCCTGTGCCATCCGCTCAAGTTCTTTCCATGTTTTCCTCATCATTTTCACCTCTGTTTTCAGTTCTCTTCTCCATGTGTTTTTTGGTCTACCTCTGCCTCTCTTTCCCCGTGGATTCCTTGTAATGCTATCAACAGGATTCCTCAATGTGTGTCCTATCCATCGCCAGCGTCTTCTTCTCAACTCTTGTTCCACTGCACTTGTCTGGTTCTTGTCATCAATTCCACATTTGTGACTTTGTCATTCCATTTCAGTCCTTCTATTCTACGCAAGCACCCGTTTATAAAAGTCTGTAGCTTTTTGGTTGTTGTTTTTGTTGTTCTCCATGTCTCAGAGCCATACAATAGGACTGACTTCACATTTGAGTTGAAGATTCTTATTTTCGAGTTGGACTTGATTTCTCTTGTTCTCCATATGTTTCCCAATGCAATGAAAGCTCCTCTTGCTTTTTGTATTCTTATTTTTATATCACTGTCTGTCCCTCCAACTTCGTCTATATTACTTCCGAGATATGTGTACGATTCTATATCTTTTAGTGGTGTTTCTTCAAGTTCAACCTTGTTATCATTTCTTGCATTTATTCTCATAATCTTTGTCTTTTCCCTGTGTATTTTCAAGCCCACTTGTTGTGACCTCTCATCGAGAATTTTCATTTTCTCTTGCATCTGATTATGGTAATGGGACAGAAGAGCCGAGTCATCTGCAAAATCCAGATTATCAAGCTATTTAGTCAGATTCTACTGGATTCCATTTCTGTTGTGTGATGTCGATGTTTTCATAACCCAATCTATTGCTAGTAAGAAAAGAAATGGAGACAAGAGGCGTCCCTGTCTCACTCCCGTTCTAATCCTAAACGGTTGTGTAAGTTGTCCTTCATGAAGAACTCTGCATGTAATGTCTTCATAGGTCTTCTTTATTAAGTTAATGATCTTCATGGGAACTCCATTTACATTACATCAATTCTCTTTTCGCTCTCCAAGGAACATATAACCAGCACTGAAGCTGGTCCCCTTTTAGTAAGTTTGCATCAAAGCATGCATGTGCTCTTGAAGTTATGGTTTTTGTCACAGTTTGTCTTACATGACGATGTAACCAGCCCCCATACACATCGTCGCCTTAGTACTGCCTTATTCTATCTCCATTTTTGGCAAAAATTGACCTTAGGTCATAAAGTGACGTCATTTAAGCTATTCTATCATCCTACAAAATATCTTACAGTTATCCTTTATGTGAGAACATATTTTCCAGAAAAATAATTTTGATTTCAATGTTTGTTGGATTTTAATTATTCTAAGTCCAATCATATTAATACTGCTTTATTCCAACTCCTGATCTGCCAATCAAACTAGTCGTAGTCATCACGTGATATTGTGAATCACTATGGAGACGCGAAGAAACAAGAAGCTGTCGCCGCTGTTTTAAAGCTGATCTGGTGCAGGTTTAATGCAAGGGAACCAGCTGAAGTAATGGATGCATGCTCCATAAGAGGAGAAGGGGCATGAAGGGAGCCTGCACTGCCATAAGGGTCAGAGTGTGCGAAGTATTTTGCTTCAACACACTTGGTATCTCACAGATGCGACTCAACTACTTCTATACGATCTCTTGATACAGGCATACCAAAGCCATTTGTGAGATGAACAAATGCAAACAAAATTAGTGAGGTCACCCTTCATGAAGGGCGGAAACACACCAACTCTTTTCCTAGAATACCATCACATTACCGTTGAGCTACTTCTAAAAGAGTATCTTGAAAAACGGCTTAAGCTCAGAAAGATGTACGGGTTTTATGTTACCTACTGTGAGGAAAGAGGCATCCAGCATGTCAAAAAACATAAACATGATCAAATATTCAATACAGAATTCAACATTAGTTTTCTATCCTCAAAGAAAGACAGATATGTCAGGTGTGAACTTGCAAAGGTAGAAGTATATCTGAAGATAAAGAAGAATTAGAAATACACCAGAACAATGTTGAAAAAAGCTGAAGCTGACAGTGAAAAGGACAGAAATCAGAAAAGCAAGCCAGTGCTTTGTTTTGACTTAGAAAATGTGTTAACACTCCCGAAATGTGGTGTTTCCATTTTTCTTAACAAACACACGCTATGCCATTCAACCTGGCTGCTACTTTGTCATTGACAAGGAAATCTTACTTTGCTTTGTGGCATGAAGTAGGAAATGGGAGATCTGGAAACAATGTGAGAAAGTTACTAGAGATCATTGTGAACCCATAGAGATGGTTCTTCGGTCCGATGCTTTGGTACCACAAAATACTTACTCTATAATGACTCTAACTCTGGAATTTTTTCTCTCAAAAACATCTTCAGATTAAACTTCTGATTCAGCAATGCGGTGAACCAGCTCATAGTTCCATTATGTGATTCAATGACACATCCGGCACTATGAACTATACTGTCCTCTTGGTTTGATGACAAGACTAAAATAAATGAACAACACCCTGTTATGCCAAGAAATACATTCTTTGACTACCAAGAATGTGCACACAAAAAAAAAAAAAAAAAACAACAACAACAACAAAATTACCCTTTTCCAACTGTTCCATTTACTTGCATAATACAGCTGCGGATATGCTCATCTGCTACGATTGAATTCAAGCTGTGTCATTCAGCCACAGAATGAACGGCAGCATCCTTAAGATCTCGTAAGAAGATCCAATGTAGCATTCGTATGCCAAATGAAGTAGCCCTAAGGAAATTGAAAGCCTGACCTATGGCAACCGAGAAAAAACAAATCTGGAGAGCATGTTCAGATACATACCACAGTTGTACAGAGATTTCATGAGCACCCTGCTTAAATCTTGATTTCTCTGTAGTATTTTTCCTCATATCCTTATTATGTGTGAATATGTAGCAAAATGACTTAATTGAAATATCAGGACAGAATTATATTCATTTAATACAGGAAATAATATACATATAAACATGGCTTCTTTGTCTTTTATTGTGGGCCTGTGTCGTTAATTGTTTTATTTGGCCCGTCTGAGTAGAGTGGATGTCGACAGATACGCGAGAAGGTATAGAAAATAGATTTTTCACAGGTGGTAGATTGAGGAAAAAGATATGTCTCTGGAGTGATTAGGTTGTCTCCTCCAGCCTATCCGTACGACTGTACTTTGTTGCAAGACAGCTTTTACCTCCCTATCAAGAATAGATAAGTTTCTCTACACACACACACACAGCTATGTGACAACAAGACACACAAACGTGAAAAAACTACGGATAAATGGGTATGGTTCAGACCAACACACAAAGGTAAGTTTCTTTGTAGTTTATTATCATTTAAACTCGACAACATCAAAATATCTAAAGGAAAAGATCAGAGTCATTTACATACATATGAAATAAAGCAGAAAAAGTGCACCCTCCCCGAATGGAGAAAAAACCCTAAAATTATTAACCCAAAGGCCGAAGGTTAGTACTATATTACAGAATGAACTGTAGTGGTACTCTATGAGACCCAGTAAAATAAACAAACTTTTAGACAAATCAGATAAATGGATAGTTTTCCCGCAAACAAGAAAATACTCGCACACTCTTTCAAGCAGTGGCCACTCTCACACTCTTACCTAGTTGCCTGGTATGGTAGGTCTGTAATATCCCTTGGTAATATAATTACTCCATTAATATAGTATCTATTTTCACTTAATATTCTGTCACCCCAGTTGTTGCAGATCCAAATTGGCCCCAGTCCATCCCCAGAATTAGTTAATGAGGTGAACGCCTAATCTGGTGCTTCTCCTATAAGTGTTATTACAACCAGTTAAAACTGTGAGAGTTCTTGAGGTTCACTCTTTAACGGGAAAATACTTCCAATATTGGGAAACCTCTGGTTGCTAAAAATAATGTTCATATGATGATGATGGTTCTTCTATCGGCCAACTCTGTATTAAAGCGCCGATTCTGCACAGCGTATGTATCTAGAGAGGTATACTCCCCTTGAATTACGACTGTCAGGAGTCTGGATAAAATAATGTTCACTGCTGTGGCTGGTAAAAATATATAAATCTGGGTTTGGTAAGTCCAGTGTTAAAAATTCATTGTTCTCCAATACTATCTGGCGAGTGCCCGTTTACAAATGAAATCGGTGACACATAAGCCAAGAAAAAGAGAAAATAACAAATCAAAAAAAAAAAAAAAAAAAAAAAAAAACCGCTTGCCGCCCTTGTGATCAGGTCTGCGAAGAATACAAGAAACATTTATACAAAAAATATGCTAATTCTATATCTCCACACACAGACGGGGACAAGACGATCTCTTCTCCACTCCGTCAGTCCTGATTAAATTTAAATGGCACACGGTGTTTCCTTACGCCTATACGTTAGCCGACGCCGCTGGCCCTGAGTTCGATCGGACTGAACTATGTTAATTCTCCCACCCCTGCTCGCGCCGGCGTTCAGCGTATAATGTTAATTATTATTTAATCTCTCCATACGCGCTACCTAAACAATGATCGCCTGTCACTAAATAGCTATTAAATTTTTCGGCGTCTGTTAGTTCGTCGTATGGTATCAAAAATAATAGACACTATAATGACAAATATGCACAAATGAAATATAACGTGTAATCTAGACTCCCCCTATCAGTCGCTTTATTGCTTATAAGTCCAGTCAGCTAAACCGTCGGGTTTATCTCTCTCCTGTAGAGATTAAGTGTCGCGTCTGCCTATACTGTTGTCGTGAAGTGGTGGTCGAATTAACAACACGTCATTGTTTTTTTAATTTAGTAATTCTAACCAAATCGCGCGCCATACTTTAGGACAGTATATCCTTGGCGAACCAATAAAAAGGCTTCCTTATTCGTGTATTTGCTGAAACGTACTATGCCTAACATGGAGTCTCAATCTGTGTAACATTGTTGGAGTTGGAATTTAATTACAACAATATGAGCGAAGTACCACCTGGAAGAGGTCACCAAGGCAATATTAGGAAGGTTGCTCTACCCGTAAGTACTAAAACTTCCACGAATAGTGATATAGTAATGGAGAAAAACTTGAATAGAATGCATCGTGACATCAGGTTGGTCCAGCATTGTGTTGTTTAGGTTACGCAAAGAAATAAATGCACTTGTATAATATAAAGACTATTATATAGTTAGATAAAGAATAATTCAGAGTGTAATTTAAGCCTAAGCTGAAGGAAATCGGTCCAGGAATAAGGAGGATATGTAGATTAATAGTTTTTCATAATTGAACAGCGAGACTAATTAGGCATCATTTTGAGATACGCAAACACCCCGTTAGCCACTGCTCTCTCGGTAGCCGGATGTGGAGTATAAATAGAACTTGCCTTCGGCAAATCGAGGCCATAATAAAAATTCAAATCACAGCGAGCACTAAAAAGTGTTAATGAAGAGTGCCTTTGCCAACTGCATTTGAGAGCAGACCATTACAACCATTAACAGCTCGACTGTGTTACCTGAGGGTAAGAAAGAATATATATATATATGATAGTCTACACCGCCCATCATTGTGGAAGATACTTACAATCTATGGTTTTCCAACAAAATATGTGAATATAATCAAAGCGCTATATGACAATGCAAGATGTTGTGTTAGAACAAATAAAGGGAATACAGAATGGTTTACAGTAGAAACAGGGGTGAAACAAGGCTGTATTATGTCACCACTACTTTTTGGAATAGCTATTGATTGGGTTATGAGAAACTATACCCACAATGAACAATTAGGTATAAAATGGACAAATGGAAAATTCCTGGGGGACCTGGATTTCGCAGATGATGTAGCATTCTTAAGTTCAACACCAAGACAATCCCAAGAAGCAATAAATAATTTGTGTCATCTCTCGGTGAAAATAGGTCTCCAAATAAATGCCTCTAAAACTAAAGCTATGAACTTTTCTAACGAGACCTTTGATATCATCTTGAACGGGGAAAAACTACAGAAAGTTGAAAGTTTCAATTATTTAGGCAGTAAAATGACTCAGGATGGTGACACAACAAGAGAAATCCATACTAGAATTGCTCTGGCAGCTAGCGCCTTCAATAGATTATCTAACATTTGGAAATTACGATCATTGAATATACATACCAAGCTTCGTCTGTTTAATTCAAATGTTATCTCAGTGTTAACATACGGCTGTGAGAGTTGGAAAATAACAAAATCATTGGAGAACAAGCTGAATACATTCGAGAACAAATGTCTTAGAAAACTCATGAACATCAGTAGGAAAGAATTCAAGACTAATCGACAAATAAGAGAAGACTCTAGGCAGAAATATGTCTCCGACTATATAAGGAAAAGACGGTGGTCATATATCGGTCATGTCCTACGAATGCAAAACAACAGAATACCACTACAGGCGCTCACTTGGGTTCCTGAGGGTAAGAGGAAAAAAGGAAGACCAAAAGAAACACTCAGAAGAACAATAATAAGAGAAGGTAGAACGTTGGGCCTAAATAATGTGCAAGAGCTAAGAGGAGTGGCGTCACAACGAACAACCTGGAGAGCACTGGTTTCTGCCTTATGCGCCGTGTTTGGTGCTTAAAGAATTTATTATTATTATATATATATATATATATATATATATATATATATATATATATATCACACACACACACACACATATATATATATGTGTGTGTGTGTGTGTGTGTAGCCGCGTTTTCTTCTTCAGAAATAGACTATACCAGTAACAGAAAGAGGCACAAATTAACATAAAATAAATTCTTATTAGAAACAGAAGATATTAATAAATCGGGACAACAGATGTCTAATTAGGCCAGCTTAGCTTCGAAACGCCAAGCATTAATCAGGTTAGCTTCGCTTACGCCAAGCATTGGTCATGTGATTTTTAACCAATCGTAAGGCTCAGTATTATTCAGCCGGCAGAAAAGTAGAATAGACGCGGTTCAGTTGGAACCAAGAATCCAAAGTTAACAGACGTTAGTCTAGTGTTGGGAAGCTTTTGTTGAAAAAGATCATTCTAGGATGTGTAGTGATAATGTGTTTTTCTGAAATACTGTAAGTATTTGACAATATAAATTTTCCCGTGGTTCATAGTGCACACAGCTATGATTACCGCAGATTTGGGTTCGAAGATTTTATGTGATAATGAAACCTGGTCTCCTGTTGAGGAAGAATGCTAAATGAAGTGGAGAATATTAAACATTTTGGATCCCTACATGATTCAAAAGGAAAACTCTTGCATAACGAATTTCACTGAAGAATCTGCAGTATATTAGCAAGGACAAAATCTAAATGCACAACTTAAGGAAACAGTACAAACTAGGAGATAGCCCTATGAGAAAATGCAGATAGATTTAGAAAAGGTGCAAAGGGAATTTTGCACTCATGAAATGGTACCAAATATGCACTATTGATTGTTAACTGATGTATATATGCCTGTATCAAAGAATTTGTGTTATTTGACAAGTTCATTTGTACCAGAACAGACAATTAAAAGTTATTTCTGTCAAAACCTTACGCTGTTTCAAGAATCGTATCTTTGCAGTTGGCTATCAGAAGAATGAATCATTCTATCATAGGTCCATAGCTACAAGCATATCATAAACAAACAAAAAAAAACTGCTCTAAAATAATAAAAGAAACAACTTAGAGGATATATCCCCGAACCTGGGAAAACAACCTGTAAGACTGTAGAGAGCAATCACCAACTCTAGCAGGCAAGCTAGTATTCTACATCTAACACTCTCGACTTAAACAGCAACCCCCACTACCCTACCCGGCCACATATGTATATAGTTATAGGTATTTCTATTGATTCACTACAGTGTGCGTTAGAAAGCGTGTAGATGTGCTTGAACTACTGTGTAAATTTGTGAAGGACTTACCAGCCAGTGTATATTTAAATAAATTAAGAATGGAAGCAGAAAAGGTGTCCATGGTTTTAGAAAAGCCTTTAAAGAATTATTTCTACATGGAATGGACCGCATACCAGGAACATAAGGAAGGATGAAAAAAATTGTACTACTGTATTCTTTGAGATATCACTTAGTTTTTTTTTACACTAGACCTAATAAATGTATGGAGGCGAATCATGGACAGTAGCTACAACCAAGGAATTAGAATAAGATATGGTCACAGTGAACTGAAGTGTGTTAATGCTGTCTTGATATGCCCTGTGCGTGTACCTGCACTCTTACTTCTGTTGAAAGGGGTCAGAGATGGAAACTATAGTGGTGAAATCCATTACGTTTCAGGTTATATCCTGTCAACGCAACTACTCATAAAAGAGTCAGCCACTACTGAAGTTACTACTGGTGCAAGTGCCTTTTGAGTTCAGAGGGCCAGTCATCATGTACCTGCTGCCTGGAGGAGGTTCAAGTAATCTTTCCTGCCAGGACAAGAGTGGAACCAGCTTCATCATAACAGATGAGTTGGAAAACAAGGCAACTGTGTAGCGTATTCAAGTCACGCCACAATTATATACAGCACTTGTTAATGATGACAAGTGTTTGGGCATAGAAACATCCAGTTATAACCTAACATTCAATGACAGTGAAATAAAAGTGTTAATAAGAAAGAGATATTCTTCAAGCAAAGGTAGTTCAACCAAGAGAGAGAACCCTCTACAAATAGAGACTTTTAATTCTTTTGAACAATTTTCAAATGTTTATTTATTTAATTTTGTAAATTGCATTTTGAGTTCTTGAAAGATTTTCAAGCAGAAAATAATATTGGTAAAAATAAATTGTAAATATTTACCAGCAGACTTTTTCTTCTCTTTGAGTTTTAGCCGCGAACCTTCAAAGCAGTCAGTGGCCATTACGCCTGGTGGCGTCTTGTAAGGCAACAACAAATTGATTCCACTTTGCTCGGTCGGCGGCCATCCTTTGTACAGTGCCCCAACTCTGGTTCATTCTTTGCATCTCAGCCTCCACAGTCCTCCGCCAAGTTGTTTTTGGTCGGCCTCTCTTTCGTTTTCCTTCAGGGGTCTATAGCATAGCTGTTCTTGTGATGGCATCGGGGTCTCTTCTGAGGACATGGCCAACCAAGCTCCATGTCCTCTTGTTTGCTGTGAGTAGATCTTGGTTGGTGATGGCATTCGGCCAAAATATTTGGAGAATTTTTCTTAGGCATGTTGTGTGAAAAGAGGACAATTTCGACATTTCCTTCCCTGTAACTCTCCAGCTCTCCGCGCCATAGAGAAGCATAGAAAGCACACAGCTCTGATATAATCCTAATTTTGTGCTTGTGCTGTACTGAGAGGACTTCCAGATGTTGTTTAGACTAAAAAAGGCTGTTCTTGCTTTGTTCATTCTGTTGTTGATGTCTTTGCTTGCTCCGCCGTCTAATGTTACTATGCATCCTAGGTATGTGAAGGCATCTGTCTGTTCCAGTTGCTGATTCCTTACTGATATGGGCTCAGGGTTGCTCACATTGAGCGTCATGGCCTCTGTCTTCTTTAGGTTGATGTTCAAGCCCACCTGCTGGCTATACTTATTAAGTCTATCCGTTTTTTCCTGGATGTGTTGATGTGAATGTGCTAGCAGTGCAATGTCATCTGCATATTCCAGATCTTCCAATGTAGAACATGTAGTCCATCTTATTCCCCTTGGATTGCCCTCTGTTGTCTGGCGCATCACCCAGTGTATGACTGTTAAAAAAAGAGTGGTTGATAAGGGACATCCCTGTCGTACTCCTGTCTTCACTTCAAAGGTTAGGCTGCTCTGCCCAATGCTACACGTAAAGTTGGCATAAAGGCTTTTTATGATTGACACTATGCAGCTTGGAATTCCATAAGCCCTCTGTATTTTCTATAAACTGTCCCTATGTATACTGTCAAAAGCCTTTTCAAAATTAATGTACAGCTGTCTTTGCCATTCTGAGCACTGCTCTATAATGTTCCTGAGGGTAAATATATGATCTACACATCTTCTGTTCTTTCTAAATGCTGCTTGTTCTTTCCTCAGTTTGTGGTCTACTGCTTTTGAGATTCTCTGTATAATTATCCTGCCTAGTATTTTGCTGGGAACTGAGAGAAGAGTGATTCCTCTCCAATTATTGCAGTCTGCAAGATCTCCCTTCTTGGGCAATTTGACAATTATTCCTTTTCTCCACTCTGTTGGTGTTGTCCCTGTTTTCCAGACTTGTGCAAATAGTGGTTCTAATAGTTCTGCTGCTAGCTCTGGGTCTGTCTTAAATAGCTCTGCATTTAAGTTATCATGACCAGAAGCTTTTCCATTCTTTAACCCTTTGATTGCTGTGATGATTTCTTCTTTTCGTGGGATGTCTGTATTTAGCATCTAGATCATTTTCAGCCTCAGGAACATTCAATTGTGTCTCTGGTGGTTCCTTATTCAGAGTTTCTCTGAAATGCTCTGCCCATCTTGTTTCCTGTCCCTCTACTGTCGTGATGAGATGTCCGTGCTTATCTCTTACTAATGTAATATTGTTTGCACCTCGTTTTTCACTGATGATTTTAATTAGTTTGTTTACTGTGCTTTGTTCATTTCTTAGTGCTGCCTCTTCTGCCTGTCTTGCAATGTCATCCAGAAATGTCCTTTTGTTAGCACGGATTTGACGTTTAACTTCCTTGTCCAGCTGACTGTACTGTTCACTATATATTGCCTTTAACCTGGGAGACTTAGCTTCTGTTTTCTTTCTTTTCATTTCCTTTCTCTTCGCTATGGTGTTAAGCGTATCTGGTGTTATCCAGTCTTGGCTCTTTCTTTCCTGGAATCCCAAGCATGACTTGCTGCTTTCCTTGTATATTGTTGAGATAGTGTTGAATCTCTGGTCAACATCATCAGTCTCTGTTCTTTCCTGGCTTTTGATAATCTCATATCTTCTCTTTACGTCGACCACTGTGGTAAAGTGGGATGATATAAATATTTATAGGGGACTTAGTGTACTGACTGAGATCAGCTGTGAAGGTATCTGTATCTAATAGTGTGGTGTATTACAGATGACCTTACTTGCTACCACATTTATACTTTATACCTCAGTCAGACCTATTCTGGAATATTGTGATGACTACGTTGAATGTCTAGGGTTATGATAATGATGAAGTGTATGTTCACAACAACCAACAGACAGATACACAATTTAATTTAATCCACAATACTTTACAACACTATGACACTCACATACATAGAACACTCTATAAGACTATCTTAAATGAGTCAAGTGTTAAAGTTTAAAAATATGTATGTATTAATTCCTTCAAATATTAGATATCCTGATTCAACTACAAAGTGAACCAGGAATCACAATCAAATGTAATCACAAGTTATATGTACACAATTTATAGATAGAATCTTTGTATTGACATATATTATTATTGCAATATGTGTGTAAGTTGTGCTGTAGTACTCTGAGGTAATACTGGCTTTTCAAGCTAGGTGGTTGTGTGTCATCATGACTTCAAGTGTTTGTTTCTCGTGGACATAATATTGGGAAAGTTCACAGTTTCTTTTTATTTGAAACTAATAAATGTCCCTCTAGATTTAAGGTAAAGTCACTGTTAGAGGGGGTATACACAAGATTGAGCTGCTCTGGCCACAGAATCTTAACTTCTGTGTGGGCGGCAGGAAACAGTCTCCACTGCTCGCTTGCTTCACCGTGTTCTTGAGACACCACACAGGTCGATATATTGACTACGGAGTCTGCTACCAGCCTCTGGATTCAGCAAAACTCAGTCCAGGTGCTGCTTTTAATATGTTAGTACCACTGTCCCTGAAACAAGAAGGTTGTACCTCCTACTTCAGAACTAATTTATAATCTATTTCTACACTGAGCACAATACATAACAAACACTGAGTTCAGCGCGGTAGGCCAACTGTTAGCTTCTCATGTAACAACATTCACCAGTATTCCTCTCCCTAATGGTTACAACGCCTCTGCAATTTCAGCTGTAATTCCTTCTATACAATAAGATAGGTGTCATAGTACTATTGGCTATCCCATGCAGTTATACTACTCTCCGACAAGTTTTGTTCAGGTTGGAGCAATATCTAGGCTTTGCCTCATGTTTGCTACTGAATCACACACATATACAGACATAAATTATCAATTCACATTCAATTTTCATCTAAAAGATATCAAATATTTCTAGCTTACCACAATTCATGGAAATAATACACAAAATACGTTGACTGGCAATGAGTTATGGCACAATTCCGATCTGCCTCTGTCCCAGGCTTTCATAAGAAAAATATGAGCTGGATCTCAACGCACTTGCTTCTCAGTAAGTTTATTTTCAAAATGTGGCACTGAACAGACGCTCCTAATTGACTATATCAAATGGTCTAACCAATGGGACCATGTTTACACAAGTATTTGAAAAAAAGTACCCTTCCTACCGTTTCCCGTAACAACCAAAAATAGTATCTGCAATCGACTAATCATGTTTAGGCTTACATATTCTTCTAGCCAATGAAATCGGATTTAACTTGTTGGCCTATTTCCCGTAAAATAGTGGTTTCAAAACATGCCACTGAGCAATTATGATTTGGTGCTGTCAGACAACCTCACTATATTATTTTGGCTATAATTTGTTAATTCCTAGACTATTTGCGTAACATTTAACATATTCTTTGTCAGCAAGTCCTAAGGAACCCAAATATATAAATTTAATGGGGCTAAGTGGCACCGTTTAAAATATGTATTCTAGGATAGTCGTGTATTTGTTTTTTTATTTTTTATTGTTTTAGAACCGCCACCTGTCCTGCCTTTTCGACTGTTCTGTCAGTATAAAGTCAGGATTTCAGACGTAAAACAGTAGAGTGTCATGTTTCCTAATAAGCATTAAGCATGTTTTCAAAACCTAACCGTGTATTGGTAGTGTTTTTTTTTGGGTCACTGTTTATTTGAAAAAAAGTTAGTGCTTCATGCCTTTCGCGTTGGGGGTGGCATTAATTGTATATCGCGAGACGGCGGGTTAGTATTGAATGCGTTCCTCCTTCTCTCTCTCTCTCTATCTGTTCTAAAGCCGTCTGTCTTTTAGTTACGCAGTGTATAAAATGAAATTAATGCTAGTATTTTATCTAGGTCATTAAGCAGTGTGCGTATCTCAAGGTTTTCTAAGAAATACAGTACACGTTTTATTTTTTTGAAACGCGTGTATGCTGCTGTAGGCTTTACTATCAAACGTGAAAGCGTTACAATTATGCAGACGAAGTAGAAAAAGGGGGATTTTTGTAAGCCATTGTGACAGCACTGGTCTTTTACCATTCTTCTTACCTTTTATTGAATTAATTCGTTAGGCTTTACCTTTACTTTTTAATTTAGATATGTGGATTTAGAATGTTTCACGACAAATTCTCCCCACTTAAAACAGACGTTATATGTCAGTCTATAATTCTACATACACATAGAGAAAGTTAGGTCTATGCCTGGTGATTTCTTTGATTTTCATCGCACGGATGGCGGCTTAGAAAATCTGCATCAACGTTTCTCTGATTTTATTTTGATCATGGATTAATGCAGGTGGGTCAATTCAAAGTAAGCACTACTGACGAAGGTTGCCTCAGACCTCTGCAATCCAAGAATCCATTTCAGTTATATTACTGAACAGCGGCAAGTGTTACTGCTTGTCTTATTGCTGCTCAGCAATCAGTATTCACCATTTCTCTTCTCTGAGTCTGCTCAACGACATGTCCCGAGAATATTAGATGTTCCTCAATTTGTACGTTATGAGGAGTTGATCTATATGGTGATATCTGAGTTGTGTAGGGGTTCCAATAATTTCCTGATCAGCCTTAATAAACACTCGGACTATCCTCAATTCAAAAAGGCAACAATGGAGACACTCTGCTCCTCCGAAATGTTCACAGCCAACAATTGGTCTGATCTCAGGCGTGATTGAATGTGGAAACACCCTTCTAATAATATATTTATAATGTTCTATAATGTGCCACTCAAATGGAGGCCATATTCACCAACTATAGTTCCGCCTACCGACAATCTGGTGAATTAAGATAATATGTGGGGAAATGAGTTTCTGCATCAGAAATCAATTCGCCCTTAGCATTGCTATAAGATGTGTGGGTTATCTCCATCCAGGGTCCGAACACTACTTCCCTTTGGACGGTGTAGGGTCGGGTGACTACCAATGTCACCAGTGCCTTTTTAATGCTAAGTTAATAGCCATAGTGTGAAGCGCTGTGAGCATTTTCCAAATTGCTCACTCGTCCACTGCCCACTGTTCTTATGTTAACAATTTGTTTCGGTTTTAAATTAGGCGGATCATCTTCAATGTCAATGTCAGCCAGCTCCCTAAATGCGGCTTCAAACTGTTCCTGGGTTGACTGGTCTGAGTTTCTATTTTCTCTGGATGCCCTTCTCAGAGTTGCGAATCTAATTATTTTTGGTGAACACTGTTGGGGGTAAGGTGAATACCTATCCTCTATGTCAACCTTATTATTGTTATTTTCCTTGTTATTGTTAGGCCCATATGTTTCAGAATGCTTGGCTGGCATCTGATTATGATTTTCCCAACTTGGGGACTGTACCTTGCTACATTTTTCACAGGCCCCCACAAATTGTGCAATATCAGCAGCTACTTGGGGCCAGTAGAATTTTTCCGATGTCCTTTGACGGGTGGTCCCATTTCTCTGGTGTCCACCGTCTGGTACAACATGAGCTTGTGCCATCACTTTTTTCCCTGTAGGGGGTTGGCAATACCAATTGTCCCTGTTCTTTGGATCCTGCTCTAGCTTTCCTGAAGAGCAGTCCTTCCTTCAAATAAAATTGTCCTTTCTTAGGGTGTGCATGGCTTGTTGGCAATTTACCAAAGCAAGGTTTTAATGTTTTATCTTTTTCCTGGGCCTTTCTCATCTGCTTATGAGAATAAACTAGTGGTGGTTCCTCCTCCGTTCTACTAGGGGTCGACCTGACCTGAAGCGTGGCCATTACCACAGGTTTTACAGGGCTTCCTACCTTGTCTCTACATTGATCTCGGCTACGGGAAGTGTCATGGTGGATATTCCCTTTACGGCCCCTTGTATCTCCACTTTCTCTGTGGTATACTGTTCAGGGTGCACTAGGGTTGCACTCACAACTGAGTCATATTCTAAACCTGAATCGTAAAGGCACCTAACCTTGGCACCATTACATGTCACTTCTTCACAGATGGGGGGAATGTTGAAGATTTATATGATTCTCTGTCAGTTTCTTCTTCCCCTTGTCCACTGTTATCAAGCATGCCGCGTGATATGGAGGAACTTTCCTACCACATTCACTAGTATTATGATTATGCATCCTGCAAATTTGACAATATTTTCCTTCCTGTCTGAAGGGTTTCCTGTTATCATATTTCCTTTCATTGAATTGTGGGGTTTTATTTTTATTATCATAACGTGGCCTATCAAACTGG
Source organism: Oreohelix idahoensis (assembly GCA_024509875.1). Taxonomy (NCBI): domain Eukaryota; kingdom Metazoa; phylum Mollusca; class Gastropoda; order Stylommatophora; family Oreohelicidae; genus Oreohelix; species Oreohelix idahoensis. The sequence goes on along the minus strand of JAMPIV010003258.1, from coordinate 83,386 downwards.
TGCTTACCTTTGTTTTGATCTCTATGATCAAATTCATTAAGGTTTTGTGGTGCCTGATAATTGTCTACCTGCCTCTTCTTATTACCTGTTACCTCTGCTTGAGCTGCTTGATATCTTTCAGCAACATTTAGTAACTCACCCAGCCTCTCTGCACCTTGTTCCATGAGAAACTTTCTCAGGTCTGGAGCCATGGACTCTCTTAGTTGTTCTATAAGGATCATTTCCTTAAGATCTTGGGTTTTCCCCAGAGAAGTCCATTTCTCCAAGTATGTCTCTAACCATGCAGAGAACTGGTGATAGGTTTCACCTGACAGTAGTTTAGCATTCCTAAATTTTTTTCTATAAAATTCACCATTCTTTTCATATCTTAACAAAAGAGCATGCTTTAGCATGTCATAATTTTCTTGATCACCTCTGCTCATTTTGGCGAAAACTTCATAAGCTGCACCACGAAGCCCTTGAGATAACTTTAAGCTCCACCTTTCTCTCTCTAACCCATACGTGGTAGCTAATAGTTCATATCTATTTAGATAGCTCTCGATATCATCTTCTTTCTAAACAAAATGATCTAAATGAAAGTTCATAGCTGAGGTTGAAGCTCCCTGACTAGCGGTGGCATCAGAGGTAAAGGGACTGGCACCATTTTCAGGAGCATGGCCTTGAAATTCCAACTCCCTAAGTCGTAACTCATGTTCCCTTTGTAATCTCTTCTCCTCCTTTTCTGCTTCCCTCTCGGCAGCCTGTCTCCTTTCTTCTCTTTCTGTAGCTTGTCTCCTTTCTTCTCTTTCTGCCTTTTGTTCTTCTAATTGGAGCCTTTTAATCTCCCTATCTGCCTCCAATGCCTTAGCCTCAGCCTCAATCTGCAACCTCTTAATTTCTTTTTCCGCCTCTAACTTTCTTTCAGCCTCTTTTTCTAATCTTTTTTCTTCGCGTTCAATAAATTTGTCACATTCAGTAGTGACATAAGCAATCATAACTTGCCCGTCCATTCCTAACTCTTTCGCAGTCTGCACAGCAGCAGATCGAAATTTTGCCAAGTCGGCCATTTTCTACCAGGCAAATGTATACACTATTTAACCAAACAATTTTATCTATAAATAATTATCTAAAGACAACCACAGGCACTGAGAGCTCAACCTTATTTTTCCACCCAAGAATACCTTTTTAATTTTTATAATTTCCCGCAATATATATGCTAGGGGAAGGTTCAAATTCCCGGGAGCGAGACCCCAATATATGTGGTAAAGTGGGATGATATAAATATTTATAGGGGACTTAGTGTACTGACTGAGATCAGCTGTGAAGGTATCTGTATCTAATAGTGTGGTGTATTACAGATGACCTTACTTGCTACCACATTTATACCTCAGTCAGACCTATTCTGGAATATTGTGATGACTACGTTGAATGTCTAGGGTTATGATAATGATGAAGTGTATGTTCACAACAACCAACAGACAGATACACAATTTAATTTAATCCACAATACTTTACAACACTGTGACACTCACATACATAGAACACTCTATAAGACTATCTTAAATGAGTCAAGTGTTAAACTTTAAAAATATATATGTATTAATTCCTTAAAATATTAGATATCCTGATTCAACTACAAAGTGAACCAGGAATCACAATCAAATGTAATCACAAGTTATATGCACACAATTTATAGATAGAATCTTTGTATTGACATATATTATTATTGCAATATGTGTGTAAGTTGTGCTGTAGTACTCTGAGGTAATACTGGCTTTTCAAGCTAGGTGGTTGTGTGTCATCATGACTTCAAGTGTTTGTTTCTCGTGGACATAATATTGGGAAAGTTCACAGTTTCTTTTTATTTGAAACTAATAAATGTCCCTCTAGATTTAAGGTAAAGTCACTGTTAGAGGGGGTATACACAAGATTGAGCTGCTCTGGCCACAGAATCTTAACTTCTGTGTGGGCGACAGGAAACAGTCTCCACTGCTCGCTTGCTTCACCGTGTTCTTGAGACACCACACAGGTCGATATATTGACTACGGAGTCTGCTACCAGCCTCTGGATTCAGCAAAACTCAGTCCAGGTGCTGCTTTTAATATGTTAGTACCACTGTCCCTGAAACAAGAAGGTTGTACCTCCTACTTCAGAACTAATTTATAATCTATTTCCACACTGAGCACAATACATAACAAACACTGAGTTCAGTGCGGTAGGCCAACTGTTAGCTTCTCATGTAACAACATTCACCAGTATTCCTCTCCCTAATGGTTACAACGCCTCTGCAATTTCAGCTGTAATTCCTTCTATACAATAAGATAGGTGTCATAGTACTATTGGCAATCCCATGCAGTTATACTACTCTCCGACAAGTTTTGTTCAGGTTGGAGCAATATCTAGGCTTTGCCTCATGTTTGCTACTGAACCACACACATATACAGACATAAATTATCAATTCACATTCAATTTTCATCTAAAAGATATCAAATATTTCTAGCTTACCACAATTCATGGAAATAATACACAAAATACGTTGACTGGCAATGAGTTATGGCACAATTCCGATCTGCCTCTGTCCCAGGCTTTCATAAGAAAAATATGAGCTGGATCTCAACGCACTTGCTTCTCAGTAAGTTTATTTTCAAAATGTGGCACTGAACAGACGCTCCTAATTGACTATATCAAATGGTCTAACCAATGGGACCATGTTTACACAAGTATTTGAAAAAAAGTACCCTTCCTACCGTTTCCCGTAACAACCAAAAATAGTATCTGCAATCGACTAATCATGTTTAGGCTTACATATTCTTCTAGCCAATGAAATCGGATTTAACTTGTTGGCCCATTTCCCGTAAAATAGTGGTTTCAAAACATGCCACTGAGCAATTATGATTTGGTGCTGTCAGACAACCTCACTATTTTATTTTGGCTATAATTTGTTAATTCCTAGACTATTTGCGTAACACTTAACATATTCTTTGTCAGCAAGTCCTAAGGAACCCAAATATATAAATTTAATGGGGCTAAGTGGCTCCGTTCAAAATATGTATTCTAGGATAGTCGTGTATTTGTTTTTTTTATTTTTTATTGTTTTAGAACCGCCACCTGTCCTGCCTTTTCGACTGTTCTGTCAGTATAAAGTCAGGATTTCAGACGTAAAACAGTAGAGTGTCATGTTTCCTAATAAGCATTAAGCATGTTTTCAAAACCTAACCGTGTATTGGTAGTGTTTTTTTTTGTCACTGTTTATTTGAAAAAAAGTTAGTGCTTCATGCCTTTCGCGTTGTGGGTGGCATTAATTGTATATCGCGAGACGGCGGGTTAGTATTGAATGCGTTCCTCCTTCTCTCTCTCTATCTCTTCTAAGGCCGTCTGTCTTTTAGTTACGCAGTGTATAAAATGAAATTAATGCTAGTATTTTATCTAGGTCATTAAGCAGTGTGCGTATCTCAAGGTTTTCTAAGAAATACAGTACACGTTTTATTTTTTTTGAAACGCGTGTATGCTGCTGTAGGCTTTACTATCAAACGTGAAAGCGTTACAATTATGCAGACGAAGTAGAAAAAGGGGGATTTTTGTAAGCCATTGTGACAGCACTGGTCTTTTACCATTCTTCTTTCCTTTTACTGAATTAATTCGTTAGGCTTTACCTTTACTTTTTAATTTAGATATGTGGATTTAGAATGCTTCACGACAACCACGAAAGCTTTTCTGGTGAGGGGATCCTTCAGTTTCGTGATGTTGTATTTTTTCTGTTTGACTGCAACTGGTCCAGCAGCTCTGAGTTTCACTTTCAGTCTTGCTACTACTAGGTGATGATCACTTCCCACATCTGCGCCTCTTCTTACTGTCACGTCTTGTAGTGCATGTCTCCATCTGCCATTGATCATTATGTGATCTATCTGGTTTCTGTCTCGTCCGTTTAGTGATTCCCATGTTAACTTGTGCACTTCCTTGTGTGGAAAAAGTGTTCCTCCAATGACCAGGTTGTTAATACTGCAGAAGCTTATTAATTTGTCCCCATTCTCATTTGCGGTTCCACTGCCGCATTTCCCCATTACTCTTTCGTTATAATTATTGTGTGCTCCCACTTTCGCATTTAGGTCTCCCATTACTATAATGAGATCGTACCTGGGTGTAGTTTCCATTTCTTTTTGTACCTGTTGATATAACTCGTCCTTGATGTTTTCATCACTGTCGTTTGTTGGTGCATAGCATTGTATAATTGTGGTGTTGGTGAACCTCCCTCTCAGTCTTGCTCTTATCAGTCTGTTGTTGATGGGTTTCCATTCCAGCAAAGACCTTTCCATTCCTTTCTTCAGGATACTGGCTACACCTTCGTTGTGCTGATCATCCTCTCTGCCAGAATAAAGTACTGTTTCCCATGTAGCTGTTTTTATTCTCCCCTTACCTGTCCATCTGCTCTCGCTTATTCCCAGGATATGTATCTTGTAGTTCCTCATCTCTGCTGTGATTTGTCTCAGCTTTCCTGCCTTATTTATAGTTCTGACGTTCCAAAAACCAATTCTGGTTTCGTGTTTTGCGGTCGGGGCATCCGTTTTCATGCCAGTGTCTTCCTTTCGGCTTTCACCACTGTCAGTCATACGAGCCTGAGACTCCGGATGTCCGTCCCGCAGCAAATTTTGTCCATTTATTGTTGTTTCCGTAACATGTGCGATTTTTTTTACATAGACAGGGGTGTCGGCCCTGTGCTAAAACCACCAACCTGGAGGACCAGAGTACCAGCTTTTGTCTGACCCCTACCCACACAGCCCAGTCCAGCTTGGTTGAACCTACCAGGAGTAAATCTCCCACTGGCATAGCTCTGGGGATTGTCAGGGTACACAAGCTGCCATACCGCTACAAGGTATCGGTACCATTGACGGCAGTCAGCAGACTTACTTGAATTATTTAAGTTAAGTTAAAGTTCTTGTTGGTAAATAGTTTAGTCAATCCCCCTAGCAGAGCCAATAATATAATCAGAGGAGGATCTGGAGAGGGGCCCGTAGGAACTTAGAGTAATAAATTACCATCTTCTCTAGGGACTTATACAGCTTGATCCTACCTTTGATATCTATACACCCTTACTCTTTTCAGAGAAGGGGGTATTACTTATAAGACCAGATTCTTATCTTGCACTATCCTGGTATCACCTGATACAACTTTTGGGTTCAGGATATCTTATAATTTAATAACATCTACCCTCTCGTGACAACTGTTAACATCATTACGGTCTAAGGTATGCGGGTGGCGTAATTTAACATTTTAATAGAATATCTGGTATAAAATCGCTACGCGTTACTTTATTTTACTCGTTTTACTAGCGAGAAAAATCTAAGTGAAGAACAAATGTTAAAAGCTATCACTTCTTAAATCATTAGCACTATTATCCTTTTTACCAAAAAATTCAGAAATGAAAATCTCCACGAACACTAGTACACCATGTTCCAACAAGAAAGACTGGTTCTAGAACTGCGCTAGACTATTCAAAATTCTGACTGACAACTGATGATGGGATTAAGAAAACGACAGTATATATATCATTGAATTTCTCTGATTTCTAATGTTGTTAATTTCGCGTCCCGGTGAGACCCAAAATTCAGAAGCTAGGCGTATCAAGATAAAAGACTATGGTCGGTCAATGAGGTTTCTCGTCGGGAGTTTTCGACCGGCATCAAAAGACTTTCTGTTCGGCTAACGGGTTCCCTTGTAGAATTCCCGCTTCTTAAGATCAAAGCCCCCAGGAGAGTTCTAATTTCCCCTGAGTCAAACTTCAAAAGGGGTCTGTGTTTCGTCTCTCTCAAGCTGCTTGCCTATCTGAGAAGTATTGTGATTGACAGATGAGCTTCGCGTGAGTGGACGAGGTAAACACAGCCTATTTGCTTTCCTGTTATGACTGACAGGTCACGCAGTTTGTAAACATTTCGGTAGCTCGTGTTAAAAGAAAAGAAGGCTGGACAAAATGGTACGTTGAAGAAATAGACAGTTGGTATATATGCCTGTCTAGCTAGCAAATCAGAGGGCAGCTATTAGTTTGCAATAAGCTGTCAGATTATACTGTAGACTCTTTTTCCAATACACGTCACAGTCTACCTGAACGAGCTTGTTAAAGTGAATATTTGTGAGAGGAAGAACAACCTTACCAGGAAATAGCCTCCAAACTCTCACCATTTTGTAAAGAGGTGTAATCGTAAAGAACATAGAAATATATATTTTTTAAAGCAAATGAACATCTGAGAAGATGTGACGGTATTGCCTCCCCTGCTTTGCAGCAGTGGTCGCGTAATAACATCAGTACCGCAAATGTAACTGATTACTGCCGTAGTGAAACAGAGATCGAGAGGGGCTGCCCCGTTATTTTACAGAAGAGAACATAAGAATTAAGCTATAGATTTGAACTGAGGTTTTCTTAACCCGCCACAGGCTGTCTTCACAAGGGCATAAAGATGGAATACTTATGTCACTGAAAGGCACGTGTGCGGAGATAGAATTAAGAAACCAACTAGAAAGTGAATAATTCTATTGGCACATTATTCTATCTCCAACCGGAAGTTGCTGATAATTCTTTTTTGAAAAATGATTTTCATATTCTAATTTGTGATTTCAGATACATTCAACAAGAGAGATGATAATAGGAAACTCTTTACAGAGCGATACAAAAGGAAGCGATCTGATCATCAGAAGAAGTCCCCCCCCCATCCGACAAGTGTTTCGGCCCGATATACTCCTTTACACTATAAGGGGAGCGTGCCCACTTGGGTCATGACTCCCAAGCGTCTCAGCCTCCTGTTGTCTTGTATCGAAAATGAACCCATTTCACTGATGGTAGCAACTTTAATCCACAACTCCGCCAGCCGTGGAGGCCATTGTGAAAGTAACAAAGAGAAGACAAATTATTCCGTTCGTTCCGTCGCACACACTGAGACACCATCGCGAAGCCGACGCCACTGCGCGTTCGCCACTGAAATTCTGACACTGACACCTCTATAATATACACCGCCTGTCTCCTCTCAGCCACAGCCCTTTCACTAGTACACCAAAAACTCAGCGTATTGTGGACTTAGAAAACTTCCTGGTGTTTTCTGTACCGCAGCGTTTATTGTCACGATTTCCATTGCCCATTGCGGTTGTTCCACAGCCAGCCTGATGCCTTTTCGGCAGTTTCATTAAGCCTCTTCAGTGCCCTTGTTCTCGACTGTCCCCTCAGCCCCAACAGTTTCAATAGATCATACACTGATGCAGCCACAAGCCCTCTTGCGCCCACTTCAACAGCCATGACCCTTGCAGTGAACCCATCGTGTCTCAGATCCGCGGCCAGATCACTATACTTGGCCGCTTTGAACAAATGTTGCTCGTCTAATTTGGATTCAAAAGGCACGGTCAGTTCAATCAGTATGACCTGAAGCGTTGCTGAAGAATGAAGCACTATATCCGGCCGTCTCCGCGATTTTCTGATACTCTCTGGATATGCCCCTCGTCCAGGTAGGTCTACCGCCATCTCCCAGTCGTTTGCACAGTCAAGAAGAGATGGTAAAATGCTACCAGGTTTACTCGGTTTGGGGTGTGCTGACTTACCAGCCCTCAGAAAGTATGTATTTGCGGTGCTCGGCCTGGGTTTGCTATTCGCCTTCATCCTTGCCAGATCTATTGTCGCAGCAAGCTCATTTAGCACTTTGTTATGGCGCCAAGTGTATCGCCCTTGCCCTGTTGTTCGTCCATCACGGGTGATGAAGACCACTCTGTTCATCCAATTATTAGGAATATGTTAGATTACTCTATGGGTACGAAGGTGACCGATGAGCCCGATGCGGGCCTTGAAAGATCTTGGACAGTGTGGGCAGGGAATGTTTGCTTCATGTGAAGGTTTTATTTCACGGTCTTTTCTTGCTTGTCTCTGCTGTTCCGCTGCTGCTCTTCTGGATGATTCGCATGCCGCTGCACCTTTACGAAGAGATGTGCGCCAAGCAGTTCGGTCTTGCGCAGCAGCTTCCCATATGTCTGGGTTTATGTCAAAGGTTTTCAATGACGTCTTTAACGTGTCTTTGAAGCGCTTCTTTTGGCCACCATGGGAGCGTTTACCCTTCTGCATCTCACCATAAAAGAGTATCTTTGGCAGTCGATGGTCTGGCATGCGGACTACATGACCTGCCCAGCGAATCTGTGACTGCATCAGAATAGTATGGATGCTAGGGATACCAGCTCTGTCAAGAACGGGATCTTGTCTTGCCATTTGATGTTCATTATCTTCCTGAGACAGACTGTATGGAAGTGGTTTAGCTTCTTTACGTGGCGCCTGTATACAGTCCATGTTTCGCATGCATAAAGCAGCACTGGTAGCACCGTAGCTCTGTACACCTTCAGCTTTGTCTGTAGACTAATGCCACTTCGATGCCAAACGTTGGTGTATAGTCTGCCAAATGTGCTGCTGGCTTTGGAGATCCTGGTGTTTACCTCATCATCAATGACGATGTTCTGGGAAAGTGTGCTACCAAGGTATGTGAATCTGTTCACAACATTCAGTTTCTCACCATTTACTTTGATGATTGGCTCAGTATAAACTGTGCCAGGAGCTGGTTGGTACATGATTTCTGTTTTCTCCGTGTTGATGGTAAGCCCAAAGTTGGCACAGGCTTCGGAGAATCTATCCACGCTGTGCTGCAGATCAGCCTCTGAGCCAGCACTAAGGGCACAATCGTCAGCAAACAGAAGATCTCTGATGGTGTGTGATTTGACCTTGGTTTTTGCTTGAAGCCTCCTAAGGTTAAACAATTTTCCATCAATACGATATCTGATGTCGATTCCTGTGTCCCCGTCTCTGAAAGCATCAGTCAGCATAGCAGAAAACATGATACTGAACAGAGTCGGTGCAAGTACACACCCTTGTTTAACTCCGTTTGAGACGGGGAAAGGCTCCGACAGCTCACCGTTTTCCTGAACTCTAGCCTGCATTCCATCATGCAGTTGCTGCACTACTGAGATAAATTTCTTTGGGCAGCCGTATTTTGCCATGATCTTCCATAGACCCTCTCTACTGACCGTGTCGAACGCCTTTGTCAAGTCGATGAAAGCTGTGTACAGGTCACAGTGCTGTTCTTGGCATTTTTCTTGTAGCTGTCTTGCAGCGAACACCATATCGGTGGTTCCACGTTCTTTCCGGAATCCACACTGACTTTCAGGTAAAAGACCTTTGTCAAGATGAGCCGTAAGGCGATTCAGAAGGATTCTGGCGAATATTTTCCCAGCGATTGATAAAAGAGAGATGCCTCGATGATTGTTACAGTCTTGGCGATTACCTTTACGTTTATATAGATGTATAATTGACGCATCTTTGAGATCGTGTGGGATGGTTTCACTCTGCCACATTTGCTGGAAGATCATGTGAAGTTTCTCTATCAGAACTGTACCGCCATCTTTATAAACCTCAACAGGAATTGAATCGAAGCCGGGGGCCTTTCCACTAGAAAGTTGACGAATCGCTTTGAGTTTCCTCCAGAGTGGGTATATCATCTAGTGCTTCATTTATAGGAATTTGGGGCAGGCGGATGATGGCTTCGTCGTTAATAGATGATGGCTGGTTCAGAATATTATTAAAGTGTTCGACCCAGCGTTGGAGAATTTTTTTCCTTGTCTGTAATTAGTGTTTTTCCATCTGCATTAAGGAGGGGAAATGATCCTGATGATGTTGGACCATAGACCGCTTTGAGTGCATGGTAAAAATTCTTCAAGTCATGGCTGTCAGCAAAGCCTTGGAGCTCATCTGCTTTATTACTCAGCCATGAATCCCGCATCTGGCGTAGTTTATGTTGGACGATTCTACGCATGTTGTTGAAAGCATCTTTCTTTGATGTAGATTTTGGATCACTTAAATATGCTTTATGGAGATGGTGTTTCTCAGCCAACATCTTCTTTATATCATCTGAGTTCTCATCAAACCAGTCATTTTGTTTCTTGATGGCGGGACCCAGGATCTCTGTAGCAGTGTTGTAGATCTGCTCACTTAGGGCTGCCCAATTTGTTTCCACACTTTGGCCGTCTAACGAGATAGATTTGAGACGGTCTTCTAGGGTGTCAGTAAATGACTGTTTGATTTTTGTCTTCTTTAGTTTGGTGACATCCAGCCTTTTATGAGTTTTCTTCCCCTGAGGGCGCCTGGCTGGTTGGATACGAATTTTAAGTTTAGACACAATGAGGCGATGATCAGTCCAGCATTCAGCACCACACATAGACTTGGTCACCCGGACATCTTGCCTGTCCTTCTTCCTAACAATTACATAGTCAATTAAGTGCCAATGCTTTGAGCGAGGGTGCATCCAGGAGGTCCTGTTGCGGGTAGGAAGTCGAAAAATGGTGTTGGTGACAAGGAGGTCATGTTCTGCGCAAGTCTGGAGGAGAAGAAGTCCATTGCTGTTACAGCGACCCACGCCATACTTTCCAATAGTGCCATTCCAGGAGATGTTATCTGAGCCTACTCTTGCATTAAAGTCACCAAGAATTATGAGCTTATCTGCTTTAGGAACTGATGCAATGACTGCATGTAGTTCTTCATAAAACTTATCCTTGACGTCATCCTGGTTTGTCATAGTTGGTGCATACGCGCTAATGATGGTGGCATGTTTTCTTCCATAAAGCAGGGGGATCTTGACTGTCATGAGTCGGTCATTTATTCCCTTTGGGGGCCCCGCTAACTTGCCAACAAGTGCTGTTTTGATTGCAAATCCAACCCCTGCTTCTCGTCTTTCTTCAGTTCCTCTTCCGCTCCAATAGAATGTATAACCTGCACCCTTTTCGCAAAGTTGGCCCTCGCCTGCAAGTCGAGTTTCACTCAGTGCTGCTATGCCAATGTTGTATCTGGCCAGTTCTCTCCCAATCAGGGCAGTTCGCCTCTCAGGTCTGTTTGCGTTAAAGTCTTTGTCAAGAATAGTGCGCACATTCCATGCGCCTAGAATGAGGGGGGAAAATCTGTCCTTTCTTTTTCTTATGTGTCGCCCGCTGAAGTAGGGTACCCACCAACCGCGGTAAGCTGGTTAGGTAATGGTGGAGCAGGCAATGTTTAGGGCACCTTTTCTAGCCCCTTCCTCATGCCATGGAGGTAAGCAGTGCTTTCCTAAAGAGGGCTGCTCAGACACTCAGGGGGCTGCCGAATCCCACTGCTGCTCCGATCAGTGGAAGACGACCATATGGCCTGAGCCGCCTGTGTGTAGGTCTACGACTACGACTGCCAGCGTACCCACGCCTGCCGCTTCGCCGCTCGCCCAAGGACTTGTTGTGAGTGGATGGATGAATGGATGAAAGAGTGATTTGCGCAGTGATTTGGATTAAAGTGAGGAAGAGTTGCGCAATTCGTCGACCTCACTCTCTCGCCTGGGTCCATCTGAATCCAGTGGCAAGACAAGTCAAGACGACTGGAGATGAAGTCAAGTGCAGTGGGTGACCAGGGCTTTCTACGTGCCTCCCCGTGCTCCTTACGCTCCACAGCGCGTTGCTGGTAATCGCCGTAATGCCCGTTGAACCTAATGACATCAATAATGTTATAACTCTTTATGTTCAACTTGATACCCCAAAACTTTGGATGCGTTTTTCATCAAAAACGCAGTAGCCCTTTCTTTCTTTCCCTGTCTCCCGAGGAAACTACACGGCGATTCTAGGTTAACTCTTTGACTCCGCAATTATTTTCCACCCTGCACTGTAATTTTAGTTCGTGATAGACTAAAAACAACGCTCAGAGAATTGGTTTGGCACGGGTGTCATATCTGACCAACGCTCTGAGCGTTGTTCCGGAGTCAAAGAGAAGGACATTTAAATTTGTAGCCGGGGCTTCCTGAGTTTGGCAGTCGCTACCTATACGGCAGATGCCAAGGCGGTTAAGCCTTTGTTACCAGACGCAGTTATCCACGTACATCTGGGGCCGGGTGTAAAGTGGTCTGACCTTATGTGGCGTGATCCTAGTTAGTTCATGTTGCGGTTGTATTTAGCATCTTTCTTATATCTTCTTCAAAATTGTATCAGCTTAATTCTTAATTCGAAGAATAGTACATCTCCCGTATGTACGAACAGTCAAGTGTACCAAGAAGTTAATAGAAGTGCTTTTTTTTTTAGTTCTCTAAAGAAAAATGTGCTGTAAAAGAAACTGGGCGTTCTTCGAGAGTAAAAATGAATGAACTCCGAAATAAATGAGGACGTTGCACAGCAGAGACGGTTTTCTTGGTCTTTTTTCTACTCTGTTTATTTTCCATTTTTATTTTCATCATTTGTTCAGGATGTTTTTACAGTACAGCGTTCGTGGATGACGACGAAGTCGATAGTCTGTTCAATTCCCTGTCTGATAACGGCCGTTCGGACCTGTAGTTCAAAAATAAGGTTGTCTTCTGTTCTTTACATTTCACATGTCGTTCAGCAGTCAAGTTTTCTTTTCTGAGCTACGTTCTTTTCCCCTGCTCTCGGCGTTATTTATTTATTCAATGTATTCGTGCAACGTCAAGTCAGACCATGAACTCCCAGGTTCATCATTTAACAGATTCTTCGTCATTTATTATTTTTCTTGAGTTAAAACGTTATACTGTCAGAAACGTTTGCTAAATCTGAGCAATATGAACCTATTTGTAAGAACATCGAATTGTGGACAACCTTGAAAAGTTAGCAATTTCTTATGGTGATCGAAAGCAACACGAAAACAAGGATGAGTGCCATAAAACAGTTAAAAGAAAATAAGAATAATCTCAAGTACGTTTTTTTTTTTTTTGGTTTGATTTTGGACCATGGACTTGAAAACTGGTGTTTGTCCTGTGCACGGGATACCCGGTTCAATGGGTTATAATTAGGATATATAGTGTAGTGTTCATCATTCTGTATAGTGTATTTCATTGTTTTTCTTGTGTGTTGGCTCTCCCAGGCTGTAATTTATCTGCCGTTTGTTGTAGCATGGTTTAATGTCTATGGTGTCTGTTTCAAGTACGTTCAAAATGAGACACTTTTAACATTCAAATATGTCTGCTAGTGCTGAACAGACACTGGGACAAGGAATTGACGACATTGAAATGTAGATATATACAAGGTGGTGCAAAAGTGGGTAAAAAAGGTAGTCCTATAGCAGATACTGCCGTAGGGAAGTGAAGTGTTAGAGATTTCACTATACTATGTCCAGCATCGAGAGGTTGGGTGACCAGTTCCCTTCCTCGCTGCCTTTTCGTTCTCTAACTCAAGAGAAAAAGTCAGGTACGCATTTACAGCTGGGTAGATGTAGCGGAAGGTTTTTCTAGTGTGATGATGATGGTAGAGAAGTAGAATTTCTCTCCAGAAAATATGAAGTCCCAGTGCCAGAGAAGTACACTGGTATCACAAGTGAGTTACAGCTGTGAATACTCTGAGCTGGACAATAGATTTAGGCTTCAGAAGTATACTGCGCCACTTTCGCTATAGTAACCCCATGTGATAATATAATTAAATTAGAAAAAGTAACTCAAAATTTAAGTTAAAAATTTACAAAGTCAAATGAGTACAATTTCATAATTTATTATGTACATCTATCTAGCCTTGTAATGAGAAATGGGTGTTGGAAGATGGTAAAATGTATGATTATTTATATTTACAAATTAAAATAAATAATAGTAAAAAGTCTTGGATGTATCTTCCAATGAAATTATAAAGTCTGTCACATTAGATTGATAATTCTTGCTATCTAGTCTCTAGCTTTTCTCATCATTGAAACCGCTTACAGTGTTTGTAGGATAGGATACACATAAACTCATCTTGCATTACGCCACGTCTGTTCGAGTTTCCTGAGACACACTGGTATTCAATTAGATTTTCCTTCAGCCCGCCCTATAACTACGGGGGACTAAGGTGTTGAAGATTGTTTGACCACTAGGCCCCAGTTAGCAGGATCAAACGTCCTCAAGTCTTTAGTTTATACTTGATCACGAACTCGATCATGAGCTCGATCATAAAACTCGATCAGGAACGATCATAAAACCTGGAACAAAAGGTAATAGGTGACCATGGTGTTCCAACAAGCTCATACACCACTGATGTTCATGAGGCGACCATGTCTTCAGTGTTTGTATATAAATGAATGATTCATGGTAGTATGTTACAGAGATAGCATGATACGATAGTGTCTACTGTTACATGAATAAATCACATGTTATGATATACGGGTAAGATATAACCTTTGCCTTCCACTTATGGATGCCAAGTCACTTCTGTACTTGCTGGTATGTCGTAAGCTTCCAGGCAAGAACCAGCCATGATATATTTGGCTAACCAATTAATTGTTATGCTTCCTGACAATGCCGGTGGAGGTTATCTCTGATTATCGTCATTGGCTTCCTGTATACCCTTTTTATTATGTCTGATACAATCAAATCGTAAACAAAATCTGAAATAAAATGATATTAGTCATACATATATCTTTAATAAACTTACATACCCTCTAGGATTAATAAGCGCACGGTGATGCTGTATTTGATGAAGTATATCTGCCCTGCATGTAGCGTGAAAAAAACTTTTCTTGCAGATACTGTCTTCCAGTCTCTCACTCTGGCGTCTGGATTTTGTGTGTGTGATCTGTCCTTATATTTGGGCGACTCTCCCGTACGAGAAAGCAGCGTCTGAAGTCCGCTTAGATTTTCGTTTAATCTCTTGGTTTGAGGCGATCTGTGCTTTTTCTGTACTTGTTTTCTCTTCTTGTCACTACACACTTATATATTTCCTTCCTTCCTAGATTTCCTTTCATTTTCCCAATAGGAAGCGTTCATTCTATCCATGTTTTATCGAATCCGTTAAGGTATGTAGTTATAATAAATTTTTAAAGATTATGAGCTAACTTTTAGCAGATGTGATGACGAAGAAAAATATTAATTATTTTTAAAACTACTTACATTTGAATAATATCCTTTTGGATGCTACTCATATGTTATCTCCTTATGTAAATTATTAAAGTTTTAATATCTTTCAACCAGGCTTGCTCTTGTAGCTTTAGATTTTCTTTCCTGCCAATGCAAATTTTTAAGGTCGGCCATGTTTCATATATTCGCTCCTTCATACACTTTCACAATGCTGTTCGGCTTAGGCGTCAACTTCAAAGCAAGACCCACTGCGTTGTCCCTGCACTCTTATCGTTGTGTCGCGTTACACATTTTTTCACAAACAAAGCAAGTGGTACCAAATTCCGCCACAGTAGACTATAGCGTATCGATACATATAATTACCAGACATTGAACAGAAACCCAATCTTATGTATGTACTGTATTTACCACACAAACAATATTTTAAAAATATCTTAAGACTTTAATGGCCGCTGCTTCCGTCGCTTGTGGCTACAGTTGTCACTGCAGAGCTGTCTTCACCATCCGACGACTGGTTAGCAGAAGGTTTTGTAGATGTTGAAAAGTTTTTCTGACTCCAGTTTTAGAAGGCAAGGCTGTTTGGTCAATGGGGGAAGAAGATATTTGAGAAGACTGTTAAAAAAAAAAAAAAAAAAAAAAAAAAGCGAATCAGCTTGCTTTATTTTGCTACCTTCTTTTTTCTCTTCAAGAAATGCATTTTAGCAATTACGACTTTGTTCTATGTTACCGATTACCATAGAATAGCATTCCATTTTGGGTTCATGCTTCATTATGCTAGCAATGACTTTGGTTCTTAATCATCCCACCACCCTGAATGAACTTGATAAGCATATGAAAGTTATATTCCTGCCTCTCATGGAGGCTCAGGGAAAGACTGCATTTTTAAAGCGTATAACAGAAATATGGCATACAATAAACGTCTTATCGAAAAAGCGCGAATAAAACAGTGTAAGACTGGGTAAGTGTTGATTTGTTTTGAAAACATAAATTGCCACTCGATACTGTAGCATCGTGCCACAATCTATTCAACTCCACCTGTCGTTTATCTTGACTTAACAGCTAGCAAGGGGTTATCTTTTAATGAATAAACTAGAAAAATAACTTATAGCAATTGATTGTGGGCTTTATTTTTTTTTTTTTTTTTGCCGTTCATAAATTAGCTGTTCCATGTAAGTGTTGCGTCCGTAAAAATTAAAACGCATATCGAGTACTAAAATGTGTGCTTATGTTGGTGTAATATGTATTGTAAATGATCTGGTTCAAGCACAGTTAAAACTGCTCAAAACTGTAATGAGGACTGAAACTGTAAATTGGTATGATCCTTGTTCCTAGACTGTGTGTGTACTTGTGAGTGTTAGTATGTGTGGGGGCACTTCTCTCTCTCTCTCTCTCTCTCTCTCTCTCTCTCTCTCTCTCTCTCTCTCTCTCTTTTAGGCGTGCTCTGCATGCAATAGAAATTTTTTTAAAGTCAAATACCAGTTAAAAAGTACACACACACTAGCAACCACGCACTTAGGAGTGATAAAGGAGATCATAATGGTGCATCTGCTTACTATTTGTCTTCTCCCCCTCCTCCAAGCACTAAAACGCTGGTCGCTACCCAAGTTGGTTACCTAACGTCGTTGTCCGTGGACTCCGGGGCAAAATTCACATATACAATATAAGTTCTCGAGAAACATTGGACAATTGTATTATGTATGATTGTCCAGTGTAGCTTCTGGGGGTGTCTGATGAGACAAAGAAAGAATTGGACTACTGTATCTTCAGGCGTGTCGTAGAAAGCGATTAATGTGAGATTTTGCACGGGGTTCGCAACCTCATTATGCAAAACTAATTTCTACAGAAACCACAGCTGCATGAATATCTAAATGCTTGGTGCCGGCTTACAGCAAGAGGACCAGCTACTATGCTGGATCCATGCTCCGTATGATAAAACGTCTGAACATGCTCTTTTGTGTGATCTCTGACACCTTCAGCCCTCCGGCAGTCTTTTTCTTAATTTTTTCTCACTCATCGCTTTTATTTGGCATAAATCATGCCTTTTCATTCGTTATTTTCACTATTTTGCTCTATGCTAGACATAGCATGGGGAAAGTCTCTAACACGCCATGCCCCTATGACAGTATTTGCTATAGGACTTCTTTATCTGGTTTACCACTACTCAGACGTATTTACGTTCCGCCAGCTGAACTGTGGTATTATCGTAACAATACCCAGTCGTCAGACCGGTCGCCCGCTTATCTATTTGAATTCGTCTGACCACCTGTGGAAACGTGTCGGTCAAACATTTGACCCCATTGGAAAGCGGCTGATCGTGTTGACATAAGCTCGTATGAAAGAAGACAACACTGTCTGACAAGACATCTGTCTGGCGGAGGCACGCAGATAAAGGGGATAATTAGATAATCTGTCGGGATAGACATCTGGGCAGAAGTCATTACACCAGAAACACATGGTCACAATATTGTGATAGACAGAGGTGCGCCGGAAGTCTTATGTAACGATATGACATCACTGTTGTCAGAGGCCACGCGTGTATATTAAATTTAATATTTTCAAATAAGCGTGCGATCAGTAATGATAAACTTCCTCACCCAAACAGTGCTAGATAGATTTGATTGGTTCGCCAGAATCTACACTAAATTGATTGGAACATTCGGGGGAAACACAGCTGGGATTTGAAACTAAGGATTGTGAGATATACTGTAGAAATTAGACACAGAACAGCACAGACTGCATCGCAGCGTCAACTAAACACCTCCTACAAGCCAGAGGAAAGAGAATAGGACTTACAATTCAACAACTATAAGTACCAGATCGAGTATTGGGAAACTTTGGAATTTACAAGTAAACCCGCAATTTTAATACAAGACTGAAAACTTGGGAATTTTACCACAAGGAGTCAGAGAGGAATTTTAACAAAAGTTTTCCCAGGCAGGATTTGCAGAACACTTGCCGTCAGAGGAATTAACTCATATTTCCCAGACCCAGTCATAAGAGGAATTATAGAAACAGTTTTCCCATGCCAGGAATTTGCAGAACACCTGCCGTCAGAGGAATTAATACATATTTCCCAGACTCAGTCATAAGAGGAATTATACCATCAGTTTTCCCAGGTCAGGAATTTGCAGACCACCAGCCGTCAGAGGAATTAACTCATATTTCCAGACCTAAGTGATTCGAACAGCATCTAACTAAAGTGCTGTGTGTCCATTCTAAATATGTGCCAGGAGAAGTGTGTATTCCCAAAATGTTGGGGTAAGTGTAAACAACTTATTTACTAATGTAAATCTTACAGGTTTCTTGCTAAGTGGTTATATACGAGGCTGGCAACCTCAACATATGAAAATAGTATATGCATGAACCACTAGTACAAGAGCTGGTGATTGTTTCTGAATAGTCGTGGGAGGAAACCCGACTGCAGAGATGACCCCAGAACTCAGACAGGTGTAAGGATGAGTGATGATTACATCACATGTGCTTAAAGTGTATAGAGTCATTTTGTGAGATGTATATATTTTTTTAATTGTAATTCAGGCAAATCATTATTCATGCACTCCAGGCGCAATTTCCTAGTTGACACCCAGAAGAATATTGGTGAATTTTCAGCACATTCCCTGAGTTACATTGTGTGCTCGGGAATTTAATTCTTCTGAGAGGTTAACATTGGTGTGTGGAGCGTGTGACAGACGAACTCAGCCGACCCTGAATGACCCTGAAGTGTTGGATGATATAGTACGACCTTCGTAGCGACCCCTTGGATAACATCAGTGCCCCCGAATATTGTAACCTTTCGTCAAACGGGATTTTTCTTTTCACCTGGACTCATTAGCTATGCAACCGTTCCACACGTTTGCTGATTAATATGTGGACAGTTTATCTACCGTTCATTCTGGTCATCGCATTGATTTAAGGAGAGATTAAATCACGCCCATGGACATCTCTTGAGCAATCATATGCAGTATTTTCATTAACTTGGCCCAGGGGGGAGGCGCCAGAATCAAACAGATAGTAGCGACCACGATCAAAGACACAGACTGGGGGATTTCAGGAAAGACTAGCGCCACGATCAAAGACGGTAGTGGTCCCTGAAACGAGCGACGCAAGTTCCTGTAGGTATTTCGCATCTCGGTGTTAAACACAGAACCGATCGCAGCAGCGAGCGGAGATACGAAGACCAGGGGCGGCATCTCTCTTTAGTCTGGCGGTCAGATCCCCAAAAGTGTCCTGAGATCTAAAAAGGTGTCAATTTTCTCATGTCCCACTCATCTTACAATTAAGTTAGATATATACAGACCACGTAGAAATACACTTTATCACTCGTTGGCCAGACCTTTACAGAAGCACTAGCTATATTTGAAATCCTGCTAGATTATCACCTGGATTTTTATATATATTTGCATTGAATTCTATTTCTGTGCAAAACGGTAATATATATTGTGTAAAGTGATCAGTGGTCTAGTTCATTCATTCTATTTCACTGGATTTTGTGTTAATTTAAATCTATTAAATTAAACCATCTCAATAGTTCCAGTTGTAAATGTAATGATATATCTGCTATATTATTTTCAAAAAAGATAATAGTGGCTGAAATGCTTTAATTAACTTTTAAAGTCGCGAAGGAATTTATAATTAATAAATTTAGTTAAGAACTCCGCCAATGCCGGTCCCAAGCCCGGATGAAAAAGGAGGAGGGCGGCCTGCATGGAGGCCGTAAGGAGGCAGCCCCTCCACCATGCAAAGGCACAACAGGCCAATCACCTGTTTGCTTTAAATCACGATTACTAGCAACACAAGAGAGAAAACTGGACTGATTCTAAAGGCGACGAACTGGAACGGACTACAGACTACGACTTATGGAACTTGGAACACAAGAAGTATAAATGGGAAGGAAGAGGAGCTGGTGGAAGAGATGAGGAAAGCAAAACTAGAAATCCTGGCTATAACGGAAACAAAGAAAAAAGGACAAGGAGTCATGGATCTCGATGGCAACACGCTGCTCTACAGTGGTGTACCCATGTCTGAAAGAGCTAAAGGGGGCGTGGGTTGCATTGTGGCCCAAAATCATAAAGATAGTATCAAGGGATGGAACTTTGTCTCGGAGCGCATTATGGTTGTTAAACTAAAAGAAGGAGAAACCATAGTCAACCTGGTCATAGTGTATGGGCCAAATGAGGATGAGAGAGCAGAGGTCAAGGAGGAATTCTTTGAGCTGCTTCAAAGGACAGTGGATGACTGCCTAGATGAAGTTATCATGCTCGGAGATTTTAATGCCAGAGTTGGAAATGACCATGCTAGATGGGGTGGAGTTATCGGAAGATATGGAGAAGATACTCTCAATGACAATGGAAAGCGACTCCTTAGATTCTGCAGTGAGCAGAATCTGATCATTACAAACACAAAGTTCCCCCATAAGCGCATACATGCATACACTAGATGTGAACCAACAAAGAATGAGAAGTCAGTGATCGACTATGCCATTGTTCGGAGAAGCTCATTCAAATATGTCCTAGATGCTAGAGTCTGGAGGGGGCCAGAGATTGGAAGTGATCACTACCTGCTAACAATCAAAAGAACAACTGAAAGAGTTGCTCAGCCTACGAACTGTCCAACATCACGCAAGAAACCAAGTAAACGAGCAGGAGAAATGAGCATTAGGACCTACAAGCTGAGAGAGCCAGAAATTAAGACCAGATATCAGGGGCTTATTGCTGCAGCGGTGAGCAACACAGAAGAACGACCTGATGACTTGGAAACCCTCTGGATTAAATTCAAGGATATCATAAAGACAGCTGCTGCAGAAGCATGCGGTGAAGTCCGACTTGGGAACAAGAGAAAGAGGACACCTTGGTGGACAGAGGAAGTCAAAGAGAAAATAAGAGAGAAGAAAATGGCATGGAAACAATACTTAGGAGCTAAAAACACAACAGGACAAATGGAAAAATATAGAGAATATGTGACACTCAGAACAGAAGCAAAGAACAAAGTGCTAGCAGCAAAACAGAAGTCCTGGGAAGAATTTGGAGAAAAGCTAGAAAAAGATGCACAAGAAAACCAGAAATTGTTCTATAAGACCCTAAAGAACATGAGGAAGGAAAAGCAATGCCCTCTCAAATTTATAAAGGACAAGCAAGGCAAATTGCTTACTGCCCCGAAGGAAGTAATGGGAAGATGGAAAGAATATTTCTCAGAACTCCTGGATGGTGAGCATGGTGAAGCATCAGAAATGATAAACACTAGCACAGAAGAGAAAACCAATGATGGTGAAGATGACATAAAGATGGAAGAACTGAAGGCAGCACTGGAGAAAATCAAGATGGGCAAAGCAGCAAGGCATGATGGTATAACACCAGAAATGGTTAAGTTCATGGGAGCATCAGGCGACCTATTACTCTTAAGGGTTTTACAGGCAGCGTGGTACAACAAGACCATACCAAAGGATTGGGAGATTGCCATCATAACACCAATTTTCAAAAAGGGTGACAATCGACAGTGTGGAAACCATAGAGGCATATCCCTTCTCAGTGTCCCTGGTAAAATCTACTCTAGAATCCTAGAGCAGAGACTCCGACGCCTAGCTGAGCCACAATTGGATGAGGTCCAATGCGGATTCCGAGCAAACCGAAGTACTCAAGACCTAATCTTCACACTCAGACAGCTGAGTGAAAAGGCCCTTGAGTATAAGAGTGAGATGCATCTTTGTTTCATAGATCTGGAAAAGGCGTTTGACAGGGTCCCCTGGAGCAAACTTTGGGACTGTTTGGCAAGGAAGAATATTCCAGCACCTCTGATTCATGCTATACAGAGCTTCTACAAGTCTTGCAGAAATTATGTGAGGACAGCAAACCATAAGTCGGAAGAGTTCAGGACCACCACTGGTGTAAGACAAGGTGATATCCTATCACCTTACCTCTTCATACTCCTTATGGACGATGTCATCAAGGCATGTAAGGAGAGAACAAGAAAGTATTCAGTGGGATACTGGAAGATGAGACAGGTCTATATTTCGGAGCTGGAATTTGCTGATGATGTTGCCCTGATTGCTAAATCAGAGGCACATCTCCAATCCAACCTGCAAGTCTGGAAGGAAGAGCTGGAGAAGAGAGGGATGGTCATAAGCAGCTCTAAAACAAAAACCATGGTGATATCACGAGAAGAAAGAAAACATCAGATTAAGCTGGGAGAACAGGTCCTGGAGCAGGTCGACCACTTTAAATACCTCGGAGCTATCATAGACCGAAAGGGAGGCATCAAAGAAGAGTTGGCCACTCGAAAAGCAGCAGCTGGGAGACTTTTTCAGGCCATAAATCGAGGATTCCTCAGCAAGAGAGAGGTTGGTAAGAAAACGAAGATGGCTGTATACCGCGCCACCTATGTCCCAGTCTTGACATATGGATGCGAGTCATGGGCAATGACTACAACCCATAAAAGCCAGATCCAAACCTCAGAAATGAGGTATCTGAGGAAGGTGGTTGAAGTAACAAGAAGAGACATGGTCCGCAACCAGACGATACGTCAAGGCCTTAAATCCTACCCCCTGCAGACCCAAGTAGAACAGTCCCAATTAAGATGGTTTGGCCATGTCTGCAGAATGGGAGAAGATCGGATACCACGACAAGCATGGGAAACAAAGAGCCAAGGATCCAGACCCCGAGGACGACACAGAGTCCGCTGGGAGGACAACATTAGACAATCTTTGAAGGATCGAGGACTAGAATGGAACCAGGCCAGGGGGAAGACAGCCGATAGGATAGTCTGGCGCTCTCTCTTCCAAACCTCTACACCTCACGGTAGAAGGGGAACGACTAAGTAAGTAAGTAAATTTAGTTAAGTCCTATATTTATAGATGTGTGTTTTAACCATTAGAACTCGCGCAGTGTTTATTAAATACATAATTAAATTCGCGAATATATATACATATTTATATATAGTCTTAACGGGAAATTCATCGCGCTTTAGAACGTTATTTGATTTTTCGGTATATTACATGTCTTTTTCTTTCATACAGAGTGATCGTAACCTTTGCGATCCCAGAAATAAAGAAATCATCTTAAAAACTTCCAGACATATTGATGAAACATTTTTAAATTTAATCTTGTGGCGGTTCAATGCGACCTAGCTATCATACTTACATGAAAGAAAGCCTACCCAAGACTATTTAAAGAACAATCATCATATTAAAATTACAAATCTGTAAGATAAACTGGAAGTTGAACCGTGCCAGTAGCGATACTTGATTTACTGCCCTACTGTGAGAGAGTACATATTTTCCTGAACTGTGACGGCTTAAGTTTTTCCTCACTGGATTAATAAACTTTCCGGTCTGTTACTATCATCACGCATTGAAGGAATTTTACCACTAGCGGAAGATTAAAGAGACCACTTCATTTTCACCCCTGTGTCGAACTGTGTCAGTGCCATCCCATAGACTCCTTTTTATATAATAAAACACAATAACTCTTAGGCTTCAAGTCCGGCGATAAGTGAGAATAGTTGCTATCAGCAAACCTCGCAACATCTGGGGCGGGACACGGAAGTACCAGACCTTTTCATATATCAAGAGTGTAATTGCTGTTTATATAATTCTATTGGAGTGTCTGATGCTGCAATCGGTAAGTGTGTGAATATATGAGTGTGGATGACAGGAAATTTTAATTTTTTTTGTAAACATTTTGTTAACTTGCTTACCTGGTAATATAATTTTCTGTATACCCTGCATTGTTCCTTTAAGTGGGATAGTTGATAATTTGTTAACTCTGTTTAAAACCCCCTCCTTTTCATTTGCTTAGTAAAGGGAAGAACAATTGGGAAGAACAGGATTCTTTCTACCACCCATACCTAATTTTGACACACCTCTTTCAGAGTAATTAACTTCACTGTTAGTTTAACGTACCTATGTTCCTGATAACTATCTATCTTTGGACTGGGTTTATCTTTGTCTAATAAGCGGGACGGGCGTAGTCAATACCAATCTTCTTCACCCCCTCCCTACCTTGTTATTTGCATTTTTCTGTAACTTATGATAATTTTTGCTGTAAACACACGATTATTGTAGTGATTGTTTTTTTAACTTCAATAAACCACATAAACTTAATTGTTACTGTGTTGGAATACCCAAAGCCCAAGATTTCCCCTATTTGTTTAAGATAGTTGTATCCACGTCGTCTGTGTGTTTGAAGCACCAAATCGGTGTGAGAGCAGGTGTGTGTCTGGAAACTGGCAAATAATTGTTTGACCAGTACAGCCTGAAGAGTAGATTGAGAGAAACGATTTGTCGTAAATAAGGCTGTCTTTACTCTCCTCCAGCACTCTGTGAAGCAACTATTTACTCTCTACATTTCTATCACTGAGCGTTTCACCATCATTCTACACTCTAAACCGGACTACTATTTCTAAGACTCTTTCTCTCAAAATAAATTTACGACAGAGCGCATGACAATGGGTATGTTAGTTTGCGGAGAACAAATGTACTCAGCAGAAGGCATTTGTTTCTGTCTATTTGTCACAGTTTGTGGTTGCAAGCCACCAGACGACTTTGGTAATAACGCCGCTGGTGTGAGAGAAGAGCATCACCACCAACCGCCGAAATTGGACAAATTGAGTGAAGAAGTGCCCTCATCACCACGAAGTGACGAAAACCACGCTGCAGGACTCATCTGGAGCTAAGTTTTATGTAACAGACTACAGCAAAAATCAAAGACATTCTAAAGCCCATTCTAAACCTCAGTTAGGAAACCTTAATTTCACTTTTCACCCAATTTTCCATATTTATTTTCCCATGTTAAAGACTACTTGAATATTAAATTTGTTGTATGTTATTTTAAACTAAAAAATAATAGTTGATTCAGTTTATATGTACGAAAGCAAACATGTGAGCCAGTTTTTCTTGATAAATACCTATATATATATATATATATATATATATATATATATATATATATATATATATATATATATATATATATATATATATATATATATATATATATATATAATATCGAGCCATTACTTATAAGAGGGCATTCGTTGGATTACTCCAACTGGGGGCTTGAACGGCCCAGAACCATTGCATAACCCCTTCACAAAAGGCGACGGGCCAGATAATAAGTTAACAAATTTGCTCAGCCCTTAAGCAGCGTTTGTTTTTGACTTCTGTGAATATCTTGTGAAGGCTCCCCTAAGGTAGAATTCATCTTCTATCTACATCTTTGAAAAGAGTAATCTTGCGCGAAGATAGATACCTTGGACGACCTACTTTTAGATACGCTTGCGTTGTGACCATTGGTGGACTACTACTGCAAAGCAAGGAGAGGCAATCCCGTGACACTCCGCAAGGAGCAAAAATGAAAATAATGATAATTATATATGATTTTGTCACGGATTGCCTCCCCTGCTTTGCAGTAGTGGTCTAACAGTGACCAAAACTCAAGAGTATCTAATATTGGCGTCCAAGGTATCTACCTGCGCGCAAGATTACTCTTGGCAGAGATGTAGATAGAAGATTAATGACACTTCTATCTTAAGGGAGCTTTCACAATATATTTCCAGAAGTCACGAACAATGTTGCATTGTGCTGAACAATTGTTAACGCATTATATCTGGTCCGTCGCCTGTTGTAAGGATTTAAGCAATGGTTCTGACCCGTTAAGCCCTCAGTTGGTGTAATCCAACGAATGCCCTCTTATAAGTAATGGCTCTCGATCTTTCTATATGTATGTAATTATTAAATATTCTTGCTCATACGTTTGCTTTCATACTTCTAATGACTGAATAAACAATTATTTGTTTAGTTTAAAATAACATACAACAAATTTAATAGTCAATTAGTTCAACAAGTCAAAATAAGGATTAAATGGGGGTGAAAGGTAAATTAAATTTTTCCTCACAGAGGTTGGATCGGGCGCTATCAATGTCCGTATTTTGCTGTTGCCTGTGACAACAAAACTGAACTCCAGATGAGTCCTGCAGCTGTAGTTCATCAATTCTGTGATGACGGAAGCCTTCTCCACACTCTCTTCCACCGTAGGCGGTTAAGGTGGATGCTTTTCCCTCACAATAGCGGCGTGAATAGCACAAATCGTCTGATGGCTTGTAACCACGAACTTTAGACAAATAGAAAGAAACAAATGCCTGCTAAGTACGTTTGTTCGCCAAATACTAACAGGCCCATTGTCATGCGCTCCACCCACCAATGTTAACCTCTCAGAAGAATTAAATTCCCGAGCACACAGTGTAACTCAGGGAATATGATGAAAATCCACCAATATCCTTCTGGGTGTTAACTAGGAAATTGCGTCTAGAGTGCGTGAATAATGATGTGCCTGAATTACAATTAAAAAAGGTACATAAATCTCACAAGATAATATCTTACGCCTTAGGCACATGTGATGTAATCATCACTCATTACTACTCTCGTCGGAGTCTGGGATCGCTCTGCTGCCGGGTTTCCCGCACGACTAGTCAGAAACAATCAGCAGCTCTTTCGGTAGTGGTTCATGCATAAACCATTTTCATATGTTGAGGTTGCCAGCCTTGTATATAACCACTTAGCAAGAAACCTGCAGAATTTACATTAGTAAATAAATTGTTTACAGTTACCCCAAAATTTTGGGAATACACGATCTCCTTGCATAGATTTAGACTAGACACAGCTCTGTATTAGATGCTTCGAAAACACTTAGGTCTGGAAATTAGAGTTAATTCCTCTGACGGCGGGTGTTCTGCGAAATCCTGACCTGGAAAAACGTTTGTTTAATTCCTCTATGACTTGGTCTGGGAAATTAGAGTTAATTCCTCTGACGGCGGATGTTCTGTGAAATCACCTGGGCCTGGGAAAACTTTTGTTAAATTCCTCTAGACTTGTGATCAAATTCCTGGGATTCCAGTCTTGTCAATTAAAGTCCTGGCCCCTTTAAGTTTCCAGTCTTGTATTAAAAATGCGGGTTTACTTGTGAAGTCCAAAGTTGCCCAATACTCGATCTGTTACTTATAGTTGTGGAATTTCTAAGTCCAATGTCTCCTGTTTCTTTCTGGCTTTTAAGAGTCGCTGATATGACTTGTGCGCTGCAGTCTCTCTGTGTGATCTATGTCTGTGTTGTCATCACACTATATTCTCAGTTCTTAGTACAAATCACAGATTGCACTTTCGACTAGTGTGCCAATAAAATACATTGTATATTTCAGCTCCTCAAAATGAACCAATCCAATAGAATCTCGTTCAGCACTACGTGGGTAGGGACGTTTTCAAATTCGAAAAAATACCCTCATGTGTTTCAAAATATTAAATTTAATATCCACGCGTGACCTCTTACAGTGATGTCATATCGTTGCGTCAGACTTCCGCCAGCAGCTTGTGCACAACTTATAAACACCATCTGTGAACTTATTTGATGTCCAGATGCTACCTATCGTGATAATCACACACAGGGATGGTGCCGTGAAACGATAAACGCATCTACCACCTGTGTAATCTGCCCACCTCAGACAGACAATACTGGCTTCTATAGATGTTGATCGGGCGAGACCGTCTTTTCATGATAAGAATCTCGCTCGCTGACCGGTGATAATGACTAGGTATTGTTACGATAATACCCAAGTTCACCTGGCGGAACGTAAATAAGTCTGAGGAGTGGTAAACAAGATAAAGACAGTCCCATAGCAAATACTTACGTAGGGGAGTGGAGTGTTAGAGATTTTACTAGAATCAGCATAGAGTAAAATAATGGTGCATAAAATATGCCACATAATAATGACAGGGGAGAGAAAAAAAAGAAAATATCACTCGCACGGGAATGTAATGAAATCCTGCCGGAGTGGACTTGAGATCGCACAACCGTATCGTCACAGATTTGTTAGTTGGGTTCTGACATCTTAAATCAGTTCAGCTTCCTTAAAACTATGGCTGCAGGAGCGGTATGGTATATCAGCAAATACTTACTTTACGTATACTTCCTCCTTCCACTGTTGCCATGAAGTGTAGTCTGGGACTGAAGTTGTGTCCTTGAGCCAAGTGTGTCGCCTTGGCTGCTGTGAGCCCATGTCGTTGTAGGATGTCTGAAATGTTGTTTATACATCTGAATCTTGGTCTTCCCCGTGCTCTCAACCCAGATCTTCCAGTGTGGTTGGCGCGTAGTGGTAATTTATCGGGCTCCATTCCTATGAGATGGCTAAACCACTTGCTTTTTTTGTGTCTCTATACACTTCAAGCAGGATGTAGTGCTTACAATTTTTCTGATGTCATCATTTTTCATTCTGACTCTCCTGGTAACATTAATAGCTTTTTTTTAAACATCTCATTTCACAGGATGTGATTTTCTCCGCGTGTGTCAGGGACCATGTTAAACACTGATAGCAAAGAGTTGGTAAGAATATACTATTTATCAGCTGTCGTTTATTTTCAAACTGATATTCTGATGTTGGAATAATAGTGACATTTGTATGTCAGGAAATAAATTATGATAAACAACAATTACTTTTTACCCATTTCTGCTACCCCAAAATAGATGGGGGTGGGGAGAGCGAGAGAGAGAGAGAGAGAGAGAGAGAGAGAGAGAGAGAGAGAGAGAGAGAGAGAGAGAGAGAGAGAGAGAGGAAAGAGAAGCGTGGGAATGGAAACACTGGAAGAAACAGGTCTACTGCAGTGCGCTAGAAAATGACAGCGTAGAAAATCGCGATCACCAACTTCGAACCGGTGAAGTGATCTAATGAAGAATGTTTGTACACATTCAAACATGGGAGAACAAACATGTTATGTTTAGTGATGGATACGTCACGAAACACAATATTCTCTGACGCTGTCTCTTGATACACATTGTCCGATATTAAAATTCAGAAGTCAACACAAACTGTCTTCCAAAATCATTAAAGTGCAATAAAGACGTCACAATTTAAACATTGCACCATGCATGTTTACGTCTTAAAAAAAAAAAACATTGCAGACAGCTGATATATAGAAAACATTCAAATTAAAAGGACGTTTTATGTTATTCTTTATCAATTGACAGCCAAATTCAATCTTCTTCTTCGTTCACTTTCAGAAATCAACTTGAATTGGTTC
This sequence comes from Oreohelix idahoensis, assembly GCA_024509875.1. Classification (NCBI taxonomy): domain Eukaryota; kingdom Metazoa; phylum Mollusca; class Gastropoda; order Stylommatophora; family Oreohelicidae; genus Oreohelix; species Oreohelix idahoensis. The sequence goes on along the minus strand of JAMPIV010003258.1, from coordinate 54,505 downwards.
AAAGAAAGCAGTCGTCAGTTTGAGGCTTAAAGCAAAGTACGTTGCACTGTTTCGTTCAGCCTGTAGCCCCGTGCATTCGATTTCAATGGGCATTTCTGTCAGTCAACAGGCAAATTCAATCTGAACGTGGGAAGTAAATGTTTACAAACTATTTATTGACTAACATGTCTTTTTTTAAAAATCGTGCTTATTTGTTGCATTTATATCAATATATTTCAAACGTGTGGTTTTTAAGTTTAAAAATTTAAGCTAATTTCAAATCTTAACAAAAGTACTAATATGTACCTTCATACATGGTATTTCGTTAATTTTCTCCAAATTGAAACGTTTGACGTGCACACACGTCGTCGTTGTTGTTGTTGTTGTGTGTGTGTGTGTGTTGTACAGACGATAGTGATCGCATTTAATATGATTCCGTTGATCAGATACGCATGTGCTTGCTAGAATGTTACAAAAGCAGACTTATTTTGTTCACACATCAATGGTCATCAAAGCATAACTAGCATATTAGGTTAACTTTATAGGTTGACATTCAAAGAATATTTGAGACGGGGAGAAGGAAAAGGACAATATGTTATGTGTATTAGTTTGAATTATGCTCATAAATATGAGAAGAGAAAATGTAAAGGACTGATTATAATGCATGTCAGTCTGAAATAATGTTCGTAAAGGGGTCATCCACATAAGACGTCAAGCAAATTTGGCTAATTTGCAATCCCCTCCCCTTTGTAACAACCACCCCCCCCCCTTTTTTCCCTTTATGTGACGTCACAAATCTCTTACACCCACCCACCTTTTTTTCTTGCTACTTTTTTTGTAATGCTGAGAGTAGACAACGTAACGGAGTGTAAATTAGTAAACTAATCCTCATCACCTTTGAGCTTCCCAAGTAGCATATGCTTTATGCCACGTCTTCCTGTCCTGTGCCATCAGCTCAAGATCTTTCCATAACTTCTTTATCCTCTTCATGTCTGTCTCTGCGTTCCTTGGTCTTCCTCTCCTCTCTTACCCTGGTGATTCCAGAACAAGGACTGCCTGGTAGAGCTATCAGCAGGTTTGCCCAATGTGTGTCCTATCCATCCCCTGCGTCTTCTTCTCATGTTTTGTTCCTCTGCCACTTGCCTCGTTCGTGTCATCAGTTCCACATTAGTGATCTAGTCATTCCACTATAATCCTTCTATTATAGACAAGCACCTATTTATGACAGCGTCCAGGTTAGAGCGCAGATCTCTCGCGGTAAAGGTAGCTGGTTGGAAAACATTTCAAACAAATAAAGAGGTGAAACCCGAGGCCTGTAAACAGTAAATAAATAAATATTACACACATAAAGGTATGTTTCAGGCATTCGTCAGAAATATATAAGTAGATAGACAACAGAAAAACAACAGAAGTGATAGGCTCGTCGCAGAATCGAACCCAGGACCATCCGAATGGCAACTTCGTATGGCTTCGGAAGCGAATCACACTATCTACCCTGCCAACTAGGTACCACAAAAATAGTGCTTCGTGGATAGGGGGTCATTTTCACACGCAACACCGGCGATCCATCGTAATTAATGACGCAATCACTTCTGCGGTCCCCCTGTTTTACTGAATAGGTCAGATTACATAACACAAAGACTTTAATACTGTGCCTAGTAAATGATAGTAGACTAAGAACAGTTCAGGACAGAGGGTAGGTTTGGTATTGTATAAACATTTTAAACAAATAAACATTTACTTATTTGGCGGGTTGGAAACACGGTGGCGACACGCTCCAGTCTACCCAGCTGTAAATGGATACCTGACTGTAGAATGTTGTTGTTTGACTGGCCACTACTGTAAAGTCCACTGTAGTGTACTAAGTTGATGATACCAGGCATGCTCCAGTCTACCCAGCTGTAAATAGGTAACTCACTCTAGTCCTGAGTTAGGGAAGGCAAAGACAGCAAGGCAGTGTCTGCTATGGGATTACTGTCAAGTAATCGTTCCTCAGGTGGTACTGGTGGTCATCAATGTAAAGGGTAGAGTATTCTTCCTGCTCGTTACACATGAGACAGGCAAGTACAACAAAGGTCAACTCAACCGACGCAGGATTGTATATGTATGGAGTGAGAGTGGAAAACACGCGAATGGTGTACTGTTCGATGTAGTTGACACTTGATACTATTTCACTCACACTCTTAGGCAAGTCAAAGATGTTAGGAACCGCTGTTGACGTTTTTATGCTTTTAATATTGACGCACACACTTGGACAGCACGAAATACAGTCATGAGTATGTTGACATAGCAAATCATTAGGTAGCAGAATAGTAGTACAGTTCATGCAGCATTCAATATAATAAAGTCATTCAGTTTCTGGCGTACTATTGCCGTATCCCCTAACTGACTGAACGCATCAGTGGGCATGTGTGTGTAAACATACAAAGGGGTTCACTGGAGGAACCTTTTTCCTTGGCTAAGTTCTCCAGCTGTATATGTCAAATATTCAAATAACAAAGTTAAACCACACTAGGGGTTTTAATCTTAATGAGATCTCCGTGCCACTGTCTGAATAGTAAGATTCATGATCCGTTCTTTGGACAGTGATCCATAATGATGACAGGAATACAAAATGGCCTCCTTCCCTGAGTTTTCGCTCACTCGCCCAGCAGAAGGATAATTATTAGCCACAGTTAATTCATAACTTGAATATATATAATTCCTATAGTTTCCATACAGTCCCTTAGTCAGAAGGTTGCTTCATAAAGACATAAGCGCTGATGGAACCTGTCATCTTCATCAATCTATATTAAAGCGACCAACGATGCTCGACAATACGATGTTTCATCTAGGTCTAACCATAAGGAGATCATCAAAGGAAAAACGGGTCTGGCTTTACCTGGAGTCCGAATTCAAACATAATGAAATACATGAGAAGAGTCTCTGACATCACACACTTGCAGAGACGTTCCTTCCTTATGGAAAAATCATCCATAACTCACTTTAAACCTTTAACAGGACCAGCCCTAATAAACACACCCGGCCATTACGACCGTCTATCTCGGAACTCCCTACAACTCTCTAGGACAACGGATACCTCCGCCAGAGTTCGCTATAGTCCGACCTTAGCATACGAAGATATAATATAAAACTAAATCTTCTTGTACTAGACAAGTAATACATATAAATTCAGGCCATTAACATATTGAACAAGATCAATCTATTTTCTGGCCCTAACAAACGAGAACTGACATGACGTCAATATTCATACGCCGAATCAAACGTATAAATCAATCATGGATTATCTCGCTTTCCCCAAGGGAAGCATTTTCGTACACAAATAAATTATTAAATAGACATATCGTATTTTTGTAATCCGTGCATTCAAAAATATGTATGCAACAGATTACCACACCCCCCGGGAAAAAAATGGTACATTTTTTTTAAATACATCCAGGAGCAACATACAATAGGCTCACAACGCACGAATAACAATGCGCAGATGATAAGCATTCCAAACAAATGTAACGCCTAATATAAGGCTAAGTCGTCCTATGGTACGACAAGTGAGAATATATCTCAGGAACCAGAGAAAGTTTTTTCTCTGAGTATAAATATTTCCAGAGAGGTGTCACCAACGCATACTACAATACTGGCAATGCTACAATTTCTACACTAGTTTATCCAAAAATTTCATCTTAGGTATTTTAACATCATGATTATCAAAGACGAAACAAAATATCAAAAAATCAGCGGTGAATATACATCAATGGACCGCTACGTAGTGATACAATCAATATATATATGATACATTATGCATGTATACACATTTTAGTATATAAACAATGTAGTAGAGTTAGATATGTTAGAAACCCGAGGATCTAACAATTAGGAATCATGTGGGCATCTAGATAAGATATCTGCCATCACATTTTCTGATCCACGGATAGCTCGCACCAAAAAATGAAAAGGCTGAAGAGCAATCGCATATCGCGTTGATCTCGCGCTCTTCAGATTTTTAGTCTGAATAGCAGTAAGAGCTTTCTGGTCAGTTTCCACAATGAAATGCGCGCCAAGAAGAAATCTTTGAAGTTTAAGGATTGACCAAACCATAGCCAATAACTCACGGTCTAGGACCGAGTAATTCTTCTCTGCGGCATTTAATTTTCGAGAAATATACATCACAGGATGCAGAGTTCCAGAGTACTCTTGCATTAGTGCTGCTTTAATCCCTGTGGATGAAGCGTCACTACGAAGAACAAATGTCTTATCCTTAGTAGGTAATACCAAGATAGGTGAAGTAGAAAACATAGTTTTAACCTTATCCAAAGAAGATTGACATTCTTGAGTCCAATGGACTATATTAGGAGACCCTTTCTTTAGCAAGGAAGAAAGAGGTGACATAATGGAGGACAGATTCGGAATGAATCGTCCATAAAATTGTATTAGACCTAAGAGACTTCGCACTTGCTTTTTTAGTCTTAGGAATAGAAATGTTAAGTATCTTACTTGTATTATGGTCTTCTGTTTTTAGGAAACCATGACCAACACGGTGACCTAAGAAAGATATTTCGCTAAAACCAATACACGCTTTCGATGGTTTCGCTGTCAGGTTATGCTCGCGTAAGATAGACAATAGTTCATTTATCCCATTATAGTGATCATTCCAAGTATCACTGAAAAGACAGATGTCATCAAGATATGCAATGACATCTGAGAGATGAGATAGGATTCGACGCATCATGCGTACGAATGTCGCAGGGGCGTTCATAAGGCCGAAAGGCATGAAATTCCATTGGAATAGACCCCTAGGTGTCGAAAAAGCAGTAAACGGCTTGGCGTGTTCGGCGAGTGGAACTTGCCAATATCCCTTAGACAAATCAAGTTTAGTGAAGAAATGAGATTTCGATAGTCTTGTAAGTAGCTCTTCTAGTAAAGGCATAGGTTCAGCATCAAATTTCGTCACTTGGTTCAATTTGCGATAATCAACGCAAAGACGTATGTTATTGTCTTTTTTCCGTACAAAAACCATCGGCGAAGAATATGCTGATGTGGATGGTTCAATTATTTTTAAATCTATCATCTCATCCAACTCTTTCTCAACCTGTACTTGAAAATGTATCGGGATAGGATACGGTCTGACTCTTATAGGATTATGGTCAGTAAGAATAATGTCATGTTCAATGACATCAGTTTGACCAGGAATGTCAGTAAGGACATACTGAAATTGTTGTAACATAGAAACTTGTTTCTGCTCTCCTAGAGATAACTCGGGAGAAACCGTAACATCTCTCCATGATTCATTAGAATGAAGAGGAATCATCGGAAAAGGTAAATTCACATCCGCGAAACTTGTTTCCTCATCCTGTATTACTGACAGTGATGAGTAATGCCCGTGTTGGACTGGAGAATCGTCCGTTGCCTGGAAAACTGGTTGTAAATAATCCGGACGTTCATGGAATTCCGTAAGCATGTTGATATGGAAGGTTTTATGCTTCCCGTCAATATCGACGATATAGTCAACATCGGAAACTTTTGATATTATATCGTACGGACCTTTCCAAGAAATAAGAAGTCTGTTTTCCCTACAAGGTAGCAAGACAAATGCTTTGTCACCTGGACAAAGTTGTCGCAAGCATCTCTTTTTATTGGCAAATTGTCTTGCCTTCTGTTTCGCAAATTCAGAAGAAGCAGTTGCCAATTTGCATGCTTCAATAATCGTGTGTCTAAGTGCGATGACATATTCATAAGAGGATTTTGTGTCATCGACAATATTATCAGCAGTTATAAGATCATGAAGTAAGGACATAAGACCTCGCGGTTTCGCGCCAAAGACAAGTTCAAAGGGAGAAAATCCTGTATGTTCGTTGGCGACCTCTCTATATGCAAAGAGAGCCGCGGGTAAAACCCTATCCCAATCCTGAGGGTGATCTTCAGTTATCTTACCTAATAGGTTTTTGAGAGTCCTATTAAGACGTTCTACCATCCCATTAGACATAGGATGATAAATACTACTCAGTGATCTCTCTATCTTAAGAGTCGACATCACTTGAGACATGGTATCCGATATGAGTTGGGTACCATGGTCTGATAATATTTCTGCTGGAAATCCCAGACGAGAAAATATTAGCCAAAGAGCATCTGCAATATCAGCAGTAGTTATGCTCTTTAGAGGAACAGCCTCTGGCCAACGTGTGCACATGTCAACACACGTCAAGATAAATTGGTGTCCTCTAGCAGACTTTATTTTAAATGGACCAATGATATCTATCGCCATTTTTTGAAATGGTCGAATTGGAATATCTGCAGCCTGAATAGGTGCAGCATGGCGTGGACCTTTGGATTTAACCTCTTGACATACCTTACAAGATCGACAATAGATCCGTATGTCTTTGTTCACAAAAGGCCAAAAGAAAGAAGCCAGAACTCTCGATTTAGTACGGGAAAAACCCATATGCCCAGCACACTGAGAATAATGAGCGTGCTGTAAGATTTTAACTCTCATATTTTTGGGCACAAGAATTTGAGAATGAATGGACTTAGCGGAGTCTTGTACCATACGTACAAGTACGCCATTCTTCATCGTAATCCAAGATTTACGATTTGTATCTTTATTTGGATCACCTTTTGTTGCTAACGTGAAGAATTTTTTAAAAGTAGGATCATCTTCCTGCTGTTTCATAAATGAATCACGAGAAATTTCCAAGGGATCATCTTGGATCTGCGCATCATTATCTTCAGAAGGCGAAGATTGCAGAATGTTAAGAGCTTGAGCCCTAGTAACTACTGCATTAGCAGTTTGCATATTGTTATTTTCCCAATCATAAATTTGTTGTGGAGTGCATTTTCTCACTCCATGAATGCAACCGATGATAAGATCAGCGATCGGATTCGGCAGAAGACATGCGTGCAATCTCCTGTAAAGAAGGGAGTAGCAATGTTGACAATGGCAGTAGAGTACTTCTCCAATGTGCCACCAAATGTTATGCATTTGATTACTTTGCCAGTGGCTTGAGAAGGATCTATGAGTGACTGCCTCACTCCAATGGTTGTGCACCCCGAATCGAAAAGAATTGATACCGGAGTACCATCTACTAGACCTCTATTGAAGATCAGAGCACCTCTTCCATCATGCGCGACTGACGCAGGAAGAGCAGGAAGAGGATGACCACAGCTTAAAGTAGAGACTGTGGTTGGATCGAATAATGTTTTGCATTGGGAGCACTGAGATGCTCTACTAAAATCAAAAGCAGAACATCCTACATTATTAGAGTCTTTCTTATCATTATTTTGATTACCGGCTTCATTGAACTCTTGTTGTGCAGAGTTAGCCTGGTAATGAGATTTACCCTGTCTTTTGTGTTGTGATCTACCTCGGTTATAATTGCCTCTGTAATTATTATTACCTCTGTTATAACCCCTATTTGGGTTTGAATCATAATGTTCATGATTGTAATCATCATACTCATTATAATGAGTATCCCTGTAATGTTGGTTTTGTTGTTTCCATGAAGAACTTGGGTAGTTCCTATAGTTACTCCCTTTTCGGAAATTTCTATAATTATGGGCACCACTGTATCGAGGACTGTCAGCCCGATTCCAGTTCTTCGAAGAAGAACCTTGATTTGAGTGGTTACCTTGGCTTTGATAACCATTCCAATTAACCTTTTTGTGAGATTTATCTTGAGTTCCTTGGGACTTGTGTGAGTAATTATTATTGTATTGAGTTGCTGACGCAACTGGCATACCCTCTTTAATGTTAGTGTTGCTTAGAATCATGTCAGGATGTGCCGTGGCATATTGGTCACAATATTCTTCCATTTGTTTTAATGTACTTGGTTTACGCTCATGTAAAAATTCTAGAAATGGTTTATTCACTGAAGACATGATCTTGTCTCTAAGTAATAAATCCGTAAGATCCTCAAATGTTTTCTGTGTCTTAGATAATTCAATCCAACGTGAAAATGTAAGACGTGCATTTGCAATGAAATCTGAGAATTCTACCCCCGTCTCAGGTCTCATTGTTTTAAACAAAAGACGGAAACCCTCCTCTGACAGCTGATATTTCCTTATCAAGGCCGCCCTGATAACATCATAGTTATCCTTGTCGGCCTCTTCAACCAACCATAACTTATTCATAGAATCACCTTTTAGATTTTCAGACAACTGATTCACATACTGTGATTTATCCACATTATGAGCTCGACAAGCACGTTCAAATCTCTCAAGCCAGAATGTTATATCGTCACTGGCAGAGTTGAACGTTGGTACCTTGACCTTGTAAACAAAGGGTTTACCACTACCACTAGATGCCTGATTAACATTACTCATACTTGTCAATTTCAATTTCTCTAATTCAAACTCATGTTCTCTTATTGCTTTTCTCTCTTCAGCTTCTCTGTCTAATCTTTTTTGTTCAACAGCAGCAGCAGCTTCTCTGTCTAGTCTTTTTTGCTCTGCCTCAAATCTCCTTTCTTCCACCTGCATCTGCAATTTTTTTGTTCAGCAGCAGCATCAGCTTCTCTGTCTAGTCTTTTTTGTTCAGCAGCAGTTTTTTTTCCTCAGCAGCAGATTTTCTTTCCTCAGCAGCAGCTTTTCTTTCCTCAGCCTCAGCAGCAGCTTTTCTTTCCTCAGCAGCAGCAGCAGCTTTTCTTTCCTCAGCAGCTAATGCTTTGTCATATTGAGCAACTGTCCATTCTTCTAAGTCTTTACCAGTCTTATCAAGGGATTTCCCTTGTGCAATAAAGTAATCTAATGTAGACATCTTGTCTTATTAAATCAGAAACCTGAAAAAGTAAATAAATTACCTTATCCCACTTTAATGGGAGACAAGTCTATACTATAGACTTAGTCTTAGTGAAAAACTTGTATGGTTATCTTGTTTATAATATAATCAATGATAACTTGAGTACCTGTGGAAAACAATATCTGTATATCCCAAACACTGTGGGAGACAAGCCTTACAAAGGTCTTGTATACTTCCTTAGTGTAATCAATGATCATAAAGTACTGGTCTGTACTATAATGTAAGTGTATTCAACTATACCTCATATATCATATGTCAACTAAAGACATTACAAAGGACAAACAAGAAAAGACAATATGAAAACAATTGAAGGAATCAAATTAAATCAAATAGAAAAAATCAAAGAAAATGATCACAGAATCCGTGATGATAACTGCAATAAGATAACAAGACAAATAACGCCACAGTGTATAAATATAAATTGTGTATAGAAATCAAAAATAGAAAAGGGTAGACCAACAGATGCAAACAAATCAAACAAAACTAAGGAACACAAAATTATTAACAAAAACAACGAAGAAAAGAACACCTCATCACAACTAACAGAAATAGCACCCGATGTTGCCAGTAGATTTCCAATAAAGAAAATCGCTCCCTATAGAACGCTAATATAAGCCCTATGTCACTTGGGAAATCTTATATTAGTCTCGCGACATATACACACAAATAATATACAAACATAAATACATATAAACATAAATAGCATAAATGCATATATAATATAATATATGTGTTGTGGATGGAATGTGTTGCAAAGTATGCTCAGATTTCACTTTAATGGCACAGCTTTTAATCACAATAAACTGGCACTTTTAATCAATCTTAAATTAACTTATTACATTGTTCAATTTTTTTTGAGCATGAGAAGATCCACCGATGAAATAACAACACTTATGTTCTTCTTTAGTAAGGTAATCACACACTGTAACAACCGAACAGTTTATGTTCTTCAAAGTTTTCAGCTCTGTACTGCAACAAATGTCAACAAGCATTGACCCAGATTTATTTCACTTGTCAGAACAGGTCAAGCTGACATCGACTGTATAGTTCATACTGGTGTTGATGTGTGTCACATTTTGCCAAAATACACGTTCTTGTTACACTTGGTGACTTCAATCATCAAGACTGCGAAGGCTGGACCCAGGAAACTGGCCACCACTGTAGAATGTTGTTGTTTGACTGGCCACTACTGTAAAGTCCACTGTAGTGTACTAAGTTGATGATACCAGGCATGCTCCAGTCTACCCAGCTGTAAATGGGTAACTCACTCTAGTCCTGAGTTAGGGAAGGCAAAGACAGCAAGGCAGTGTCTGCTATGGGATTACTGTCAAGTAATCGTTCCTCAGGTGGTACTGGTGGTCATCAATGTAAAGGGTAGAGTATTCTTCCTGCTCGTTACACATGAGACAGACAAGTACAACAAAGGTCAACTCAACCGACGCAGGATTGTATATGTATGGAGTGAGAGTGGAAAACACGCGAATGGTGTGCTGTTCGATGTAGTTGACACTTGATACTATTTCACTCACACTCTTAGGCAAGTCAAAGATGTTAGGAACCGCTGTTGACGTTTTTATGCTTTTAATATTGACGCACACACTTGGACAGCACGAAATACAGTCATGAGTATGTTGACATAGCAAATCATTAGGTAGCAGAATAGTAGTACAGTTCATGCAGCATTCAATATAATAAAGTCATTCAGTTTCTGGCGTACTATTGCCGTATCCCCTAACTGACTGAACGCATCAGTGGGCATGTGTGTGTAAACATACAAAGGGGTTCACTGGAGGAACCTTTTTCCTTGGCTAAGTTCTCCAGCTGTATATGTCAAATATTCAAATAACAAAGTTAAACCACAGTAGGGGTTTTAATCTTAATGAGATCTCCGTGCCACTGTCTGAATAGTAAGATTCATGATCCGTTCTTTGGACAGTGATCCATAATGATGACAGGAATACAAAATGGCCTCCTTCCCTGAGTTTTCGCTCACTCGCCCAGCAGAAGGATAATTATTAGCCACAGTTAATTCATAACTTGAATATATATAATTCCTATAGTTTCCATACAGTCCCTTAGTCAGAAGGTCTTCATAAAGACATAAGCGCTGATGGAACCTGTCATCTTCATCAATCTATATTAAAGCGACCAACGATGCTCGACAATACGATGTTTCATCTAGGTCTAACCATAAGGAGATCATCAAAGGAAAAACGGGTCTGGCTTTACCTGGAGTCCGAATTCAAACATAATGAAATACATGAGAAGAGTCTCTGACATCACACACTTGCAGAGACATTCCTTCCTTATGGACAAATCATCCATAACTCACTTTAAATCTTTAACAGGACCAGCCCTAATAAACACACCCGGCCATTACGACCGTCTATCTCGGAACTCCCTACAACTCTCTAGGACAACGGATACCTCCGCCAGAGTTCGCTATAGTCCGACCTTAGCATACGAAGATATATAATATAAAACTAAATCTTCTTGTACTAGACAAGTAATACATATAAATTCAGGCCATTAACATATTGAACAAGATCAATCTATTTTCTGGCCCTAACAAACGAGAACTGACATGACGTCACTATTCATACGCCGAATCAAACGTATAAATCAATCATGGATTATCTCGCTTTCCCCAAGGGAAGCATTTTCGTACACAAATAAATTATTAAATAGACATATCGTATTTTTGTAATCCGTGCATTCAAAAATATGTATGCAACACTGACTCTGCTCTTGGGTTAGAAAAGGCAAAAGCATCGAGGATGGGAACTGGTTACCCCACCTGTCCAAGCTCAAATTAGTATTTCCAAGTCTCTAATACTTCACTCCCCTATGGCAGTATCTATTATGAGACTACCTTTTTTACCCATAATGAAAGCCTGTAGCTTTTCGATTATTGCTTGTTTGTTGTTCTTCAGTATTCTTATATCATTGTCTGTTCATCCAACTGTTTAAATTGCAGCCAATGTATTTGTTTGATTCTACTCGTACATCTTGTTGTGATGTTTCTTGAAGTGCAATAACATTTCCTGTATTTATTCTCATTATCTTTATTTTCTTACTTACTTACTTAGTCGTTCCCCTTCTACCGTGAGGTGTAGAGGTTTGGAAGAGAGAGCGCCAGACCATTCTATCAGCTGTCTTCTTCCTGGCCTGGTTCCATTCTAGTCCTCGGTCCTTCAAAGATTGTCTAATGTTGTCCTCCCAGCGGACTCTGGGTCGTCCTGGAGGTCTGGATCCCTGGCTCTTTGTTTCCCATGCTTGTCGTGGTATCCGATCTTCTCCCATTCTGCAGACATGGCCAAACCATCTTAGTTGGGACTGTTCTATTTGGGTCTGCAGCGGATGGGATTTTAGGCCTTGACGGATCGTCTGGTTGCGGACCATGTCTCTTCTTGTTACTTCAACCACTTTCCTCAGATACCTCATTTCTGAGGTTTGGATCTGGCTTTTGTGGGTTGTAGTCATTGCCCACGACTCGCATCCATATGTCAAGACTGGGACATAGGTGGAGCGGTATACAGCCATCTTCGTTTTCTTACCAACCTCTTTCTTGCTGAGGAATCCACGATTTATGGCCTGAAAAAGTCTCCCAGCCGCTGCTTTTCGAGTGGCCAACTCTTCTTTGATGCCTCCCTTTCGGTCTATAATAGCTCCGAGATATTTAAAGTGGTCGACCTGCTCCAGGATTCATTAACAAAAAAAATTTTCAGGTTGCCAAATCTGATGATGTGGTGTTTAATGATAATTCATTACACTGTTATACAATCAAGAATGGTATCTTGATTCGAAATTTCCAAATTTCAACTTCAGTAAAAAAAACAAATTATGGTGCCTATTAGTTTCCGTCCATTTGTTTTACGGAATGCTCGTGATGTTAATTGTCTCATTTCTTTTGGCATGGGGTGACAATGGATGTAAAAATCGTTTGTCGCACCAGCAAAATGCCCCAAGCATAATGCACTTATCCAGGCATCAGACATACTGCGTCAATTCGTAAAAATGGCAATCGACCTTATAGGTCCACTACCAGTCTCGTCAACTAGAGGCCATCGTTATGTGCTAACATGCACTGATATGTGCAGGCGCTGGCCAGAGGCTATTCCTCTGAAAAAAATATCCACTACAGATGTTGCTGACACACTATTTTTAATTTTCAGTCGATTGGGTTTTCCCAAAAACATATCATAACGGGGAACTCAGTTTGTTTCTGACGTTATGACTCAGGTTATGAGAGAGTTTGAGATAGATAGATCTCTTAGTAATGTCTATCACCCCAGTTCGAACGGGAAAATTGAGAGGCTCAATCGCTGTCTTATACAAATGCTTGGCAAAGTAACTGCAAAATACCCGCAGGATTGGGATAGAGTATTCCCAGCGGTATTGTTCGCTTATCGAGAGATACCGAACGAACGTACTGGATTTGCGCCATTTGAATTAGTCTTCGGTGCCAAGCCAAGAGGACCTATGTCCATATTGAAACAGTTATTGTTTCAAGCTGACATGCCTGAGAATGTTCAAACCTTCTTCCTATACGTGGTTAACCTGAGAAAGAAAATTATCGACGCATGCCAAATAGCCGTGGAAGCATCAGAAAAAGCTAAACTTAAGGCAAGATTGTTTGTTAATCAAAACAGAAAACTGCGCCAATTATGGCCAGGTGATGAGGCCTATGTATTGCTACCCAATAAGGACAATAAATTATTTGTATCTTCGAGAGGACCATATACTGTACTTGAAAGATTGTCAGATGTTGACTACATTATATCTATTAAAGGAAAGGAAAAAACCTTTCACATCAACATGCTGCAACAATTTCACTCTCTTCCTCCACATCTTAAACCAGTTTTTGAGGCTATCGACGAGCCTATTGATCGTCGCTCTTCCTTAGCTGTCATATAGGAAGAGTTGTCTAATTACCTAATATTTCTGAGTCTCTTTTGTCTCTACCTAAATTACCTCTTTCATCTGCTGAGACTTGGAGATATATTTCTATTTCACGAACTCTTGCTCCATATCAGAAAGATCAGATTTCTTTATTACTACAATCTTTTCCTGACGTACTCACGGATATTCCTGGGCGTACAAATATCATTGAACATGATATTCTCCTTACTGATTTCAGACCAATCAAGCTTAAACCTTATCTTATCCCTGTACATTTTCAATCACAAGTACAAAAAGAAATAGAGGATATGATAAAATTAAACATAATTTCTCCTTCTCAATCTCCATATTGTTTTTATGGTCTTGATTAGAAAGAACAGTACAGCACGAGCACAAAATTAGGATTATATCAGAGGTGTGTGCTTTCTGTGCTTCTCTATGGCGCTGAGAGCTGGAAAGTTACAGAGAAGGAAATGTCGAAATTGTCCTCTTTTTGCACAACATGCCTAAGAAAAATACTCCGAATCTTTTGGCCGAATACCATCACCAACCAAGATCTGCTTACTCGGAGCAAGCAAGAAAACATGCACACCATCATAGCTGGCAGACGCTGGAGCTGGGTTGGCCATGTCCTCAGAAGAGACCACGATGCCATTACAAGAACAGCTATGCTATGGACCCCTGAAGGAAAACGAAAGAGAGGCCGACCAAAAACAACTTGGCGGAGGACTGTGGAGGCTGAGATGCAAAGAATGAACCAGAGTTGGGGCACTGTACGAAGGATGGCCGCCGACCGTGCAAAGTGGAATCAATTTGTTGTTGCCCTACAAGACGCCACCAGGCGTAATGGCCACTGACTGCTTTGACGGTCGGCGGCTAAGGATCAAAGAAGAAGAAGAAAGAAAGACAAATCCATTCGGATGTGCATTGATTTCGGGCGTTTGAATGCTTTAACTATCTCGGATCCTGAGCCTCTGCCTTTGTTAGATTCTTTATTGGACAGACTATCTACAGCTACCTTTTTCAGTAATTTTGATTTATCTAAAGGTTATTGGCAAGTCCCCTTGTCGGACAGAGCAAAACCTTATACTGCTTTCGCTACACCTTTGGGATTGTTCCAATTTAATTTTATGTCTTTTGGTTTCGTTAACGCTCCTGCGACCTTTGTTCGTATGATGCGAAAAATGTTCTCTAGTCGTGATGACATCATCATCTATATTGATGATATCTGCCTGTTTTATCACTCTTGGGAAGAACATGTTCTTGGAATTCAGTCTTTGTTGACTACTTTTCGTCTCCATCATCTTAATGCTAGACCTTCGAAAACTAAAATAGGATTCACTGAAATTTCCTTTCTTGGTTACAAAGTGGGAGGCGGTTTTCTTAATCCTGGGGATTCCACTATCACCAGGATCCTGAATCTAGAAATTCCTAGGACAAAAAAAAACAGGTTCGCAGTCTTTTAGGTCTTGTAGGATTCTACAGAAAATTACTACCTAATGTTTCAGAAATTACTTCAGTTCTGTCTTCGTTATTAAGAAAGAACTCTCCAAATAAGACTGTTTGGGCGCATTCTTGTAACGAGTCATTAAATTTATTAAAATGTTATTTCTCCAAATTACCATGTTTAAGATTGCCTGGTACTCGATTTCCTTTAATCCTTTAAGTAGACGCCTCTAGTTCATGAATCGGCGGTACGCTTTTGCAGGAATTCGATGATTGTCTACATCCAATTCTGTCTGTCAGTCGTAAATTGACACCTACAGAAAAGAAATATCCCATCGTCGAGCGGGAGTTACTCGCTGTGGTGTACTGTTTTGCAAAATTTAAACGCTATCATATTGGTGCCAAATTCGTCTTGGAGATAGATCAGCGGGCCTTGCCCTATCTTAAAACTGCAAAATTTTGTAATGAGAAAGCTGCCAGAGCATCACTTGCGCTCCAGCTCTACAAATATGACATTCGTGCCATCAAATGCAGTCAGAACGTGATCGCAGATGTGTTATCACGTTGCGTAAAAGACCCACTGTCGGCTAACAACATTGCAAATGCAAATATCGTGTAAAGTGGCAGCAAACCTATCAGCTGACTTCTTTGCAAGTTGACCAATAGACAGTGTACCATATATGAACATATTTTGCTGACGATGCTAGTTATGGCAGTAATTTCCTGACATATTACCACTATGGAAAGATGATATATGAAAATACCCTGTGATGAATACCAAGCCTGATGACTATCTTAATTTTTTCATCAAAAATTGAAGTAAATCGCTCAGTGACTCTCTTGACAGTGCTTACAGGTATTGAACATGTTCACTCAGCACATGATGTTGATGAATGCTGGGATCGTCAATTTCTAGGTATAGCTCGTTTTACTCAGCTCATCACATAGATGTCTTGGACCTTATTAACGGTTTACATACACGGTTTATGTGCAAAAAGACACACATTCATTGATGGTCTAGGAATAATGTGACATTTGAATCCTTTAAATGCAAAAAGTGATTTATGCTATTGTCGGAACAACTTCTGTATATTAAAATACTTAACTCAATGAGGCCCCTTATGGACAAAGGAACACATCTAGAAAAATCCTGACGTGCGATCATTATTCTATATCAGGTTGGGACATATGAACAGTGTTGTTTAACGTGAACTTATAAAGCAACGTATACTATAATATGGCAGAGAATCATGGACAAAAACTTTGTGCTCGATTATAAATATTTTCTCTTGACTTTAGTTGGTTATTATTTCACTAGTACAGATGACTATATAACATTGTTACTTTAAATACAGTGCTTTAATTAGCTGTTGATTACTTTGAATTATCGGGATGAGATTTTATCTTTGACACAAAGCATTAATACACTCACACTAATTATATAATTATATAATTAAATATTTTAATGGTTCTCACAACTATTGGCAATTTGTACCTTACATCAGCGTATTCTTACCTGATTGGACACACAACTTCGTCATGTTCAAAATAATATTTTTTTTAATTGATACTACAATATACTTTTTATGACAAGTACTTAAGATGTGCGGCCGGCGTGATGCTGACCACATCATCCCTAGTGTGCCGATGGTCAAGAAAATATGGGCCCAACACCATATTCCCAATATGCCTCAATGGGCGTGTAACGGGATCCTTTACCTTACTTAAGATGTACACATGACTTTAATCTTTTTGCGTATGATGTTGCATTCATTCACTTTACTAATATGATTGTCTGCTAAAGTCATCTATTTACGCTTTTAAAAGTACGTATATTCTATAACGCTTTGCATTAGTGCTGTTGTTCAATAAGTTAACTATTTAACAACTGATACTGGACTTGACAGATAGGTGTTATTGGACATTGTGAGGGATATGATTGAATGTATTAATACCATCATTTTTTTAATATGTTGGAACTCTTAGTTAAGGCGACCTCGCATTGCTGTTAAAAGGAATTTGTCCGTAAGTAGACATTGGCTATGGTCTTAAAAACCATGGTCCACACTTTAAGTGTTAAATTGCCTACCCTATGGCAGAAACCTGGGTGCTATGCTGATTCTTACTTACAGTGAAAATTGATGTTACCATATTTCACTCTGGTGATGTTATACTCACACCACGGAAATAATGAAAACTTTGTTTTCATTATTTTTATGGGGGGGGGGGGGAAGTGATGTTATGATTAAAATTCATAACGATTATGTCGGTATAATAGTTGGCTCGACAGGGCTCCTTTTCTGATAATTTTATACGGACTTGCTTATTAATAAAGGAAGTGACGTCATTCCGATGTGGTGTACGGGCAGACGCGAACTTTGAAGCAGAAACGAGGTGATCGTCTGCAAAAAGAGATGCGGCCTGTGTTTGAATGTGAGCGGACGTATATGTATTGAGCTCCTGCAGAACACTGTGTTTTTCCTGCATCATTCCATCACCAGAACATCAATATACTTAGTTGAGGTGTCCCTGGTTTATTAGATGCAAAAAATGTATGCCTATTCATAAAGATGTCCAGTGGACGATGAATAATAAAGTTTGTATGATTGACATTGACCAGCGTTTGATAGTGAACGGACTGGACTACTTATGACTGCATTTGCCTTTTGGCGAGAACTGATTTCATGGAGCTTTGTGTCAAGATTAATAAACTGCATATTTGTGAAATTATGAAGGAGGTGTTTGTCAGCTCACTGCAGTTATGCTGATTCGTGTGGTTGGACTATCCCCTAGAGTATACTTTGGCCACGGAGACCCTCTCCGGAACTTTTAAATAAAACGACACGCATCAATATCTTATTTTTGTGGTCCGCCTACGCAATTGTAAACAAGCGTACATACATATAACTGTATTAGCACATTTATGTACATGGTTCAGTGCTTGAATATGTTTGTTATTTTCATTTTTAGATTTCGTTGAGGTGTTTTCCTGATGGGGTGGTGAGGCAAGCGCTTTTTCTACCTGGGCAGAGTCCACTGGCTTTATCAGAACGCAACTGCCATTAACAAATAAGTAAACTTTGGCAACTCAAGTATGGCGATTATGATTACTAATAAGACTTGAAAATAACTACTAGTTTCTATCAGGGAGCACAGGGTCGGATGTCCCGTTAGGTACCGTGTCTGGGGCCTATGAATGAAAAAAAAAAGTAGGGGGTGGGGTGAGGAAATGAATTGACACTCCGAATTTTGAATTGGGGAGAGGGAAAGAAGGAAAGGGGGGGGGGGGGGTTATATTATGAGACAGAAGAAATTATACAACTAAAACTTTATAGTTAAAAAAAAAATTTAATTTCTAGCCTACCGCTTTTAAAACGTTTCACAACAAATTGTTTTTCGCTGCAGCAAAGTCTGTAACAACCATATTACAAGCAATATCGCTCTCAATGCGCAGAAGAGCCGAATACGATACGCGATCTTGCATCAAATATGTCTACATTTGATCCAAACATCTATATATACATCCTAATCGGACAGGAGATAATGTTACCACATTCACATGTCGGCAATGGAATATAATTTTAGACTTGACAACATTATATATCCTAATTATAACCCGTCAGAGGTTGGATGGGATATTTTTCATAATCAATCAAAACAATTCTTCTAAGTCTGACCAATGGATATTGACTAAATCACTGGCTTTGGATTGAACTTCGACTTTTTTGTCTGCATCAAAACTAACCACATCATGCAACGTACATCAGAGCGCCTTTTTGTCATTTCTATCAGGGATTTGGAGCAATCACATTTTTAATGGCCCCGCTCCAGCATCGATAGTGACTGCTCCAACTCCGCTGCTAATTATTTTTTTTTAAATTGTAAGTTTCAAAAATTCACAGTAAAAGAAACGTTAATTATTTAAGAATTTTAAAACATTTTAAACGTCACATTTACTAGAATAATAATTTGTGTGGTCCTAGTTCATTCTGTTAAATATTATTGCTGCAGTCAAACCGTTTTTCATAGTCATACACCGATCATTATTATATTCAATATAAAATTTTGCGTCGTTTTGGCGAGGCGCGCTCCGTTTAACCTAAAGAATCCATTGCCTAAATCATCCCAAATTATAATTATGAAATGCAGAAACCAGCCAGTGTTCTTCCTGTTTATCCAATTCCTTTTCGAAGTCATCATCTTGTGAAGAATTCATCATCATCATCATCTACTTTTCGCTCCTTACTAAGCATGGGGGCCATGAATGTTCACGACTACTGGTATTATATCTTTAAGCTACATTGTTTGAGCGTGCCTTTCACTTCCATCTCGACCTCGCCGATTTCTTCTTTGCTTTTCTCAATAGCCAGAATGTGAGATTTTCTAATTATAATGGAAAGACATCATTCAGATCTATTTCCATCAATCGGCTATCAGTCATGGGGGCAGATCTGAATTTGTTGTTGGCGCATTTTTTCCCCCACAACATACCTGCTTGTAATATACAAGTTTTATCACTTAAAACTTACCACTCAAACAAGAGGAGGAAAAAGTACAAGTAAAATTGCTTTTATGTCAGTCTGACATGCACATTGACAACGGACTTTGCGGTCAAAGTCTTTCTACGCGTAAAGAAAGCGAAAGATAACAATTTACAACTAGTACAAATGAAAATATGTCTACAAGATATTGTCTCCCCCTCATACTTCGGCTTATTTCTTGGCTGCAACACAGACAACACCGTAAGAATGCAGAGGGATATGAAAATAACAGTGCAGAAAGCACGACAGGCTCTCACTGCATAGGAAATCAAAGAGCAGCAACATCATCATAAATTAAATACCACGACCGTTTTGTGTATGGCTCAGAAACATGAAGACCGGTCACAACGGCAACCAAGAAGTCAGTCTTTTATAAATGAATGCTTGCGCAGAATCGCTGGATCAGCAATGTGGAACTGGCTGAAAGAACCACACAAATACCAATGGAGCAAATGCTGGTAAAAAGACGATGGCGATATATAGGACATATAGCGGAAAACATGTATCATCAAAAGGCAGTCCTTGTTCTTGAATTACTAGGCTCAAAGAAATAATGGAGGACCCAGAAACAGCAGAAGAGAAATGCGGACAGATAGAATAAATAAGTCTTGGACAGAAAGGAGCGTGCAAGGCAAGACGGCGTGAAATAAACAAAATGAAGGCCCGTTATCCAAAGGGAGCTGAAAGAGAATGGTGAAAAATGGAAATATTAAATCACACTAAGTAGACACTCGACATTCGCAAGTATTTAAATATGTGGGACTCTGTCCTCACATAAAGCAGACTTCTAAGGTATGTGAATACAAATGTAACTTTTATACTGGCCACTCACATTTTTAGCCAGTCAGCCAGCGAAACCCTCAAAATGTCCGAGGAGTAGAGAATCCAGTTTTACCCTAAGCTGTTTGCAAGACAAAATTAGCAGGAAGGCAAACGTAGCTACAATGATCATGTATCTTCTTCTTCTTCTGCGTTCGGTTTGTAGTCATGCTAAATCTGCAGGCCTGTCGCCAGGACGAAGTCCACAGTCTTTTCCAGGTCGGCGCGGCAGCCCCATAGCTTCTGCTGGAGCTCATCACCCTTTGGCCAGGTCGCACGTCTCAATTTATCATGGGTTGGACAGTTCTGGAGAATGTGTTCTGGAGTCTGGATACCAGTTCCACATGGGCATTCATTCGTGTGGGATATCTTGAGGCGATAGAGATGTCCAAATAATCTGCAGTGACCAGTTCTCAGGCGGAAAATTGTCGTCTGTTGGTATCTGTTTAGATGGTGGATTGTGTCATCTCTGCTGTATATATCCCCTTCCTCCTTCCACTGATTTTTGCACTTGTTGTGGATGATGGTTTTTGCTTCCCGATAGGGCAATGGTTGGCTGTATTGTTCCATTTTACTGCCACTTCTTGATAGAGCATCTGCTTTCTCATTACCAGCGATTCCACAATGGGCAGGTAACCACTGAAGGGCAATGGTTGATGACCTTTGGATGATGTTAAGCTCAGATCTGATCTCATTCATCATGTTATCATTTCTGGTGTTTTGTATTGATTCAAGTAATGATCTGCAGTCAGTGAAGATTACTATTTTAGCTTGTGGCTGCTGTTCAGGTCTGGTGAGGATCTTCAGGGCTTGCAGTAGTGCCATAGCTTCTGCCCTAAAATTGGAGGAGATCTTTCCAGTTGGGAAGGCCTTTCGGATGATCTTTCCATTTAGGAATCTTATAAAAAATGCCTCCTCCACCGTTCTTTACTGCCCCCTCAGCAGATCCATCTGTGTATGCATGTGTCCACTCCTTCGGGTTGTACTTTTCTTCAATCATTTCTTGAGCCAAAGTTTTTAGTTGTTGAGGGGTCAGGTGGCCTTTCTTTTTTATTTCAGGGACTTCTGTGATGATAGATATATTTCCATGGCAGTCGTCTGGCTCCTCGTAATCAATTAACATTTCAATCTCAGTAGATCGATTTGGGAGGAGGTCTTCATGGCATCGATGCAGATGTTTGGAGATGTTTAGGAAGCTGGTTCTTTTCAGCCTGTTCTTTGTCACACTATGGAGTTTGGCATGCATTGGATGACTTGGCATTCGTAGAAGCTTCTCACTGTGAGTGAATACCTTTTCCTCACGTCTGTCATCAAGAGAGCGGATGTTGGTGTATCGCTCCATTGCCTGGATTGGAGAAGTCTTCATCCCTCCAGTGATTAGTCTAAGGCCTGAATTTTGCACTTTCCCTAGACATTCTGTGTTTGTTTTAGATGCTGTGGCCCAGGCTGACATGCCATATTCAAGTACAGGTCTGACTGTGCCTGTATAGACTTTTTTAAGTATGTTGGTATTTGCCCCCCAACTTGTGCCAGCCAGTTTCTTCATAATAGAGAGCTTTCTTATTGCTCTCTGTTCTACTGCTTTTATGTGCGGCTTCCAGGTGAGTCTCTTATCCAACTTGACTCCTAGGTATGTTGGGTTTTCCTCGATTGGAAGTTCACTTCCATTTAGCTGCAGTTTGATCGTTTCTCGGCGATTTGACAGAGAGAAGCAGGTTGCTACTGTCTTGGAGAGGTTTATCTGTACTCCCCAATCTGATGCCCATTTACCGATGGTATTTAGCGCTGCTTGCATCCTGAACTTCGCAGTAGGCAAATGTTCAGCAGCACACCAGGCAGCAAAATCGTCAGCATGAAGAGCCCTGGAGATATGCCCGGACAGTTTCTCTGCAATATCATTTATATATATGATAAAAAGTGTGGGGGAGATAACTCCTCCTTGTGGCACACCCTGTTGTAGAGTGACGCGATGGCTCAGTTTCCCGTCAAGTTTTACTCTTGCTGTGCAGTATCGAAGAAAGTCCCGTATCCAGCTGAACATTCTCCCTTCAATTTTGCTGTTGAGCATCTTAAGGAGGAGTCCTTCTTTCCATACCTTATCGAAGGCTTTTGTCAAGTCTACAAAAACCGCCAGCACTTTCTTTTTCTCCTGAAAGGCATTTTCTACTTCCTGGGCTAGATATACTAGCTGGTCTTCGGTGCTGCGATTTTTCCTAAATGCTGACTGTGTGTTATCAAGCAGATGGTTTTTTTCCAGATGTTTCAGTAATCTTGAGTTCACCATTCTTTCCATTACCTTACCCAGACAGCTCAGTAGGCTAACTGGTCGGTAGCTGGACTTGCTTGTTTTCTCCTTTTGTTTCTTTCTGATGGGAACAATGATTGCTTCTCGCCATCGATCTGGAAATTTTCCAGTACTCCATGATTGATTGAAGATTAGGAGGAGCTTGTGCCTGGCTACAGGTCCAAGGTTCTTGATCATATCATTTGTGATGCCATTGTGGTGAAGTGGGATGTTATAAATATTTATAGGGGACTTAGTGTACTGACTGAGATCAGCTGTGAAGGTATCTATATCTATTAAGAGTAGTGTATTATAGATAACCTTACTTGCTACCACATATCTATATATCTCAGTCAGAATTATTCTGGAATAGTGTGATGACTACGTTATGTGTCTAGGGTATGTGTATGATGAAGTGTAAGTCACAACAACAGACAGATAAACAATTTAATTTAATCCACTACTCTTGACAACACTGTGACACTCACATACATATAACACTCTATGAGAATATCTTAAGGAGTCACTGATAACTTTTCAAATAACAATATGTATTCATTTTTGTCATAAAGGTATATGTGTCCTGATTCAAATACAAAGGAACCAGGAATCACAATCAATTTTAATTACAAGTATATGTACAGACTTTATCAATATGAATATTGTAGTGACATATATTATTAAAAATATCCTATGTGTGTCAGTTGTGTAGTAGTAATATGAGGTAATACTGGTTTTGTTTTGTTCAAGCTCTGTTGGTATTTGTCATCATGACTTCAATAGTTTGTCTTTTGGGACTAGTATTGGAGATGTTCTCAGTTCCTGATATTAAGACAATTAAATTCCCCTCTGAATGTTATTTTTACAAGGTCATTTCAAGATGAGGGGACATAATGTTGAGCTCAGCTGGCCAAATCAGCTTATCTTGCGTGATGGCGGCAGGGAAGGACTCCTCTGCTCGAATTCTCCTCTGGGCTCTGGAGACACCTCACTGATAGCTAAATGGACCAAGGAGTATGCTGTCCGACTCTGGATTCAGCAAAGCTCTGACCAGGTGCTGCTCAGTACCATCAAGACCACGGTCCCTGAAAACAAGAAGGATGTACCTTCTACTTCATAACTAATTGATACTCTAGTTCTACACTGAGCACAATACAACACAAACATTGAGTTCAGAGCGTTAGGCCAACTGTCAGCTTCATCTGAAATACTTTATACCAGTATTTACCTCCTTAATGGTTACCACGCCTCTGCACTTCCAGCATTATTTCTGTCTAATCAATCATCCAGGTGTCAGTGTACTATTTGGCCATTCCATGCCGTTTTACTTCCCTCCGACACCCTCTGTTCAGGCTGGAGCATTATAGGCTTTATCTCCTGTTTGCCACTGAACTACACATATATATACAGGCATAAATTAACAATTTACATTCAATTTTCATTAAAAGATACTGAATGGTTCAAGCTTACCACAATTTCATGGAAATAAACACAGATACGTTGATTAGCAATGAATTCTGGCACAATTACTGGCACAAATTCCCATCTGCTTATGTTCCAGGCTTTTATTTAACACAAATATGAGCTGGCTTCAACGCACTGTTGCTTTATCAAGATTATTTGCACTAGTGGTCTCGAACTAACGCTCCTAAGTGAGTATATCAGCGAGTCTAGCCAATGAGGCCACGTTTCGACAAGTGTTTGAAAAAATGTTACCTTTTCACGTCTCCCCTAACAACGAAAGATAGTATTTATAGCCCGACCAATCGTGGTTAGTCTTTCATTTGTTGCGCTCCAATCAATTTGGAGTTTACATGGTAGGCTAATTCTGTAACGTAAGATTTTTTTCAAACACGTTATAAAAAATTTTATGAGCAGAAATGATTCCATGCTGTCAGGCATCCCCACTATTTTATTTTGGTTATAATTTATTAATTCCTGGACTATTTGCGTAACGTTTTACATATTCTTGGTCAGCAAGCCCTAAGGAACCCAAATATCCAAATTTAAAAGAGCTACGTGGCTGCGTTCAAAATATGTATTTTCTACCTCCTGTTTCGAAGATGTGCTGTCTGGGTACTGTTATGTTTTCAACCGTAAACCCATCTATTGTTATCTTTCCTAATAAGCGTTTTTTTTATGATTTTAAAACCTAACTCTGGGAAGGGTAGTGAATTTATCACTGTCCGTCCGAAAAAGTTAGTGCTTGTAGCCTAACACGCGTGATAGTAGTAATTGTGTATCGCGCGACGCGGGTTGGGGGTGGCATTAATAGCGAGACGCGTGTTTAATTTTGCATGCGTTCGGCTTTATTCAGCCCTCCCTCTCTCTTTATCCTTTAGTCCATCTGTTCGTTCGTTTCGCCGTGTATAAAATGGAATGCATGAAATATTAAAATTAGGTCATTGTTCAGCTTGGTATCTCAATGTTTTTCCAAGAAATACAGCACACGTTTCATTGAAGAAAGCGGGTAATAATATAGTAAGCTTTTACTATCAACGTGAAAGCGTTACAATTTGCCGACGAAGTAGAAAACAAGGGGGAATTTCGAGTACCTTCTTTGTGACAGCACTGTTATTTACCATTGCTCTTTTCTTTATTAATTTTATTTGTTAGGCTTCATATTTACCTAATAATTTATATATGTGGATTAGAATATTCCACGACAGCCATCTTTTCCGGAGCCTTTTTATTCTTTAGTTTTGTTATGGCAGCACTGAGTTCTCTCATAGTAAGGGGTGACTTCATGCAGATATTTGGGTTTTGGTGCTTCAGTTTTTCTTTTACTTCCTTATGTACTTCTTGAATCCGTGCATTTGAAAGTGATGTGGTGCTTTCTTCCTTGTAGAAATCTGCCAGGATGTTTGCTGCCATCTTTTCTGTGTGGTATTTTTCATTTTCCTTGATGACAGTCTTACAGTAGCTGGTTGTTGTTTCTTCATTTAGCACTCTTGTCAGATTCCATAGTATGCTTGAGTCCTTTTCCATGTTGAGACTGCTGGTCTTCTGGTGCCAGCTCCAAAATGACACTGACAAAGTAAACTATATACAACAAATACTTGTGACACCAAAGAAACTTCGCAAGAAAAGCAGAAAGGTAAAAGTCTATGAACGGCTAAAATTACCAAAACGTCCTAAAAGAGGACAATGTGCAGATTAACATTTTATATAAGAGCTCTGCATCGTTTTTACAATGCATGACTCGTTCAACCCTGAAACAAGGTCCATCAGTTATATTAGGGCGCATACTCAAATATAAGAAAGAATCAGGCTACTGCTCCATCAGGCATGTCGTACAAGGCAGCTATTATAATATAAGGTTATCATGCAAAACACATTGCTACAGAAACCACCGCTGCATGAGCATGTGAATGCTTGGTGTAGGCTTCATGCAAGTGGGCCACCTGCTTTGTAGACCCCATTAGGAACGAACATGATGATCAAATATAAAAGATTAGCAAAGGAAGGCGGACAGTTACCTCAGCCTGATACAATCATAACTTTTGAAGAGGCAAAGAGTTTTATCAGAACCAGATACAGACACAAATGTGATGCAGAGCATCCAAGACACACACAAAATGATGCATATTACCAGCTCAGCGGAAGAGAACAAGGGGTAATCTTCAAACTCAGCACGGGCCACAACAGATTGGGATACCATTATTCAACAAGCTAACGATAGGAACTACCGATGCTGTGGCATAGATAAAATGACTTGAATATCTGCTTCAAACATGCCCAACATATGAGCAACAGAGAAAGCACATATGGCCGTCACAAGTACCATTCCTGGAAAAACTCTATGGAGATACAAATAGCCTCAAGATGACCACTGCTTTCTATGGAAATATTCAAGTAAACGCCTGAGAGTGTACGCAGAAGAAATATATAAGACCTTGTGGTTTGGTATGTTCTACAAATCAAAATTTTATACAAATAAAACAGAAAGCAGTCTATGTTTCTTGGGCACCTTATCAGAAAACAAAAATAAATAAATAACAATAGGATAAAAAATGAGTTACTGAACAGAATAGCAAAACAAAATTGAAAAAAGTTTGTTTTGTATCCAATATAGATAGGAATGTAATGTCCAGGGTTCTTTCTTTACGTACCTGGCGAAATAAACATTAATACTTAGTATTAACCGGATGTCCTCAAATTCCAAATATCTCTTTTTAACGAAACTTCGTAAGCCCAATCTATTGACTTATGAAAACTTTATACATTTTGACGAAACTACTAAATACTCCTATTATTGGTCTAATAGTTACTCTTCAGTGATATAGTCAGCTTTCAATAACTTTCCGGTATTTACATTAATGCCAGTTATTTATTAATAATTTGATTTGTTAGATCATTAGCCGAAACTAATCGAGCACCTTTTGATTTTGCCGAAGGAGAATCTGAATTAGTATCAGGTTTTAATGTTGAATATGCAGGAGGCTTATTTGCTCTTTTATTTTTAGCAGAATATTCTTCTATTTTATTTATATCTCTTTAAATGTGTATATCATTTTATTACAAGTGCTATGTGGCTATTTGGTGAAATTTTTAAAACTCGCATTTTATCAATTTTATATTTTTTTTCCTATATCTGTAGTTGTAGTCTCATGTCTTTTTCTTTTATGTCGTGGGATGTTTTTCCACGTTTTAATCGATATGAAAGAAAAAATCTTTTTATAATAATATGTTGAAAAAGTTTTTACCAAATGACTTTAAAAGTAGATTTATGTCTAAACAGTGTATTATAAAATATAATAATCTTTCAAAAAATGCAATTAAAGTCGTAACATGAATGTTTCACTAGTATATCACCTGAAAAACAAAACAAGATCAGACAATGTCATTATCTGGCACAAACAACTTCACTTTCCAGTTACATTCCTTGACAATAAGTCTGCCAGAAAGTTGTCTGATCCCTTGATGGGGATAATTGTATATCTATATTCTTGGATAAGCAAGAACCATCTGTGTAATCTACTGTTTGTCGTAGTTTTTTTGATTTAGGGATGTTAGTGGACGGTGATCCGTCTGGAGGTAGAAGTGTGCGCCAAGTAAATAGCGTGATAACTTGCTTATACACCAAATGATGGACACAAGTTCTCTTTCACTGGTGGAATACCGAGTTTCTGCTGGTAGCAACTTCCTGCTTACATACAAGCATAGATGTGGAGTATCATTGAACCATTGCAACAGGCAACCACCAATGCCAGTCTGAGACGCATCAGTCCTCAGAAGAAATGGCATAGTGATATTAGGTAACACCAAAATAGGTGCCTTGGAAAATACAGTTTTAATTTTGTTCAAAGCTCCACTGCAAGTATCGGACCAAACAATTTTATTAGGAGCTCCCTTTTTAGTCAAAGATGACAGGACAGAAGAAATAGATGAAAAGTTCGGAATGAACTTGTGATAGAAGTTAATGAGTCCTAACATGCTCCTAACCTGTTTCTTTGTCCGAGGGATATCTAATTCTAATATGCGTTTGACAGTGTGCTCATCAGGGTATAACATGTGGTTACCAACACGGTGACCAAGAAATGAAATTTCTCGACAACCAATCTGAACCTTTGAAGGTCTAACTGTCAAACCATGCTTTCTGAGTAGTATTAATAAAGATTTTAATCCTGTGATATGTTCTTGCCAAGAACTATGGAATAAACAGATGTCGTCTATATATGTGATGACATCAGACCTATCTCCTAAGAGTCTCCGCATCATGCGCACAAAAGTTGCAGGAGCATTGACAAGGCCAAAACACATATAATTCCATGGGAATAAACCATATGGAGTCATAAATGCGGTTAGTGGTTTGGCTTTATCAGTTAAAGGGATCTGCCAATATCCCTTGGAAAGGTCTAGTTTGCTAAAGTATGTAGCCTGGGATAGTTGTGATAAGAGATCCTCCAAAACAGGCATAGGATCAGCATCTGTGAGAGTGACACTGTTAAGACGTCTAAAATCAATGCAGATGCGAAGAGATTTGTCCTTCTTTCTAACTAGAACCATAGGAAAAGAATAGGATGATTCAGAAGGAGAAATGATGCCCATGTGTAGCATATCCTTAAGTTCACTATCCACCTGAGATCTGTAGTGTAAGGGTATAGTATACGGTCTGAGTTTGATAGGGTGATCATCAGTCAATGTAATATCATGAGAGATAACACCAGTGCGACCTGGAAGTTCAGTCAGCACATCAGAGAAAGATTCTAAAACAGCAAGAGCCTGTTCTCGATAACTAGAATCTAAATCACCTGATACAGTTACATCTCTCCAAGATTCGGAAGATGTTAAAGGCAGCAGAGGAAAATTAAAAGAAATATCGCTCGCTGTAGAATCATCAGATTCCACAACAGCTGACAAAGTCTGTCGAACCGGTTCATCAGAAATACTGTGCAAGATAGGTTCTAACTCTGCAGGGCGCTCCACATACAATTTTAACATATTAATGTGAAATGTCTTAACTTTACTCCTTATGTCAATGGCATAATCTACATCAGTTTTCTTCTCAACCACCTTAAAAGGGCCCTGCCAGGAAATTAGCAGTTTATTTTCCTTGGTCGGAAGAAGTAGCCAGACTTGTTCTCCTGGTAAGAACGAACGTAATCTTCGAGATTGGTTGCAGTGCAATCTCGACCTCTGTGAAGCATTACGTATCATACCTGATGCATAAGTACATGCATCTACAAGGGGTTGCCCGAGATCAATGACCAGTTCATAGCTGGTGCGGACAGTATTATCCTCCACTGATCCCAACAACAAATCCTTGAGTATGTGCATAGGACCTCTAGGGTTGGCACCATATACCAACTCAAATGGCGAAAAGCCAGTGCTCTCATGGGGCACTTCTATATAAGCAAATAAGACTGCTGGTAACATTCGGTCCCAGTCACGAGGACATGTCTTGGTGACTTTGCCTAACAGCTGCTTCAACGAGCCATTGAAACGTTCGCAAACGCCATTGCTTTCCGGATGGTATGAGCTTGTGAACGAATGCTTAATTGCTAACATGTTCTCAATATCTTTCATCATTTGAGACATAAATTGAGTACCACGATCTGATAAGATTTCATCAGGAAATCCTATGCGACAAAAAATAACAAATAAAGCATCAGCGACAGCTGCTGAGGTGATAGTCTTCAATGGTATGGCCTCCGGCCATACAATACATGACAGCTCACCCAGATAAAGAGGTTCACAAACCAACTATAAAGGACGCACTCCCAGTATGTGTGGCTCGTCATGACTTTAGAGATGGTGGTCATAGACCTCGATCACAGAGTGTGGACAGCAGAGTAAGGCAAAGCTATAGATCCAAGTCTATACACGTTAGGATATATCGATATCCTCTGTCTGACATGACTGACATAGGACCAAACTATGTCAATTGCAAGCTTGGTGAAAGGCCGTAATGGCACATCAGTGACTTGTAAGGGTGCAGCGTGGTGCTTGCCCTACGTGCTACCTTTTGACAAGTTGTACATGACCTGCAGTATAGCTTTACGTCTCTGTTAACACAGGGCCAATAAAAATTTGAGGTGACACGAAACAGAGTACGCTTAATCCCCATATGACCAGCTAAAAGCGAGTCATGGGCAGTATTCAATACAATAGGTCTCAAACTCTTTGGAATAACTACCTGTCTCCTGACTAAAACATAGTTGTCAAAGCATCTAGTGAGTACTGAGTTTTTAAATTCAAACCAATAACGTGAAGTTTTTGTCTTCTTCACATGCTTGCTCTCTGCTAGAGCAAACAATGGTTGCAAAGCAACATCTTCGCGCTGTTTGGTCGCGAACGACTGGGGGGAAACATTATGAACATTCTGAAGAGATGCTGTCTCACTAAATGGTATAGCTGGCTCTGCCTTGGTTTCAGTAGCATGCTGGGCCCTAGTGACCACAGCGTTAGCCAACACTGGGTGAGATTCAACCCATTTATGTATCTCCTCTGGAGAGCAATCCTTAATACCTGGAATATTACCAAGGATAATGTCTGATACTGGTTCATCAAGGACACATGCCCTTACCTTACCTGTAAAGAAGGGTGTGGCAATATCTTTTTTTGCCACTGGGTAACACTCGATACTCCCACCAAATGTTATGCACTTCACTGTTTTACCAGTAAAGGCATATTCATCAATTAACGATCTACGTACTCCGACAGTGGTACAGCCAGAATCACGAAGGACACTTACATGCCTGTTATACAGAAAACCAGTATATAACGTGAGGCGTCCCATGTTCTCACAAGATGACATAGCAGGTAGAGCATGCCCGCAGATCAATCTGGGCTGTGAACCAGGTTGGAATAAAGATTTGCACCCATAACAATTTTCATCATTAAGTGAGCTAACAATACATACATTGGCATGGTCGGCTCCCTTCTCATCATTCTTTTTTGTAGTTACACATGCATTACCCTTCTCATGATTGCTATTGTCATTATGCCCACTGTGTTAGTGCTGTTTCCATAATATTTCTTATAAGGTCTATTCCCAGCACATGACCAACATCTGCCACTATTCCTATTACCACTGTAGGATGCATTGTCTTGTGTGGGTCTATGATCCATCCGTTTGTGATGCATTTCCTCATTACGGCTAGAATTCTGCCGCCACTGACCTTGGTTTGAATAACCATAGTCTCGCCTCTGTGGGAAGTTAGATGGTGACCTCTGCCTTGGGAAGTTATATTTTCCTCGGTAGTTGGATCTATAGCTTTGCCTTACTCTGCTGTCCACACTCTGTGATCGAGGTCTATGACCACCATCTCTAAAGTCATGACGAGCCACACATACTGGGAGTGCGTCCTTTATAGTTGGTTTGTGAACCTCTTTATCTGGGTGAGCTGTCATGTATTGTCTGCCAAGTATCTCCATTGCCTCAAGGTCTTTCGGTTTTCTTTCTTGAAAAAATGAGGCAAGATCGGTGCTACATGCCGACAACACCTTGTCACGTAACATTAGATCAAGGAAGCCAGTGAAGGTCTTATCAATTCCGGACAATTCTATCCATCTTTTAGAATATAATTTTATTAATGAGATAAATTCTCCAAAGTCAGCTTTCCTGCAGACAGGAATGAAATTTATCACGGAATCCTGCTTCTGTAAGCTGAAATTTACGTAGCAATGTCTCCTTGACAACATCGTAGTCTTCTCTACTACCGCTGTCCAGAGCAAAATAAGCCTGTAGAGCGTCCGCTGTTAAAAAATCGCATAATGTTGCACTCCACTGACCCTTGGGGATCTTCAACGCACTGACCTTGAGATCAAAACGTTGTAAGAAACTATCGATGCAGTCGATTTTTTGGTTGAAATTAGGCAATCGTATCCGGTTTGTGGTCACAGGTGTACTAGATGATGTGTTTGGAGCGTCCAACTCCACTTTTCTTAGGGCGACAGCAACATCTATATCTTTCTGAATACGCAATTTCTCTATCTCCAAATCAGTTGCTTTCTGAGCAGTTGCAGCAGCTAATCTTAATTTTTCTTGCTCAGCGTCAATCTTTAGTTTTTCTAGCGCAAGAGCTTGAGCAAGATCTTTTTCTTTCTCTTCCATCTTCATTCTCTCCAATTTCTCCTTTTGTTCTAACTTGTCCTTCTCCAAATCTTGTGTCTTTTTCTTCTCATCATGTTCTAACTGAAGACGTTTTAATTCACTGTCGTAATTTTTATCTGAGAGAGTTCTGATGGATATTGGTCCTTAGAGTGTAGAATGATAGTGATGGCTCTGTAAGAATAAGGATTTAGGAAAGTGAGGTAGTAGATTCACAAGGGCTGGGGGAAGAGTAAGGACAGTCTCTTATTACGACAATATTTGTCTCTCAAAAACTATTCCTACCACTCTTCTGAACAAACAGTTGTTTGTCAGTTCCAGTCGCTCATGCGCACACACCGATTTGGTGATTCTGACGCGCAACGTACATGAATACACACTACGATAACAAAATATGGGAAATGTTTGGGTTTTGGGCCAGCCGACACCAAATGCTAATAAAGTTTTTTTATACTTTTATTATCATAAAATCAAGTTACAAGTAAGTATCAATGTACAGTCAGAAATCATGGGTTACAAAACACAAAATAACAGGGGGGGGGGGGGGAGAAGGGTTTCTGAGGAGAAGTATCCAATGCACCTTTTCCCGCTTGTATTTACTAACAGAAAAGACCGGGTCCCAAAGACGAGAGGGGGGGGGGTGATGATGATCAGAGATAGGCAATTTAACCCAATGGTAAATTTATTACTCTGAGTCAAGGGGGTTACAGTAATAGGGGGTAAAGGTAAAGCTAGGGGTCATCAAATGTTTTCCTTTGATCAACCAATTTTCCCGGGAGGGGGGAATGCTCACAGTTAAATAATCCCGCTAGGAGAAATCCCGTACAATTAATACAGTACACCTTACTATTAGGTTGAACTAATTAAAAGGGTAAAAAGATTAAATCTCCTTTTTTCATTAAAAAAAACGCTTGGCTGGCCAGCACACAGTTACACACACACAGACTTACCAAATGGTGAATTCTGGCACTTCATAGGAAATACATAAAAAAAAACAGCACTAAACCTTGGCTTAGGTAAAAAGTATTTTCTTCCGTGTACAGCCCCAGATTAGCGGGTTGTTGAAGTTAACAAAGTGTCCCGAAATCGCTGGACGTTGAAGTTTAACGGTACTGTTTGTTTATTAGATAAAGTTCCTAAAGAATGGCACAGGCATTTGGCTAGGTGTGAGGAATGGTGTGGTGTCTAAGATTGGCACAGCTGGTGGAGATAACTTTCTTTTGCAGTAATGTCACAAACTACAAAACACTGAGGTAAGTTCTTCAGGGGGTTGGTAAAATCCAATGATTATGCTTGACAGACAGTGTCAGGGAAATCTATGTTCTTCTTCACGAATAGAGCAGTGAGTAAAATATTGCTACTGTTGACTGTTCTTCTTCCAGTTTGATAATTATAAAAAAAACGACTTTATGAATTGGGATTTTAAAATAGTCTTTGGGTTTGCTTTGTTTCTGTATACTTCAGATAGCTTGTCAGGATCGCCACAAAGATTAAATTTCAAATATGTTCATAAGTCACTGGAGTAATCGAACTGAGTCGGCAAGACTCTAGATATATATTATTGCTGCGAAATGGCTGCTTAAATGATGTTTCATTGCTGCTTAATTGCTGCTTAAATGATGTTTCATTGCTGCTTAATTGCTGCTTAAATGATGTTTCATTGCTGCTTAATTGCTGCTTAAATGATGTTTCATTGCTGCTTAATTGCTGGGATGCGAGGTTCAAAAGATCATTCTGGATGCAATAGAAAAAACATGAAATACAATAAAATCATATTAAAATCTAACGCGCGATACATTTACAGTTTACCTATTTTCTGCACTCGCATCTTCAATTAATAAAGCAAGAGAGAAAAAAAAAAACTCCCGTGAGGTTAATAGTTGAAAGCACATCTATTTATACAGAACTAAACTGTATTAAAGTTATAATTCCCTTAAGCGGCTATTGTATTAGGAAATAAACTTATAGATGTAACATTTAGTTGGCACTAGAACTTTGAAGATGGGCTTATTTAATAAGGTTAAATTTACACCACAATCCAGTGAACTAAATATGAAATAACTAGACCACTGATCACTCGAAGCTAATGTATAAATTACCGTCTGCACAGAGAAAGAATTTCACTCCAATAGCCAACAATTTAGATGAAATCTAGCAGGAATTTTTAACTATTTGCTAGTGAATCTTAGAATTCTGTCAGAACGAATGATACGTTGCCCTTTTCAGATTCTGTATTTATCTATTAGAAAGGCAAGATAAATGGTACATGTAAAAATTTCGCGCCTCTTCAGTTCCCAGGGGAAGTCGAAGTTATTTAGCCGCCATGCTAACCACGATGGCCCGACTGGCTTCCGATCTACGTTCGTTTCAGGCTGCTCGCACGAGCATGTGAAATTCCGGCGAGACTAGCCTCGTTCGCGGTGAGTTTCCTGATTCCTCAGATCGTATCCGCTACACTGAGCGTTCCGTCTTTCTGGCAGGTCTGCCGGTGGCCACAGAAGTGCGAAGTCTGCATGAAGCTTTCTTCTGACCGCTCGTGTCTGTCTTGCGAACGGTTCAGTGTTCGTACGGAGATGCTAAACTTCTGCTTCTCTGTTCTGGTGATCTTCGTGACTGCTTTGATCCTAGCCGCTACTCTTCGTTGATGAAAAGTTACAACAATACTGATGTTCAGGGATTCTAATGTTATGAAAAGCTAAAGTCCCTTTAATCATCCATCAAATCAGGGAAAATTCACTTGACAAACTAGACGTACGTCACATTCACGTTCATTCTGTCTTTCAATTCTTGCATTATAGCTGTCAATCTGTGCAGTAGCAAACGCCTCTAGTTCCGCTCCTGATTTATTAAATTTAATCCCAATTTCTATAAAGTCCTGAAACGAAGACATGGTTTCCTACCAGAAACTACTTTCTGTTCAAAATATAGTGATATTTATAATGATGAACAATACAAAACTCAATACCTATGTAAGTCGTACAAACCCACCAAGGACATAATTAGAATGTGTTAAATTATGGTGATTTTGTTAATGAACACTGCAGTGCTCAATACCTGTTATAATAAAAGAAAAAAAATATGCAAAATTATGCCATGTATATCAATGGGTCCAGACAAATGTCCAATGAAAAGATGAAGGCAATGATGTCAATGACAATGATGATGATGACGGTATATTTTCAAATACAACACACACAAAAACAAATCAAAATTAACTAAAATAAGACAACAAAAACAATATTCTATAATAACATGTAAAAAAAATAATTATTATTAGACACTACAGATAATTCACAACTAAAACGAAACAACCGTCACATTAACAACTAAAGAGAGGAAGGTATAGAAAGCACTATTACAACAACTGACAATGTGAGACATATATACGAAACAATAACAAAACGTGATACCTAACGCCACATCTAAACAAAAATGAAATGTTCGCAATGCAAAAAAGGACTATCAGTATGAATGCGTCAAAGCGCTAAAATTCCTTAAATGCAAACCTCACATAAACCTACAGAAAATCACCTTTCATCATACTTCCGAAGATGAATGAAAAAAAAATGATACCTTAAAAAAAAAAATTGGTAACACTGAACATATAGAATAGAAAAAAGAAAAATAGCAAAGATGGAGCACGCTATGAAAGCGCAAGATGCTTTAAACAAGCTGTTAAAATGAAACTAGACGTATCTTAAAATGCAGACTGAAGTATTTTGGTCTGAACACGGCGTAACGTAACACTGTCTCGCATGAATCAGGAACACTGAGCCAAAATAGAAACTATAGTTCTGAAAACTTGTTTGATAATATGTCGTCTGGTCGAACTGTTTTATTTATTTCTTAATAATAAGGTCCGTAAAGTTTCTTTTATAGATTTATAAATGTTAGTACACGTATGGTCACTGAAAGCCTTCAATTTTTTTGGAAAAACTAGGTCCTCCGTTCGTTTTTAAAATATTCCATAAACAGAAATCAATAAAAGCGTGTTTGTTGACCCAAATTCCTGCTGCCGGTAAAGGTCACGGGGCGTGGCTAATTTGCCGCTATGCGTCAAAAAGTTTAGCTTGCACGGGAAGTTCATTTGCCCGATTGCTGGTTTCACCGCAGTGTTTGCAAAAAGGTTAGTTTGCAAGATATTTCATTTACACGAACAAAAAGTCATTGTTATACAGCGCAGCACATCAAAATAGCTTAAAACACGTTGCATTAAAAGTGCATCTGAACTCCTGTTTCATGTTCAATCATGTTATAGTTCAATTGATGCAAATGCATTTTAGATAAACTTGGTGCACATAATTAATTCAGGCATACAAATTCGCGAGGCACAATGGCTTGGCTACCCATCTGTTGAGGAGAGGTTATTTTTCGTGCTTATTCCTGCCTTTTGCTTTTGCACGACTGTTTGTTTGTATCCAATATAGATAGGAATGTAATGTCCAGGGTTCTTTCTTTACGTACCTGGCGAATAAACATTAACTCTTAGTATTAACTTACTTTGTGCACACATCTCTTTCTCCAACGAAAGTAATAATAACTGAGTGACGGTTATGTAACTTTAATACACATGACGAAACTTCAAAATAGACCCACTGATGTGGTCAGGCAATAAGAACACAATCAAGATTAATAATAATAATAGTCACTCATTTGCATGAACAATTATGAATGTTAAATATGCCATACATTAGAATACTTCCATGTAAAAACAGGAATATACATTAGGGCTATCCACACACGCCCAAACACACATCTCCACCGTAAAACGGCTGGACACTGACTGCCCCTCTTCGCTGCTAACTCTCTCTCGTTTTTTACCTGCCTTGTTAGCAAAACTTTCACAGCCAGTCTCATCACGTGACATAGAGTGGCTATTTGGGTGAAATGGCAAAGTGCCAAACTCGGCGTTAAAATTAATGCATTTTCTACTCCCAACAATGTGAAAGAGACAACAACAACAGAAATAAATAACTGCGACGGTTAACTACATAAAGTTAAAAAAAAAAACCAAGCAAAATAAATAAGTGAAAAGATTAACAACGCAAAGTTGAAAAAAAGGAATAACAGAAGTAACTTAATAGGTTACCAATATGAGGTTGAAAAAAGACAACATAAATAAATATTAAAAAAACACATAAGACGAGACGGTACGCAAATACGCGATCGCTTCTCCAGGCAACACGTCACGTGAACATTTGCAAATCAAATCACTCGCAATAAGAAAGGTTGCAGGACGAGGAAACTAACCCAAAATATTATACTTATCTGAGATTAACCCTCGCCTAACAATACAGTCGGACTAATCTCTTACAAACGTTACAAAACACTGCACTATTTATTGTAATTTACCAATCTATAAAACAGTTTACATATCGTGTGTTAACACTTGACCGCTAAAGTCTGATGCACTTTGCGGCTATCCATAAAAGACGTCCACAGGAGAGGGGGAGAGAGGGGTATGTAAAAAGTGGACAACTGTGGACATGGGGGGGGGGGGGGGGGGAGGGGGGGGGGGGGGGGGGGGGGGGGGGGAGGGGGGAAGGGTATTTAAGTTGAAAGTGGACGCCCGATTCACAATGCACATGTCAACTCTCACTCACATATAAATCTATCAAGAGTAGCAAACCCTCTTATCTTCAGAAAGCTTCATACTGGCCAGCGAAATCCAATAAACATTCTTCGAAGCAACCAGAACAACAAAGTTCTGACACTGGGGTCGTTATTGTACGCAGCCTGTTCGACTGGTTGCAGTCTGAATTCACTGCTAAATGAACGGCTGACATTCACATTAATACTGTGGAAGTTATCCTTCAGCATATTGGTACAGTACATTTTGTTTCAAAAGTTTAAGACATCACAGGAACAGTAAGATAATCAGTTTTAATAAACAATTAATTTAAGATTATAATTTATAAAATTATACTTTCATGATCAAATTTCTTAATTTGTTTATAAAGTTTTGTCACGTAATTGTTTGCCTCATTAATTGTCAAAACTTTCATTTTGGTTGACTGTTTTAATATTAAAAATAATTATTGTGCCGGTTTAGGCGGTGTCTTGAACTTAGGAAACCCACTGTATTATGATATGCATAGTTTTTGCATTTTTAAATTTTTACATAGCTTCAGTGTTTTTTGTTACTTACTGTAAGATATTAAGTTAAAACTGTTTCAGTTGTACACAACACTGAGTTGAGACTTGTATGTTACTATGTAATGTGCAATGTACGTAACTCGTGTTTCACATAATTAAATTATCTGTATACAAATGATGTACGGTATTGTATAGAACTAAACTAAGTTTTAAGTATAGGCAGCTGATTCAAAATTTAAGCTTATGTGTTTAATCAAGCCCATGTGGAGTGGACGTCCACAAGGGGGGAGAGGTCAATCAAAAGTGGACAGAGGTGGATGTGGGGGCGGGGAGGGTAAAACAAATGCCAGAATTTTGTGGACGTCTTTTATGGATGGCCCCTTTTCTATATCAATACTAGCGCCCGACATTGTATAGTGAAGACAAATAATGAAATGACACATGTAATGTAGTATGACCTACGCACCTCCTGTTACGTCGCTGAGTGCATGCCATCTGTTATTTAAAGATAACAGATTAAATGACGTACTTTCAAACCGGAAAAAAGAAAGCTAAGGCCGAGGCAACAAACAGTGAAAGAAAAACTATTTAGCGTTACATAACTCAGAGCTTTGGACAATCTTTTTTCGATACATGCAATGTTATGTAGATTACCGAATGTATGCTAACAACAGATGTGTTTTAGTGTTTCGTCTGAGCCCACATAACTGTGTAGCTTTGCTGTTTGTCATAAAATATAATTTTATGAAACCATTGTCTAATAATTTTGTAAGTAAAGGTGGTTAAAAACGTTCTTCAACAAAACATATTTCCAGATCTTCCAATTTATAACAAAACCTGCTACAATTTACTCAAACAGGTTTGGCTAGCATTCGAAAGTCAAACACATCCAATAACATAGCACTCTTTCAAACTGGCGAAGTACAGTATAATTATCTGGTCAATGCGAAGGTTGCTCCTGTTGAAACGCTCTGTATAAAGTTTCTTACCATAGAATATAAAGACGCCCTAGAAAGGAAGAAATACTGTATTGGGCTTAAAAAAAAAACAAAAAAAAAAACGAATAATCAATTCACTTTAAGATACCATAGGAAGGCAGAAATACTATACTTGGCAACAGACAAATAATCACTTCCTCAGAACCAGGATCCTAATATAATATCAGCTTATTTTGATCGGTTATCAATGACGCTGTAACCGGGGATGTGAGAGTAAGGGAGTGTCACGAATAGGACGGATTGTGACTCCCCTCCTTCACAGAGTCGCTGACAGTCAGAGAAAGGTCTAGCTAGCCGACAATGTTGTTTTATTTTGTTGAAGAAGAAACAAAAACAAGATAAATAAATTGTTGCAAAGACATTTGAACAGGTAATCAAGACCCTCTGTCGAATCAAAGCAACGGACTATATCGTTTTAGGGAATAAAGAGGAAGCACTCGTCTTTTAAAAACAAATCTTATTAAAACAAAAACTTTAAAACTAAAAGACTACGGTACCGAAGACAAAATATGGTTTTAGCACAGGGTGATTGACAAAGTTACTCCTTTTTTTCAAATTGTTATTACTGCACTCCCATCTAACTAATTTATATGAAACAAATGTCAATATAAAGAGAAGGGTCTGCCATTTTAATGCACAAAATGCTATGACACATTAACATTACATCACAACGTGAAATCCGGCTGTTCAACAAATGACCTCATAGCGTACCGCAATGTTTGCCCTCTCTTGTAACGTACGTTTATTAACTATTTTAGATTGTATTTTATTTTGTTTTTGGAAGTTGAAAAAAAAAACAACAACAACAACTTATAAGCCAAATGGCAGTCACTGATCCTTGTTTTGACATCTGTTTCATGTAGTAATAGCCCCTTCAGTCATAACTGACTATGGGAATGCGCCAATGAGCTGATTGTCCTCAGCTGCTTTTGTTCCTGGTATTCTATCGGCGTGATCTTTTCTCTTTTGCTTGTTATGAGAGCTTCTTTTCGCCCAATCTGAGGTGGCGCCATAGGGAGCACTGTCACTTTGTGCGATCGGTAGCTTCATCCTCCCAGGTTGCTGGATGTATGTCCACTGCCTTCCCATTTCTCTCTTGCACACATCTTTGAACCTCAGCTGCGTTCGCCCAGCTGTTCTTTTGCCAGTTATCCATAGAAGATATCTTTCTTCTTCCCGTGTTGTGCAGACACCACAGGGTGAATCTGAGTTGTCCTCTCCAAAGCGCGAGCTTGGACACTGTTATTTGGAGATCAAGCTGTTGAATGTTTCATGCAGGCCCTACATCCAATAAAAAGAAGTGAGGATATAAAAAAAGAAAGAAAAAAAGAAGTGGCTTTTCAATCACCTTGTAGATCGCATGACAGACGTAGACAATGTAGAAAGGAATACACATAGGCAAATATTAGAAGACGTATGTGATACATTAACAGCTCCTTCAAAAACGCAACAACTTTACCATATTCATAATTAAGCACCAAAAAAATAAACATGTTTGAGGCCAGCACAGAAGTGCGGCAGGAATGTGTGTCACCTCTGCCGTAAAATATTTGAAGATCAGCACACTTAAAAAAGAAGCAGTGATGGTCTGCAGAACTTAAGGTCTCTGTACCAATAACATCCTTATTTCGCCCAGTAACCTTGGTGGTCGTCAGGGCTCCGTTTTCTGTTGAACCTTTTATTATAAATTGTGTCCACAACTTTCTTATTCCTGTATATGCGTCTCATTGGGCTTAGCTGTCCATTTCTAAATGTTGTTTTCCTAGCATATCATTGGTCTATCTCCTTTTTCCCCTAGTGCTTTCTCTACAAGTACACCACTGGGCCATTAGCTTCATACGGAGGCATGGCCATGCCATCAACGTTTCCGTGCTCTCATGATTGTTAATAGATCTCTGTATGAGTCTACCTCTTGTTATATGATGCTCCACACACAGTTGTTTGTTTCATGATCGTTGGCTTGATATTTAAAGGATCCTTCTATGGCATCTTGTCTGCTTATAACACACACATGACCAATTCTCCAGACTTAAAGGTATTTTATATTTGGACATGCGCCCTAATATAACCGGCTAGGTTGAACGGTACGCGCCTCGCCAAAACTTCATTTAAAAAAAAAAAAAAATATTGTCTGCTGTCGTGAAACGACTCTCCCCGAATTTTTCTTCTGTCTATTATTTTATCCCTCTACAAATTTCTCCTATCATTTGACAAGAAACCAAAAGTCTCTCTCTCTCGCTAATCTTAGATTTCACTATTCGCTAGCGGTTTCACATGGCAAAAGGTAATAAATTATTCCTTAGCCAGCGAATGTCATTCAACTTGAAAGGTGGAAAACATGGTGCAACGTCCGGAAGATGACCTGTGTTGGGTTCACGAAGGGAACGCATGTAAAAACACGTACGCAATGGATACTATGGCGAGTTAATGAAGTTAACTTGATATCCCTGCGACCAAAATAGAATTTGCAACAATGCCACACAAGAAGCCACCCGCCCCTGCCCACAGCATCCTGGAATTTGGAGGGAATTATAAGTCATTCTTCTTGTAACCATCGTTCGAAGCAGATGTGATTTTATGGGCCTCGGTCGAGGCTACTTTGTACTGGTTGCGAAATATCCGTAGTGAATTCAGTTGAGCGAAGTAAGTAGATCTAACTAATACTGCTGATTTTATAACATGAATAATCATATGTTTATCAACAGCTAGCTATTGCAGTAACTTTTTGTTAAAGTTTAAATGCATTTCCATTTTCAGTGACAATAACTGTTATTTGCATATTTACAGATCACTCAAACTAATGTATGAGTTTGCTGAGGTCATAGACCTAATTAACCACTGATATTTATTATAATTGATGTTTATTATTGTTGTTACTTTGAGATATGCATATTGATCCAAGCAAAACAGAAGTGTATTAGTGGTCCTTCTATTTTCTATTCTTATAAGTCTTCAGTGTTCTCTGTCAAGACTACAAACTTGATACAAGTGTTCTCAATCACTTCTTCTCCCTTTGTGAAATATGGGACATTAATTTTTGCACCATGGAATGTTCTTTATATGTATTTAATGCAATCCTATGCATATACCACGTTGTATGATTGTAGAACTATTTTAGTATCAGTTATATGAATGTTATTTTCTACAGGAACCTGGACTTTAAGAATGCTTGCAATTATTTAGCTATTTAATGAATTTACCACTTTGACTGACAAAATGTAAGTCAGCAGTTCTCAAGCCTTGAGACCATGACTACCCTCCAAATGATTTACTGCTCTAGTAAGCAAGAATGTAAATCATTGGTTCTCAGACCTTGGCAGCAATGACACCCCACCATGTTAAAGCAGCAAAGGAAACTATTACCCGGTGATTCTCAAACCATTGTTGACAGTGACCCCAGAATTAAAATACTGCTCTATGGGCACTAGGTGAACCAGTGGTTCTCAACCCTTTGATGACCCCAGCCCCTACCTCATAGTTTGTGAAACTCATTGCCCACATGGGGAAAA
This sequence comes from Oreohelix idahoensis, assembly GCA_024509875.1. Classification (NCBI taxonomy): domain Eukaryota; kingdom Metazoa; phylum Mollusca; class Gastropoda; order Stylommatophora; family Oreohelicidae; genus Oreohelix; species Oreohelix idahoensis. The sequence continues at coordinate 11,587 of JAMPIV010003258.1, read as the reverse complement.
CCACTGCTGTAAATAAGCAGACAGCCAGATAGAGACTGAGAACTCAAGATACGCTATAATGTCAGTTAAGAAGGAGTAGTTCATAGATAATAGATCACATACTGTTACGGAATGATAGTTAACCTTGTGTTAATTTAATTTCTGATGGACGCTTACCGGCCATCAGACTTAGGAGATGACTGCTCTTGAAACCACTAATGGGATTTCAGTTGTTTCCAGTCCACCCAGGTTGCAGTTACAAAGTAAAAAACCAGGTTGCGGTTAAACAGTACTAAACCAGGTTGCGGTTACCAGATACCTAAACCAGGTCCAGGGTACAAACCAGGGTACGAGTCCACGGTACCAACAATTACCCCAACCCACCATATCCTATCAACCAGTAACCCATTCCATACCACAAATCCCATAAACAGAAGAGGTATTCAGCAGAGGTGACTTACCCCATCCTTATCTGTGATGTGCACGGAGTCCAGGGAAGCAAACTCTGACACCCTCTGAACCCATTAACTGTTATGAGACCAACGTGCTGGGGCAGACCAAATCAAGAGAGTCCGAACCAGAATCATCTCCGCAGCTACTACAGTCCTTGAGGAGATGAGTATTAACACCTACCAGCAACACTACCATAGAAAAGATCTCTGGTCCAAGTGATGACCAAACTAAATGTTTTTTTATAAACAGTAGAGCTAAACTTTTTTCATATTTATATGTAAATTCAGATATGTAAAATTCTATACCCTTTTATTCAATTTAACGTAACAGCGTCTGTTGTTATTTTTCTTGTTAACTTTATTTGGGTTGTTTACACAGTCCTTTTGTAAGATTCCTGAGCAAGAATTTATCGTCCAGAAAATATCCTGTTTAGTTACCAGAACTCTCTTTGTATTAAGGATTTCTAGTACACTATTTCCCAAGGTGAGGCAGTTTCTTCAAACTCGGAAGCTATCAGTAAGACATTATTATCTTTATTCTTCCATTCCATCCAAGCTGTCCTTTCTCCTCAAAACCACCTCGCGACATCTGCACTACTTGTATTTTCATTCTAGTTCAGCGTTTAATGAACATCAATAATACACTGCTTACGTAAGTCAAATATTTATTAAGCGTAACTGAATGATTCACCCGTGTGTTACCGGGGCCCGAAAGGGGAGCAAAGAATAGTAACACTGTTCCCTGCCAAGCATGTCGTAGAAAGCTACTAAGGAGGGTTGGGCATGGGGCTGGTTACCCCATCCTGTAAAAAATTTAAACCACAAAAAACTTCAACAAATATGGACAAGTCAAATAAAGAAAATAAAACACAGCCATCCAAGACAGGGGAAGGTCCTCTCACAGGGAGGCGTATGATGCAACACAGAGAAAGCCGAAAGGAGTCTGTGTTGCTGACTAACCTTCTTTCTTCTAGGAGAACTTCCAGATTTGGCACTTGGAATGTTCATTAAACGAACAAGGGAAAGTGGCGCAAGTAGCAGCAGAAATGAGGGAATACAAAATCGAGGTTCTGGGAATGTGTGAAACAAAGTGGAAGGGGGTACACAGGAAGAAACTCATCACAGGTGAATTGGTGCTGTCCTCAGGACATGAAGACGAAAGTTCACACCACAGTGAAGGGGTAGCTCTTATGTTATCTAAAGAAGCACAGAAAGCACTCATTGAATGGGAAGCTGTTGGACCCAGAATAATAACAGCTACTTTCAAAACAGCTAAAAAGAAAATTCATGTAAATGTCATCCAATGTTATGCACTAACTAATGACAAAGAAGAGTCTGTGAAAGAAGTATTTTATACTAGACTACAGGAAATTATGGATAAAGTAAAAAGAAGAGACATCACAATTTTGTTGGGTGACATGAATGCAAAGATAGGTACAGTCAACACTGGATATGAAACGAAGAAGTCATGGGAAAACACGGGCTAGGAATAATGAATGAAAATGGGGAACTATTCGCAAACTTCTGTGCTTCAAATAAACTGGCTATAGGAGGAAGCATGTTTCCGCATAAGAGAATACACAAGGCAACATGGATATCACCAGACCATAGAACAGAAAATCAGATTGATCATATATGCATAAACAAGAAGTTTAGATCATCATTGCAGGATGTAAAGGTATATAGAGGAGCAGATGTGGCATCAGATCACCATCTTCTGATAGCCAAAGTAAAAATGAAACTCAAGAGATATGCAACAATGCAAAATTATAGACAACAGTTTAATGTAGGATAGCTAAGAAATCAAGAAACAAGAGACAAATTTGCGGTCATAGTATTCAACAAATTCCAAGTGATCCAACAGCTGGAAGATGTAGAGAATACAGAAGACTATTGGCAGCAGGTAAAAACTGTATGGAAGGAGACATGTGAAGAAATACTAGGGAAAAGGGAAAGACAACAAAAAGCATGGATAACAACAGAAACCATCAATAAGATAAAAGACAGAAAAAAACAAGAAAGCAGATTTAAACACAAGCAAAACCAGAGTTCCAAAGCCAAGGCTTAAGAAGTGTACACAGAAGCAAACAAAGAAGTAAAAAAGAAGTATCAAAAGAGACAAGAGGAAGTATATTTAGGAGTTGGCAAGAGAGGCAGAAGATGCTGCAGCCAAAGGAAATATGAGAGAACTGTATAGCAGCACAAAGAAGCTAACAGGGAAATACAAGCAAACAAGTTGCCTCATAAAAGACAAGAATGGGAAGCTGCTCAGCAATATACAAGAGCAAATGAAGAGGTGGACAGAATATTTTGGGGACCTTCTCAATAGACCAGCTAAACAAAACCCACCGGACATCCAGCCAGCAGAAGAAGAGCTACACATTAACGTTGAAAGACCAACGAAGGAGGAAATAAAGAAAGCCATAAAGCTTCTAAGAGATGGAAAAGCGTCTGGACCAGATGGCATTCCAGCAGAGGCGATCAAAGCAGATATCGACACGGCTACAGAGATGTTATATAAATTACTTGGTAAAGTCTGGGAAAAGGAAGAGATACCAGCAGAATGGAAGGAAGGATATCTCGTTAAGTTGCCTAAGAAGGGAAATTTACAAGAGTGCACAAATTATAGAGGAATAATGTTACTATCAGTGCCAGGAAAAGTATTAAACAGGATTATCCTTGAGAGATTAAAAGAGTCCATAGACAAGAAACTGAGAGATGAACAAGCAGGTTTTCGACAAAACAGATCATGTACAGACCAGATAGCCACTTTGAGAATAATAGTTGAACAAAGTCTGGAATGGAATTCACCACTATACATCGGATTTGTGGACTACTAAAAGGCATTTGACGGTGTAGACAGAGAATCACTTTGGAAAGTGATGAGGCATTATGGAGTTCCCCTGAAGATCATTAATTTAATTAAGAAAACATATGAAGACATGACATGCAGAGTTCTTCACGAAGGACAGCTTACAGAACCATTTGGGATAAGAACAGGAGTGCGACAGGGATGCCTCTTGTCTCCATTTCTTTTCTTGCTGGCAATAGATTGGGTTATGAGATCATCGACAACACACAACAGAAATGGAATCCAGTGGACTCTGACTAAGCAGTTGGATGATCTGGATTTTGCTGATGACTTGGCTCTTCTGTCCCATAACCGTTATCAGATGCAGGACAAATTGAAAACACTCGATGAGAGGTCACAGCAATTGGGTTTGAAAATACACAGGGAAAAGACAAAAATAATGAGAATAAATGCAGGTAACGATAACAGGGTTGAACTTGAAGAAACACCAATACAAGATGTAGAATCGTACACATATCTTGGCAGTAATATAGACAAAGTTGGAGGGACAGACAGCGATATCAAAATAAGAATACTGTTAAGGTAGATTAATTGGCATGGTCTGCTAGAGGTTAGCAGCATGCGATTTTAGGGGTTACAACGTGTAATGTAATGTAAAAGTATTATTAGTCTAGTGAACGCTGTGACGTTTCAGCGTTAGTAGTCACGCACGGTGACCAAGAGACGGGACCCTTTTCTAGACGACCGTCGAACCGAGAAGACGTGTCCTTGGAATGTTATATTGCCGGGCTTGTATTGCCGCACAATTATATTATATTAAATAATGGACATGGGTCAGTCCAATGTGATGATGAAGAAAGATGAAATCACAGGTTAGTAATTGACAAAACCTTGTCAAGACGAATTAACAGTCCTTTTTTAGTGATACTAGTGCCAGACGCATAATCTCACTGCCGGTCGTTGGAATTACCAACCACGCGTGCATACAGTTATGTTGTTCTGACTATTATGTTTTCAAGCTACGAGACAAAAGACTGATTTGTAAAGGAATAATATATGAAATATGAACTGCAACTTGTTATGTATAATTCTTCATAATGACCATGTATGAACTGTTCGTATGGAAGTGATATAATAAACACATGTGGACTCTAGGAATGACTTATCAAGTCTCTAACGTTGGAATTTGATTATATTATGAAGTCAACAAATATTCTATCCCACCTTCGCGTAATTTAACATCACTAGCACGATACTCTAACTGACTGAGAAAGACAAGGGATAAAATGGAAGTAAACGTTAATAGAAGGGCCAGTATAAACAGTCTGAAACCATAATCATTAAGGACCCCCTTGTATCAACAAGCAAACTCTTCGCATCAACTGGGAACAACCTCCCCAGTAACAATGGTTGGCCATCGCGGGGACGAAAGAAGAAGGAAAAATTTTTCTTGTTTACATGTTTTGCCAACTGTTTACCATTACAAGCAAGTCACATGATTTGCATAATACTACGTTGAACACATGACTACGCAATGCAAATCTGACGTCACTACATCGTGCGTAGATGCTGCGCTTCGAAAGGAACAACCGTCAACTCATTCCAGTTTTGATTAACATTTGCTTAATCAAGAAGACCAGACAAGAGAATACTATGATCAGCCAATCATGAGCAAACAGTACTAGGCACTAGTCTAGTCCGTTGATGATCTTGACATCGCCGGAGCCTTCTAAAGATAAGTTTAGACTTAGGACGATTGTCATTCATTAACACAATACTAAGTCCAATTCGCTATGCAGGCATGTCCTCCCTGTTTATTATATATCAATATTATATCTGTTTTGTCCGTTGATGTTGTCCTTTATTCGCGGGTATGGATGGGCGGCGGTATGGAATGAATAACATGGCTCTGAGGATGCCGATATTCATTCTGAATGTTCCTTAAGGCCGTTAGTTAATTGCTTTTAACGAAGAACCCATCGACGACCTTCCGATGATTTTCGTTCATTCGTAATTGCAATTAATTGACCTTGCATGTTAGATGTCCAGTCTAGTTATAATTGGGGTATTTTAATGTATTTTGTTCTAATTTTTATTCAGTTTTGTAACAATGTTTGTAACCTATCGTGTTTTTCTGACCTTACTATCATTCAGTTTAATTTTTTTTTTTTTGTACAATCGTCAATGAGTCCATGTATACGTCACTAATTGTTGTGTACGCATCTTAACTTTCTATTCAGTTCATTCTTAATCTCTCACTTCCGTTTTATACCACTTAGTTATAAATGCATTTTTTATTGTGAAAATGTCTTGTCGTATGGTAATACTGTTCTGTAATCCTTGGTTAACACATTGTATTGTTTGTCTTCATTTCATCCTTCTATAATTTAATATTAATGCTATAATTTCTTCATTAATAATAGTGTAGATGAATATGATTAAATTTTTATGAGCTTTAATGAGGAATTAGGGACTTTGCACATATTTGCAGTAGTGGTCCAAGAAATGGGCAATGCACTTTATATCTCATGATTATGGCATAATATACCATGATTAATTATTATAACTTTATAACATATTAAGACATATTTAATGTTAATTAGTACACTTTCTCAGTACTACATTGTAAACGTAATAACTATTAAGATTAAATAACCTAATTACTTGGGGATATAACACATAATTGTTGGATACTAGTATTAAGTGCATGATATAATTTCAGCACCTTATATAACTAACTATCATAACTATTTATGATAGATATTAGTGGGTATATATAATATTTTTACAAAATATTATAGATTTGTGGAACTTATAAATAACAATACAGGAATATTGCAATTTCTTATATTGATTATTCATTCTTTGAGTAATTAGAATTATCGACATAGATTCTATTGGTGATTACTAGACATAAGTAATTGAATACGGAAATAATTCAACTTCAAGAATGCTTACCTTGGATCATTTCATTAAAATTGGAAAAGATTGTAACAAAAAGGGAGATGCACTTCTGAAATTTGTGGAACAACAACTTGCGAACCATAAGGCAGAAGAGGCTGAAAGGAAAGCTATTGCTAAGGCAGAGATGGAAGAACTTGAAAGAAAAGAGGCTGAAAGGAAAGCTATTGCTAAGGCAGAGATGGAAGAACTTGAAAGAAAAGAGGCTGAAAAGAAAGCTATTGCTAAGGCAGAGAAAGAAGAATTAAGACAAGAAGAAGAAAGAAAGATGGCAAGAGATGAAATCCTACGGATTGAAGAAGAAAATAAATTGAAACGACAGGAAATCATATTGCAGCAAGAAATGGAATTGCAACGGCTCAAATTGGAAACAGCAAAACTTAATTCGCAGGGTGCTGCAGCAAGCCAAAATGATAATGCTCAATCGGGATCTTCTTCCAACCAACTTAAGGGCAATTATTACTTTAAACTACCACCATTCAAATTACACGTGGACGACCTATCATCATGGCTGGCGCGCTTTGAGGATATATGTAAGGTAAATAACCTTGACAAAACAGCATGGGCACTTAAACTCAAAGAATTTCTGGATGGAGAACCTGCAAGTGCAGCACAAAATATTGATCCGACATTAGCCACAGATTATGAGGCCATTAAGACGTTGTTATTACGTCGGTTCCATTTGAACGAAGAGGCATGTAGATTACGTTTCAAAAGTTTGTTGCCAGATAATAATAAAGACTTCACAGGGTTTATTGCTAACATACGCAATACTTTTAACAGATGGGTTGAACTAGCAGGTGTCAACAAATCTTACGACAAGTTAGTCGATTTGTTATTGTTACGGTATATGATATTAACGCCGTCTGCTAAAGGTTATCAGACGTGCAATTGTAAAGGTTAAGGCATTTAATATATTGCGATAGATGTTTCAATTATTGAACGCTCCATACACGATCGATTATGACGTGTATAGCGTTGTTTGGGTCACAATCGGTAACTAAGAAACGCTACCCTTTGTTACTTGACCGCCAAGCTGAATAGCTGCGTTTTTCTAACCTTCCAATTCAATGGCATGATATAGCCATTTTATATGCATTTTTTGATGGACCAGGGTCAGTCCTAGAACTCTATATGAGAGGAAAATTTATGGAGGTTAGTATTTAACTAGAATTCTCAGAAGGAGAAGAATAATCGTCAAATTCGTATGAATATATTCAGACTCGCAGTCTCACTGTCGGCAGGTAGCCATGTCTAGCTGCGCGTGCATATAGCTGTGATGTTCTGACGACAATACTGCATTATATCCTTAAACGGACATTGACACGTAAACCAGCAGTCTACGTTATTGATTAAATTATGCATGACTTATATGGACTTATGCTCTACTCTTATTTGAAATGATCATCCTGTGTGTACAACTGTGAATTAAATGTATGGACTCAATGAAATGACTTATCAAATCAATCGTATTCCAAGGTTCAAGTATTGTTTGGAATCTTCCACCCCCGCATTCGCTTAATCTTCCATCGAAGGCACGATGCACTATCACTGAAGAAAAAAACCTAACATATCAAAGAAAAAAACAATGGCCAGAAATTTATAATTGTTTTATTCATATCACATGGAACATTGTTCAGAGCAAACCACCCTTGCAACAGTGGTGCCCGGTATGTGGGGACGAAAAAACAACCAAAAACCAAAAAAATTTTCATGACTTTCGAATGAAATATTTACGATCAAGTTTCAATCACATGACCATTACGAAGCTGACGTGACGCACGTGATCATGAATAGCAACATGACGTCACTGTTGCATTGTCGCAGTGAAGAAGACATCTTTTCAACGCCTCTCTAGTTCGCTTCAAATTGATCAAGATGCACAAGATGGACTACCGTTGCCTGCCCATCAGGAGCAGACAGTCAAAGGCACAGGCCTAGCTGTTGACGACCTCTAGCACCGATCTAAGCAACGGAAAAGATAAGTCTAGGTGTTTAACTGTTGTTATTGCAAACAGTGCTAACTGAGTCCATGCCCTCTGCCTACATCGGCATGTTTTTACCTATGTTTAATGTACTTTTTGTTGTCTTAATGTGTTGTTAATTCGTGGGAGGTAGGGAGGATGAACCGAAATTAGATTCTGTGGCTCTCACGATGCCTGAATTGATTTCGGTCGTTTCTTAAGGCAGTTAAACGATTGCACTTTTGGAAGCCCCATTGAGGTTTGCCATTGGACTATCTGTCCAAATCTGCTGTCGTTTGACGATTTGTGTTAGCTGTACCGTTCCGTAGATAACTGGTGTATTTTATTCGTACTCAGTTAACAATTTTATTCAGTTTTGTATCATGTTCGTTAACTATTTCGTCCAGACTACTCTCACTATAATTTATTTTATGATTGTTAAATGTTCGTCCGTTATGAGTCCTGTGATGTCATCCTTTTTTGCAGTCATTTTTTTTTTGTGTACTTTGAATATTAAGTTGACCTCGGGTCAGACCTTGACCCTTCATTTGGCTTGTTACACTTCCGCTTGTTTTATTTAGTTCATAAATTCATTTTTAATTGTGAAAATGTCTTGTTTGCGTCTTAACATTGTTTGTACCCTTTAGTTGCATCATTGTTTTGTTTGTCCTCATGATATATGTTAAATACTACATTAATAATATGATATTATATGCAATAATACACTTGTAATTTAATTTAATTAATTTTTTTTGATATTTAAGGTTAATATGGGACATTGCATAATTATGCAGTGATAGTCCAAGAAAGTAGCACTACAATTTATCAGAGATGCCTAGGGCATAATAATATAATATATATATATTGACCAAATAAAATAATCTTATAGTCTACCTTTGAGGTAATAGACCCATTGTATATTATTTAATATACTTTTCTGGTACTAAGAGAGTGACTTAGTACATTGAACAATATAATTACTAGGAATCATACCCAACATTATTGGATATTAAGATTAATTGTGTGAAGTAATTACATAATAGTTAACAGATATCATAACTATTTATGATATAGTATTATTTAGATACAATATTGTTACAAAATATTGTCTATTAGTTGAACTTAGACATTAAGTTCAGTACTATTGTGATTATTTATATTGAATATTTCTAAGTTGAGTAAGTATAATAATTACTCTGAAGCTACTATTGACTATTTTAATCAGTAATTATCAATAATTACTTACAGATAAAAGTCAAAATGCTTACTATAGACCATTTCGTTAAAATTGGTAGGGAATATGGCTATAAATCTCAAGAACTTCGTCAGTTTGCTGAGGCAGAACTGGAAAAACATGAAGAAAAGAAGCAGAGAAAAAAGCTGAATTAAAGAAAGAGGAAGCAGAACGTGAGATGAAGCAAATTGACAAGGAAAATAGATTGAGAGAGATTGCTCAACGTGAAAGAGAAGAGCAAAGAGCAATCGCCAGACAGGAAGAAGAGAATAAATTGAAACGAGAGGAAATTATTTTACAACAAGAAATGGAATTGGCGCGTAATAAATTGGAGACAGCAAGATTACAAGCACAAAGTGCTGATGCAAACCAGAATAATAACGCACAAAATGGATCATCATCCAGCCAAACTAAACATTTCTACAACTTTAAATTACCCACTCTCAACTTGAACGTGGACGACCTTTCATCGTTCCTGTCACGTTTTGAACAGACTTGCAAAACAAACCATTTGCCTGAAGAGTCATGGGTACTCAAGTTAAATGAATTCTTGGTTGGAGAACCACTGACGGCTTCTCAAAATGCTGACCCATCAATAGCAAATAACTACGGTGCTATTAAGTCCTTGCTTTTACGAAGGTTTCACCTGGACGAGGAACACTGTAGGTTGAAATTTAAGGGAATTTTACCTGAATCTCCAAAAGATTTTGCAGGATTCATTGCGAACATATGCAATACGTTTAATAGATGGGTTGAACTGGCAGACGTCAACAAATCATACGACAAATTAGTTGATTTACTACTACGGGATAAGGTATTATCTTCGGTTAGCCAGCCATTTTTTGCATATCTGCAGGAGCGTAAACCAGGTACTATGGACGAGTTAGAAAAAATTTCTTTAAACTACTGTTCGGCACATCCGAATGCAACCATTTCTAACTCCTCATTAAGAGAACCTCTACCTGTGGCGTCTAATATGGCCTACAATCATAATAACAAACAAAGACATCACAGTGTAGACAGAAGCAGGTTCCAAAGAAATCACAATGTTAACTTTCAGAAGGGACATAATAATGATTTCAACAATAAAAATGAGTTCAACAGAGGTAGATCACGAGATAGAAATTATTCACCTCAAACAAACTACCACAATGGTCAACATAACACTAATTATAATCGATCACATACTCCCAATAATAATAGTAACTGGAATGGTAATAATCATGGCTCGAGACATCGAGATAATAGTTACTATAGAGGACGACGAGATAATTCTAACAATTATACTCGGAATCGATCTCATTCTCGGGGATCATCTCATTACAACCATAATACAGGGGCGGCAGTTACAAATAATACTACCCCTATAGCTCAGGTCCCACTTGACAATAATACAACACAGTCTTCTGCTGCATGTTTTGCTATTAATTATAATGTGGCAAATAGTTGCCAACAATGCAATCTTATTTTTCAGAAGGCGAAAGAAACAGTGCTTAACTGCGGACATATTACACCAGAGGTAGGTCTTGCAGTCAACGATGGAACAGGCCTACTAAATTTTAACAGGGGATTAGTTAATGGATCCGTCGTCTCAGTGCTGAGGGATTCAGGATCCACAACGATTGGTGTACGACAGTCGCTGGTACAACAAAACAAGATTTATCTCTTTGTCCTATTTACCCATGAAATGAGTTATACTTGGATCTGACTTTCAAGTGACTTCTCAGCCCACACATATGATGCCAGACTTACTGTAGGAAAAATATGTCTCTGCTATGTAAGGCATTGACGTGTCCGGATGCGTCCCTCTATGTGCGTCAGATTTCTTTACGTAATGCAAAACAAGAGATTTCCCAAATTCAGAGTGACTAACTACGGTTCATGCGTTGTAAGCTTTTAATTAGGATGGGCCAAAGGAAACGATTTCAGCATTACAATTTTTAGAGAAGCGACTCACGTAAGTGACATGACAACATCATGAGATACATGGCAAACCTTCTTCTATTTTAACACTTCCCACCATTCTCTCCATAAACATGGGACATCTCCTGTAACATGTCTCAGACCCTGACAGAACCACACACGACAACAATCATAAAACCCCCCAAACACATGATTAACCATATTATTTTATCCCAAAAAATTATTTATATCAATATTCACTATACAATTTCCCTAACCCTAC
>JAMPIV010003257.1:0-170656 GCA_024509875.1 Oreohelix idahoensis | reverse complement strand
CTACGGAATTGGGATCCATTATCCGTCAAAACTTGTTGAGGGAATCCCAACCGTGTAAAAATTTGCACGAGGGCTTCTGCGACATGCTTGGAATCAGTGCATGTTAGCGGTATAGCTTCGGCCCACATTGTGCAAGTGTCGACTAAGGTCAGGATGAACCTGTTCCTTCTGTTGGTCCTTTCCAAGGGTCCAATGATGTCGACAGCAACCCGTTCAAATGGAGTCCCTACTATTGGCATTTGCCCCATAGGTACTGGGGGTGTCAAGTGCTTGGGTGCTACACGTTGGCACTGGGCGCAGGATTTCACGTACCTGATAATTTCAGAGTTCATTCCTGGCCACCAATAGTGGTTTTTTATTCGTTGAATAGTGGCGTTTTGTCCCATATGTCCGCTAAAGGGAAGAGAGTGCCCCATTTCTAAGATCTGGCTTCTGTACTGCGTCGGTACTAAGAGCTGGTTATTCCCTGTATCAGGGTCGCCCGTTCTACGATACAATAGGCCATCCTTCGAAAAGATGTCTCCGTTGTGTCTGGGGTCCTTAGCCATGGGCAGTTTTCTAAAGCAGGGCTCCAGAGTAGGGTCCTTTTGTTGCGCCTCCTTCAGTTCATTCATCAACAAATTTGCGCAGGCTCCCTCTCCTTCTTAGTTTGCCCTCTTGTGGTTACCGCTGCCACAATCGGCTCCTTTGGTCTCCAAACAAACACGTATCTACATCCCAGGATAACTGGGTAGATAGTATCATCCATTATGGCCGCTTTAATAACACCTCTGACAAAATCAGAGTGTATTTCTACCAGTGCGATAGGAAGCGTCCTTGGTGCATCACTCTTGAAAACTCCACATAGTTTGACGGTTTCCTCTGTCTCCTGACCGGGTTTGACTAGGTGCCTGGCGACAATACAATCAAAACGTAATCCAGTGTCAAAAAGACAAGTAGTAGAGGTACCATTCAAAATTACAGTTCCTCGCGTTGAGGGTCGGTCCCCCTCAGGTTGAGAATCACTGACATTTACTCTACCTTGCGAGGCTGTATGCAAACATCCGATGCGATTTGGACCGGTATGCTTGCCCTGATCAGACGTTCCTGTTGTAGGGGTCTTCCCTTTTCCTTGACCTTGGTGACCGCGCTGCCACGAAGGCTTGGTGGGTTGATCAGAATTGTTTTTTGGGGGATATCGGGTTTTGTAGAATTTCGATTTTTCCTTGGGAGGTCTCTGATTATTAGTTTCTCGTTGGTTATAATGCTGAGAGGAGTTTGAAGAATAGGATGATTGCTCTAGATTTTGTTTCCGAGATGGCTCATCTGTGGGTTTGCGTTTTGTGCTGGGAAGTTCGGCCATTGCATTGCTATAGCGTTCTGCCTTATTGAGGATGTCCTCAAGCCTGACTGCGCACTGTTCAGCCAAAAATCTACGGGTTTCGTTTGACAAAGTTGACTTGATCTGTTCCACAAGAACAAGTTCAAGAAGTCCATCATATGTAAGAGGTAATTCAGATAATTCAAGGCACTTTGTCATATAGCCCGTGAGACGCGAAGAGAACTGGGGAAATGTTTCCGTGCTCTCTTTTCGGCTGTTTCTGAACATTTGCAGAAATTTTCGGGCGGCCATCTCAAACCGCTCTAGCAAGGCCTTCTTCAGCATATCGTAATCATGTTGGTTGGTTCCCAGCTTAGTATATACGTCATAAGCATTACCTTTCAACGCAGTTGAGAGTTTAAGACTCCGACGGGAACTCTCTAACCCATACAGATTTGCAAGCCTCTCGAATTTTTCTAGGAAGGTGTCAATTTTTTCATTGGGGCTAGGGAAAGTTTCTAAAGCAAAAGACATCGCAGTTAATTGGGCAGATTGAGTGCTGGAGAGATCCGTTGACTGAGACTGGGGCGAAGACGGCTCTCCATTATTTGAAGTAGAATCGCCCCGACTCTCTAAAGCCTTAAGCGCCAGTTCGTGCTGTCTCTCCCTCTCTCTCTCTCTCTTTCCCTGTGAGTTTCCATCTCTGCCTCAATTTTCTTCTGCTCCAATTTCTCTGCTCTATCCTGTGCTTCTTTCCTCTCTGCTCTCTCTTGCTCCGCGTCATACATTTCAAGTTCCGTGTTTACAAACACGTTCGCTGCTTCGCCCTCTAATCCTGATTCCTTCGCCTCCAGCCTCAACATGGACCTCATCCTAATTCTTTCTGCCATGTCAAAAAACTGTATGCTTCTACTACTAGAGAATAGTAAGAAGGAACAAGAAGGGGAAAAACTCAAAGCCGCTACGAGAAAAAACACAAAGTATAAATTTACTTGTGTTACCTCCTACCTTGAAATGTGCTAACTTATCGCTGCTATTATCTGTCACTTAAGACTCTTAATGCAGGCGACTATGCCACGTTAATGGTAAGTCAAACACTAGAAAAAAATCTACTTTTACTAATAGTAGAGAAAATTTATAAAAAAAAACATTTAAAGGGAAAATTTTTCCCCTAAAATTTGATTCTCCGACAACAAAACTCCGCCCCTGAAGTCAGTTATGAGATGAGACGTTGTTAACTCGACTTAAAAAATCAGAACAAGACGTCTTTAGCTTAGCTCAACTCGCTAACTTCAAAAACCTTCGTGACTGTTAAACAATCACGCGATCCCAGCAAGTCTTTAAAAAAATATTTCAATTATCTCTGCCAGAAAATAATGAAAATAACAAATATTTTTGTTTTCCTTAACTTTCTACTGCTGTGGAAAGAAACAAATCCTGCAATTTATGTTGTGTGGTCAGCCCAAATACTAAAGGCGTTGTCTAGGGGGTGCAATTATTTTTATTATACCCTACATCGCAAAGACAAATCACTCTCACACTCTATCTAGACAGACCCAGACTTAAGATCAGACTCATAATGGGCTACCCGTCAAGTGGTACTAATTGTAGATCAGACTCAAAAATCCCGGCGAGCGCCTCATTTTATTGTCGTAAATTTATTTGAGAGAGTTCTTAGAAAAATAGTGGTCCCGTTTAGAGGGAAGAATGATGGTGAATGCGCAGTGAAAGAAAGGGTTAGAAAGTAAATAGTTGATTCACAGAGTGCGGGGGAGAGTAAGGACAGACTCTATACGACAATCGTTTTCTCTCACTCTCCTCCTTAAACTCTCCTGGACAAACAATTATTTGCCAGCTTCCAGAACCACATGCGCTCACACCAATTTGGTGCTTCAAACACACGGACGTACGTGAATACAAACTACGAATATAACAAGTATGGGGTAAGTTTGGGCTTGGGACTTCCAACACAATACTAGAAGTGTTACGTGTTTATTTATCATTAAAATCAGATCACAACATTTATCAAAATACAAGAATCATCAATAGTTACAGCAAAATATGAATAACAAGATGGGGGGGGGGGGGGTTGAAGAATGGTGTCAACTATGCCCTTCCCGCTTGAATAGACAAATAAAACAACCCCGTCCAAAGACAGGTGTTTTATCAGAATAGATAATGTAACCCAACCCATAAATTAAATTTTCTTCAAAGAGAGGTGTTACGATACTAGGTATGGTGGTGAGAAAAAAAATCCGATCGTTCTCAAACGTGTTTCTCTTTACTAAGCAGATATACGGGAGGGGAAATAACAGAGTTTAAGAAATCCCGCTTAAAGGACAATGCAAGACATACAGTAAAAGGTATTTATCAGGTAAAGCAAATTAACAGGTTTGCAAAATAAATCCCATTCATTCATGCACGCTCGTGATGGCCAGCACTCAGTCTCTCACACACAATTACCGATCGTGGAATCTGGCACTTTATAGAAAATACACAACAGCAGCTTAAACACTTGACATAATAAACAAATGTCTTTCCTTCGTTTCTAGCCCCAGATTCGCGGGTTTTGTGTTGCACTGATTTGCCCGAGAATCGCTAGAAGATGAAGCCTCAGTGTTCTGTTGGTTTTATATCAAAAGGTTTCTATAGGATGGCACATTCACAGACACGGGGGTGTGAATAGTGTGGTATTATGTATTATTCACCACTGGTGGTAGACAATATTATCTAGCGTGATGACGAAAAAAACTGTCAGTGTTCTTAAATGTTATTTCTTATTTCCACAGTAGAACAGTAAAATTATATGTATCGTTTCTGGCAATGTTCTGCTCCAGTTTTATCTTTAACAGACAATGTTTATTTTAAAACGTTCTTGGGGGTGCTTTGTTTCTGGAAAAATTCAGTTAGCTGGATCCCAACAGAGGATCGCCACAAGAGTTAATTTAAAATGTTTATGTACTGACTGAAGGTAGAACCGAGTCTGGACTCTCTATAATAAATTTATTTCTTTGCTGGGAACGCAAAGGTTGTATGATCATTCTATAGGAAAAGATAGGAAAACATGACAACAAGGGGGTAATTTCCAATATTAATTATATTACTGGCGTGTGATTAAATTTACAGTCAAAAACTATTTTAAGCACTCGCGTCTTTAATTATATAAATTCAAGAAAAAAACTCACCGCGAGTCTAATAGTTTTAAAACACAGCACATCTATATATATATATAATATAATATATATATATATATATATTATATATATATATATATATATATATATATATATATATATATATATATATATATATATATATATACAGAACTAAGCTGTATTAAATAGTTTAAAATCCCTTAACGGCTTCCAAAATTAATTTAAGCATCTAGTTGTATTGGGAATTAACTTATAGCTATATCATTTAGTTTACAACTGGAACTTTGAAATGGGTTTATTTAATAAGTTTAAATTAACACACAAATCCAGTGGACTTAAATGAAAGCACTTGACCACTGATCACTTTAACAAATATATTATACCGTCTGCACAGAACAGAATAGCACTCCAATATAGCCGACAATTCAGATGAAATCTAGCAGGATTCAACTATACGCTAGTATATTTTAAAATCTCTGGCAAACGAATGATAAAATGCATTTCTTTAGGGTCTCTATATATAGTAAGTGGAATGTAAGATTAGTGGGACATGTTAGAATCTAACACCTTTTTAGAACTCAGGGACTTTTCGAGGTTCTAGCCGCCAGAACAAGTAGAGATGCCGCCCCTGGTTTCCGTATTTCCGTTTGCTGCATCTGCTCGTCTTTCCCCGTTCGTCTTAGACTTTCGAGTGGTTCTCTGGTTGACACAGAGATGAAATTCCTGGCGAGACGTTTCTTCGTCTGCTCGGGGACCAACGCTGCCTCTCTGATCGTTAACCGCTTTCATCGTTTGATTTAGGCAACGCCTTTAAGGCAGGTACGAAAGAAAGGTGTAGCGAAATGCTTGCCTCTGATCGCTTTAGAGGTTTCCGTAGGTGTGGCTTTACCTCCCCTTTAGACAAAGCAATCTCCAGAATGCACGGAAGATAGCAGTCTACATCTTAAGTAGCAAACGTGTTGACAATCTGCGTGGAAAGGTTGCATGCAAATGAGTCCACGTTTCTGTTGTGCATTGCTAATGATCCCAGGTGGTGGGAATTCCCCGTTGACGAAAAGTTCCAACAATACTGATGTTATGCAAGGGACGTATCATCCTCTAACAATTCAGGGGTACTAATGTTATGAGAGGGTTCTTACCATCATCTAACAATTCAGGGACAGCTGGGTTGTCCGTCACACTGGGAACTGAGAGAAGAGTGATTCCTTTCCAATTATTGCAGTGTGCAAGATCTCCCTTCTTGGGCAATTTGACAATTATTCCTTTGTTCCACTCTGATGGTGTTGTCCCCGTTTTCCAGACTTGTGCAAATAGTGGTTCTAATAGTTCTGCTGCTAGCTCAGGGTCTGTCTTAAATAGCTCTGCATTTAAGTTATCATGGCCAGGAGCTTTTCCGTTCTTTAACCCTTTGATGACTGTGATGATTTCTTCTTTTCGTGGAATGTCTGTATTTATATCTAGATCGTTTTCAGCCTCAGGAACATTCAATTGTGTCTCTGGTGGTTCCTTGTTCAGAGTTTCTCTGAAGTGCTCTGCCCATCTTGTTTCCTGTCCCTCTGCTGTCGTGATGAGATTTGCTTGCTTATCTCTTACTAATGTTATATTGTTTGCACCTCGTTTTCCGCTGATGAATTTAGTTATTTTGTATACTGTGCTTTGTTCATTTCTCAGTGCTGCCTCTTCTGCCTGTCTCGCAAGATCGTCTAGGAAATTCCTTTTGTTGGCTTGGGTTTGGCGTTTAACTTCCTTGTCCAGCTGACTGTACTGTTCGCTATATAGTTGTTTTAACCTGGGGACTTCGCTTATGTTTTCTTTCTTTTCACTTCCTTTCTCAGTGTTATGGTGTTTAATGTTTCTGGTGTTATCCAGTCTTGCTTCTTCCTTTCCTGGAATCCCAAGCATGATTTGCTGCTTTCCTTATATATTGTTGAAATGGTGTTGAATTTCTGGTCTATATCATCAGTCAATATCTTTTCCTGACTTTTGGCAAATTGGTATCGTTTCTTTATGTCAGACGCAAAAGCTTTTCTGGTAAGGGGTCCTTTAATTTGCTGATGTCAAACGTTTTCTGTGTAGTTACAGTTGGTCCAGCCCTTCTTAGTTCAAGCTCTTTCATTCTCAATTCATGTTCCCTTTGCAATCTCTTTTCCTCTTTCTCAGCCTCTATTTGCAATTGCAATCTCTTTTCCTCTCTTTCAGTCTCTATTAGCAATCTTTTAGCGTCAGCCTCTATTTGCAATCTCTTTGCGTCAGCCTCTATTTGCAATCTTTTTGTCTCAGCCTCTCTTTCAGCAGCTTGTCTTCTCTCCTAAGCTTCCAGTTTCTTAGCTTCAGCTAACTTCTTATCTTCTCTGTCTATAAACGTGTCATACTCAGTAGTGACATATTGAATAAGAGCCTCCCCACTTAACCCAAACTCCTTTGCCGATTGCACTGTAGCAGATCGAAATTTTGCCAAGTCTGCCATACTCATACAATAAAAACTTGCAGACACTCAAACACACTTATTACCAATCAAACACTAATTAATTAAAAGTCCACTGTCAGTGTATCCAGTCAACACAATTTTGGTTTGTACTCAATGGTACTACAAAGTGCTTTATATAATGCTACATTTTACTAACTTTAATTTTTATTATTAAAATTTACTCCTACTGCTAACTCAGAGGATGTAAGTGATACTATAAACCAGAATGTCTCATAGAAAAGACCCCAGGGTGGTACATGAAATCCCGGACGAGCCCCCAGTGTCACGAGAGGGTTGATTATTATTGAAATAATTAAGTATCCTGGACACAAAGTTGTATCATGTGATACCAGGATAGTGCCAGATAAGAGTCTGGTCTTATACGTAATACCCCCTTCTCTGAAAAGAGTAAGGGTGTATAGATATCAAAGGTAGGATCAAGCTGTATAAGTTCCTAGAGAAGATGGTAATGTATCACTCTAAGTTCCTACTTGCTCCTCTCCAGATCCTCCTCTGTTAATATTATTATTATTAGTATTATTAGCTCTGCTAGGGGTATTAACTAAACTATATACCAACAAGAACTGTAACTTAACTTAAATAATTTAAGTAAGTCTGCTGGTAAATATTTACAATTTATTTTTACAAATCGTATTTTCTGCTTGAAAATCTTTCAAGAAACTCGAATTTTATTACATCATTAAATAAATAAAACACTTGAAAATTGTTCAAAAGAATTTAAAAGTCTCTATTTGTAGAAGGTTCTCTCTCTTGGTTGAACTCACTCTGGTTGTAGAATGCTTGTATGTTAAGCTTAATTCTATTTTATTCACAGTTCCAGAATTTTTGTTAAGTACTGACTAGGATGTTTGCTTAGCTAAAAGCACTCGAACTTCATCATTTTATTTCACTATACTGTGGTGAATTGGAATAAACTGAACAGTAGACTTGTGTGGCTACTTAGCTTCCAGTCTTTTTTTTTTTTTTTTTTTTTTTTTTTTTTCGTACGCCCGCTAATACTCGAGGCGAAATCTCAGGTTATTGTTAATGTCTAACCTGACATTGATTTTACGTGAGTATCCCTTTTCTTGTGCAGAGACAGGTGTCCCTCGCCATTCAGGCAGATACTCGCCGATTTCGGAGGTACCCATTAGAGCTGGGTCGGCTCAGGAGCCGCCAATCCCTGGTCGACGACACTCCTTCAAATGTCTTCGCCAGGTCTCGAGTTAATCCAGTCCAATTCCCGGTCGACGAAAAATCCTCAAATGCCGTCGCCCGGGTTTGATCCTGAATCACCCGGTCGCCAGAGCGGTGTTGTAACCACTACGCTAGCGCGGCTCCCTGTTCCAGTCTTGATTTAGTAGTCTGTTCCACCTTGGATCTGGCAAGAATACTGTGTCTCCTCCAGGCCTTAGGATTTGGGTAACTGTCCCTCAAACAATCAAAGGGCGGTCGCACCACTAGATCCTATAGTAGAGTCTGGCTCCTTAAGGTGGAAGTTAATTGCAAGATGCAACCCTCAGGCACATACAGACGAGCTGTTAATGGTTATAATGGTCTGCTCTCAGATACCGAAGGCAAAGGCACTCTTCATTAACACTTTTACCGCTCGCTGTGATTTTTAAAAAACTATGGCCCCGATTTGCATGATGCATGGTCTTTTATAGGTCACATCCGGCGACAGAGACGACAGTTGCCGAAATATGCCTGAGTCCCCAAAATGTATGCATAATTTGTCTCGATGTGCAAGTGTGGAAAACTTAGATTTTAATTATCTTCCTTATTCCTGGAGCGATTTTATTCATCTAAGGCTTAAAATATGCCCCGAATTAATCTTCATCCATCTAAATAATTGACTTTCTATTACATTCTTTAGTGTTATTCTATGCGTAGCCTAAACAGCAAAATTTTGGACTTGCCTGATGTCCCGATGCATTTAACTCGAGATTTCTCCCTTACTATAGCATTCCCCTTGGAAATCTTTGCACAGACTTATAGATGAACATTCCTATGTGTGATTTCTTTACCTCTGCCATGCTGTACTTTGCTCATAAGTCTGTAATTAAATTTCATATCCAACGGGTTTGCCCAGATTTGTGACTCCATGCTGAATGCCTAATCGTTATTTGTAAACAACCGAATAAAGACGGCGTTTCATTGCTTCGGCTAGCCTATAGTATTTATAAAGTATGGCATTCCGTTTGGGTAAAGAATTATTCAGAATGACGTGTTGTGCATCCGACCTTACGACATCGTCAAAGGTGTCTACCTTCGCACAAGATTACTCTTTGCAGAGATGTATATAGAAGTGTAACGCTTCTATCCGATCGTTCACAAGATAGTTTAGAAGTCAAGAGCCATGCGGCATAGCGTTGAACAATGGATAACTTATATCTGTCCGTCGCCTTTTGTGAAGGATTTAAGCAATGGTTTTTAGCCCATTCAAGCCCCAGCTGAGTTAATTCAGCGAATTCCTCTTATAATGGTATAGCTCTGTTTAGAGGTAAATATATGTCTTGGCATAGATATAAATATTAAATATTATGGCTCGTACGTTTGCTTTCATACATATAAAAACTGAAGCGACTATGATTGTTTAGTTTTAAAACAACATGTAACAATTTTAATAACAAACTAGTCTTTAACAGTTAAAATAAATATGGAAAGATTGGTGAAATTTTGTTGTAAATACAAGTTTTCGTCACTGAGGCGTAGGTGAGGATTTATCAAAAGTACGTTGCTTTCGCCTATTTTACACGAAAACCTAACTCTAGGTGCGTCCTGTCGCCGTGGTTTCCGTCACTTATTTTTGGTGATGAGTGCACTTCTCCACATACTAGCGGCGCCGTAACGTTAGTAATTCAAACCGTATAATGCTTGTAACCACTACCCAAATTTTTGGGTTATACACAATCTCCTCGCACAGGTTTCGGGTGGACGCGAGCAATTTCGGTGCATTTGCTCGCGAATCAATTTCATCTGGGAAAGTATAGTAATTCCTTCTTATGACGGGTGTTCTGCGATACACTTGGTCTGGGAAACTGTAATAATTCCTCTTTGACGGGTGATCCAGTTCCTTTAGGCGTCTAGACTCTGTATTTAAAGTCCAGCCCCTTAAGTTTACAGTCTTGTATCTATAAAGGCGGGCTTACTTTTTAAGGTTTTAAGTTTCCCAAATACTTCGATCTATCACTTATAAATATGGAATTCTAGGTCCGATCTTTCTCTTTCTGGCTTTTTGGGAGTTGCTCGTTTGAAGTTGCGAAGCTGTCTGTTCTGTGTCTCTGAGTTTGCTGGATTTTATTTTCAGTTTCCAGTTCACATCACAGATTGTACTTTCCGGCAAACTTGCCAATGAGATTCATTGTATATTCCGGCTCTCACTTCAATCAAATCGTAAGCTCTTTTCGCACTACGTGGGTTGGGGTATTTATATTCAAAATATCCCCACGTGTTTAAAATATTACATTTAATATTCCACGCTTGACCTCTTTATCATAAGACGTAATATTTCCTGTGACATATTGTGCACTCTGACAAACAAATGGGTAAACATGTTTGCCTGGCGTAATATCTTCCGCCAAGATGTCTACCCAGACAGATTATCTTTAATAATCACTAGGGATAGTTCCGTGACACGATTATCTCATTCATCCTCGCGCTAGACCATATTGTCAAACGAGGATCGTCTTCTATCAAAGGTTGTCAGACTGATTCAATGAGGTAAACGTATTACCGCTAACCGGTGATAATGACCGGGTATTGTTACGATAATACCACAGTTCACCTGGTGGAACGTAAATAAGTCTGAGGAGTGGTAAAGCAAAAATGTAAGAGATTAAGATAGTCCCATAGCAGATACTTCAGTAGGGGAGTGGAGTGTTAGAGACTTCCCCTACTAGATTCAGTATAGAGCAAAATAATGAATGAAAGGGCAAAAAATTGCCTACTAATAAGCGATCGGAGAGAAAAATGAAGAAGAAAAGGGATACTGTCGGAGTGGCTGAAGGTGTGAGAGAGCCACCAAAAGAACACGTACAGTCGTTTTGTCACACTTTGTTTCAGAGAAACAAAATATAACCTTCTTGGCATCTGAGTTGAAGATTCTGATGTGTGTTGGAACTAATTTCTTTTGATTTCCATAAATTTTCCAATCCAATTAAAGCTTCTCTTGCATTTAGTATTTTAATTTTGATATCACCTTCTGTCCATTCAACTTTATCTATATTGTTACCATGATATATCTAGCAATAGAGACAAAGTTGGATAATGTCAGTGATAATATCAAAATTAGAATACTTAATCTACTACATCTTGTAGGGCTGTTAGTGCAATCTTGTTATCACTCGCTGCCTTTATTCATGTAATCCAGTGGTTCCCAAGCGGTATGGCGAGAGGGTGGAGATTAGGCCGGAAGATTCAAAGACAATCAAGGATTTAGAGAGATTTTCAAACAATTCATATGTCAAAAATATATGACGGTCATTTTCGTATTTATGTTATTTATTTTCTTATCTGTGATACAATATGGGAAATATATGTATAGAACCCATAGAATGTTTCAGATTTTATTCAGTAATTTTATTCAGTTTTTTATATCAAATAGATAGTTATCCTTGTTAACAGCGATTTTCAGCTCTGACAAATATCAAAGACTGAAAAAAGAAGGCGTCTTTGTGTTGATGAGGAGATGAGGGTTTGTTTGTCTCAAATAAACCGAATATAAATGAGACTACTCTACTAAATCAGCTCACACCTTTCATTGAATTTGTATATTTTGTGAATAAATCATGTTTTAATGTAGCTGAATTGTTTTATACTTTCTGGATGTCTCATGATCATTTTATGAAGTAGTTTTGTTATGTGTTAAAAATAAAACAGTGCTAGGAGTTGATTTTTTTATTTTTGGAAGGTTTTTCTTATCAATAACAAATTCGATATGGCGCGAGCAAATTTTCATTCCGAAAGTGTGACCCAGAGAAAAAAGTTTAGGAACCACTGACGTAGTCTTTGTCTTTTCCATGTAAATCTTCAGACCCAGTGGCTGTGACCTCTTATCAAGCATTCTCATTCTGTCTTACATCTGGTTACAGTTATGGGTCGGAAGATCCAAATATAATTGTCTCCGCGTTTTGCACCTCAAATAGTGTGACAGTTTCTAATTACAATCGATACTTGCACACTACGATATAAGTCCACGAAACACTGTTAAAGCACGAAACACTGCTAAAGGAAAATAACCCCAAGTGAATATTCTGTGCGGAACGATTGGCAACGCTCTTTTGGAGATTACATTGAGCAGAACACTGTTGTCACTTTTGACAAACCGTAATGAGAATGCCTCCAAGACACAATGGAAAAACTAGGAGCGATATTAAAAAGCAGGAGCTACTAGTGGGAAAATAGAAGAAATGCGCGAACAGGGATTGAGTAAGAATATGTTTTCCGAAGTAAGAACATTGAAGAACAGCAACTTTAAACCAACACTTCGATCAATAAACGACAAGAAGGGCGACACTCTAACAGAACAAAAAGATATTCTGAATAGATGGAAGGAGTACTGTCAAGAAATGTACAAGGAAATAAACAAAGTGGCAGATAACAACAACATGAATGTAGCGGAACATGAACCAGAACCTACCATAGAGGAAGTCCGGAACGCAATCAAACACATCAAAAGTGGAAAATCTCCTGGTTGTGATGAAATAACAGCTGAAATGATACAGGCAGGAGGAGAAGGCAGCGCTCGTATATACCATGCATTATGCTGTAAGATCTGGCAAAGCGGAATTTGGCCCAAGGAATAGAAAAGATCAATTTACATACCTTGCCAAAAAAGGGCAACCTGAAACTGTGCACAAACTACAGAACTATAGCTCTTATAAGCCATGCCAGCAAAATACTATTATAACGAAAAACTGGAAGGTATTAATGAATTCGAATACTTAGGATCAATCATCAACAGCTCTGGCGACTGTGCAGCAGGAATTAAAAGAAGACTTGCAATTGCCTCACATAAACTAATACAGATGACAAACCTATGGCAAGGCACAAGCAAAGAAACAAAGTTACAACTGCTCAGAGCAAGTATATTCCCAGTAGCAACATACGGCTGCGAGACTTGGACACTCAATAAAACAGTTGCAAAAAAGGTTACATCATTCGAAATGAAATGCTACAGAAGGTTGTTGAGAATACCCTGGACAGAAAAACAGACCAACAGAGAAGTACTGCACTCACTAAACGTAGAGGAAAATTGGCTCCTAAATACCATCGCAATAAGGAAGCTGAAATTTTTCGGTCACTTATAAAGACATAATAGTATGTAAAAATTAGTGATGGAAGGCATCGTCCCTGGAAAAGGGGGAAGGGGTCGACCTAGACGACGGTGGAACCAGGACATCACAGAGAGTCTGAACTTGTCTTTGATTGATGCAGGTCGACTTGCCCAGAATCGTGATGCGTTCAGAGCAGCTGTAATGGAGACAACGTTCTGGAGAGAATACGTCCCATGATGATGTCTAGTAGGAAAAGAGACGGACGTCGAAAAAAAAATAGAAACAACACAAAATTTATATTAAGAAATCAAAAGATAACAAACAATGCCCTAGAAAGAAATGAATAAGTGTAAACAGGAAGATATAATAATAAAAGTAATGTCAGGAGTAATAGAAGGGCGATAATAGTGATAATTATAGATAAAAGGTAGCGGGTAAAAGTTATCCAATAGGTAACAATTGTTTACTTATTGCTATCAGTATTTTATGTATCCTGTCAGATCGTGGAGCCAAAGGCTAAACTAATATAGAGCAGACAGCGGTGGCCCGGTACTACTCACTAATATCAATAAGACGACTGAAAACCTGCGAGCTAGCTGATAAGCATACTTGTGAATAAAGTTATCGAAGTAATAATCTATAAACATATTTGGGTAGTTCATGTCCTATATTCAAAAGCTGCGAATACTGTCATGGAAGCGCCTAACTCCATTAATGCACTTTTTTTCAAACCACTTTTCATTAATATCTAAATCGTATTCTTTGTTTGTCGCTTTTCAAATCTTTGATGCTCCAGATTTCTATGTTCCATTCATCGTAGAGATCTGAAACGTAGTAAGCAGCCCCTTTTCTTAGTACATATTAACCTGTTAATTTGTTGATTGGCTTGAACCTAGGGGATTTTATATAGTAATTAAAACAATGTAAATACGGTGGAAATAACGGTATAAAAGTAAGAGTTTTATAGTAAGGGGAATAATAAACTGTGGATGAAGGTTGTGCTTTGTATTTGGAGGGGCAGACGTCGGATGGTGACTGGTAATGGGATATTAAATCAATTTGTTCCGCATATGTTGGGCAACTTTGAAGCAGATGTTCAGCAGTCATTTTATCAGTGCCACAGTTACACTGATCGGTAGTTCCTATCTTTAGCTTGTTGAATAGATTGTATCTCAATCTGTTGTGGCCAGTGCGGAGTCTGAAGATTACCACTTGTTCTCTTCTGTTGAGCTGGTAGAATGCATCATTTTGTGCGTGACCTGGATGCTCTACATTCCATTTGCTTCTGTATCTGATTGTGATAGAACTCTTTGCAACCTTGAAAGTTACGCATGCACCAGGCTGAGGCCGATTTCCACCTTCCTTTGCCAATCTAACAAGATACAAGACAAAATGAAAACACTTGATGAGAGGTCACAGTAAGTGGGTTTGAAAATACACAGGGAAAAGACAAAGATAATCAGAATAAATGCAGGAGATATAACAAGATTGCACTTGAAGAAACACTTCTACAAGGTGTAAAATCATATTGAATACATATCTTGACAGCAATATAGAGATGCAACAGTATAATGTGGGATATCTAAGAAATTAGGAAATAAGAGAAAAATTTTCCATCACAGTATCCAACAAATACCAAGTACTCAAACAGCTGGAAGATGAAACAGATACGGAAGACCACTGGCAACAAGTAAAAAATATATGGAACGAGACATGTGAAGAAGTACTGAGAAAAAGAGAACATTAGCACAAAGCATGGATAACAACAAAAACCATTACCAAGATAGAAGACAGGAAAAACAAGAAAGCACATTTAAACAGAAGCAAAACTAGAAGCTCCAAGGCCAAGGCTTATGAAGTGTACATAGAAGCAAACAAAGAAGTAAGAAGAAACATCAAAAGAGACAAGAGGAACTATATTGAAGAGTTGGCAAGGGAGGCAGAGGAATCTGCAGCCAAAGGAAATATGAGGGACCTGTACAACAACTCAAAGAAGCTAACAGGGAAATATAAGCAAGCAAATGGCCTCATAAAAGATAAGAATGGAAAATTGCTTAGGAATATACAAGAACAAATGAAGAGATGGACAGAACATTTTGAGGCACTTCTCAATAGACCATCTCCAACTAATACCCCAGACATCCAGCCAGCAGAAGAGGAGCTACTAAATCAGCTGTAAACGACCAAGTAGAGAAGAAATAAAAAAAGCCATAAAGCTTCTGGAAGATAGAAAAGCAGCTGGTCCAGATGGAATTCCAGCAGAGGTCATCAAAACAGATATTGATTCTTGTACACAGATATTATACAAACTACTTAGCAAAGTCTGGGAGAGAGAACGAACGAACGAACGAACGAACGAACTTTATTTTCAAAGGGTTGAGAATTGGGCACGCAGGCCCTTCCTTTATCTCGTATTTTATACTGATTTCATTTATTCTCACATGCATTTTACCCATCAATGTAAAAGAATTCAACGTTGTAAAGGTAAAATAATAGCATACTCACATTCACAGTATCTAATTATAAACATGAAATAAAATATGTTGAAAAGTACAAATTAAGTATCACCATGAAATAAAATATGCTGAAAAGTACAAACATCATCATTAAACCTACATTCGATATTATATCATTTGTTCAGAAAAATAATCACATAGGGGGGCAGATAATCAGAACTCATAAAGTATTCGAAAAGTCTACGATTGTATGAAAAGGGACTTAGGTTATTATTTTTTAGATAATGTGGAAGATAGTTCCAAAGATGATCAGCAGAGTAAGCTAAGCTTTTCTTGAATAAGTCAAGCCTAGGCTTGGGCACTTGTATTTTGTTAAGGCGTTGACTGCGTCTTTCATTGTATTTGAACATTGGCCACAGATATGTTGGAGCATTATGTGACAGGATTTTGTGAACAAATTTAGCTTTGTTGAACAGAAAGCGCTTTCTTAGAGGCAGTATTTTGAGATCTTTATATAGATCTACACACTGTGTTTGGCAGTTGTCAGAAACTAGACACACTGCACGCTTTTGTAGTGAATGGAGTCTTTTTGTGTTGGACATAGAGCAACCATCCCAGATTGTGGAGCAATAATCAAGGTTTGTTTGTATTTGAGATATATAGAACAATAGAGAGAAAATACCAGCAGAATGGAAGGAAGGTTATCTGGTCAAGTTGCATAAGAAGGGAAATTTACAAGAGTGCACAAATTACAGAGGAATAATGTTACTATCAGTGCCAGGAAAAGTATTAAACAGAATCATCTTGAGAGATTAAAAGAGTCCATAGACAAACAACTGAGAGATGAACAAGCAGGTTTTCGACAAAACAGATCCAGTACAGACCAGATAGCCACATTGAGAATAATAGTTGAACAAAGTCTGGAATTCCCCACTATACATCGGATTCGTGGACTATGAAAAGGCATTTGACAGTGTAGACAGAGAATCACTTTGGAAATTGATGAGGCATTATGGAGTTCCTATGAAGATCATTAACTTAATAAGGAAGACCTATGAAGACATGACGTGCAGAGTTCTTCATGAAGGACAACTTACAGAACCGTTTAGAATTAGAACGGGAGTGAGACAGGGATGCCTCTTGTCTCCATTTCTTTTCTTACTAGCAATAGATTGGGTTATGAAAACATCGACATCACACAACAGAAATGGAATCCAGTGGAATCTGACTAAACAGCTTGATGATCTGCAGTTTGCAGATGACTTGGCTCTTCTGTCCCATAACCATAATCAGATGCAAGACAAAATGAAAATTCTCGATGAGAGGTCAGAACAAGTGGGCCTGAAAATACACAGGGAAAAAAAAAAGATTATGAGAATAAATGCAAGAAATGATAACAAGTTTGAACTTGAAGAAACACCACTAAGTGATGTAGAATTGTACACATATCTTGGCAGTAATATAGATAAGAGTTGGAGGGACAGACAATGATATCAAAATAAGAATACAAAAAGCAAGAGGAGCTTTCATTGCATTGGGAAACATATGGAGAACAAGAGCAATCAAGTCCAACACGAAAATAAGAATCTTCAACTCAAATGTGAAGTCAGTCCTATTGTATGGCTCTGAGACATGGACAACAACAACAACAACCAAGACGTTACGGACATTCATAAATGGGTGCTTGCGTAGAATAAAAGAATTGAAGTTGTACGACAAGTACAGTGGAACAACAGATGAGAAGAAGACGCTGGCGATGGATAGGACACACACTGCGAAAGGTTGTTGTTAGCCTGACTAAACAGTACTTATTCTGTAACCCACGGGGTAACATTAACAGAGGTAGAACGGTAAAAGATACCATGAAGAAATATGGTAATATAAATGAAAATGATAAAGAAGACGAGGAAAGACCTAGAGCTGATGGCACGGGATAGTAGAATGTGGCATATGTTTGTTGAAGGCCTTTGCTCCTTGGGGAGCTGAGGCGTACTGACTGACTGATTGAAATTATCGGTTATCAAAATAATTGCAGCTTTCGCATTACACAAACAACACTACACAATCCTTGTTTCTGTCATAATGAGTTTAAAATGTATCGTGATTGACGTGGTGCATTTTTCACATCTGTGTTGTCGCTTGATATTTAACTGGATAATACATCTCTTTAAAAAAGGGAATAGACTAGGCAAACAAGCCCATTAGTTGCAAAGTGACTGCGATCTGTTTAATTCATTATTCATCACCCTTTAACTCTGTGACGGTATTGCCTCCCCTGCTTTGTAGTAGTGGCCCAACAGTGGCCAAAACTCAACAGTATCTATTATAGGCTTCAATGGAGTCTATCTTTACACAAGATTACTCTTGGCAGAAATGTCAACAGAAGAGTAGTAAAGCTTCTATCACATGGGAGTCTTCATAAGATATTCAGATAAGCGAAAACAATGCTGGCTGTCGCTAAGCTTGTTAATTCTATAATCTGCCGACACTTTTATGAACAATTTAGGCAACGGTTTATTCTAGCTCGTTAAGCCCCCACCGCCGAGTGAATCAGTGGAATTTATTATTATAATGTACATACATAGATCTGTTTGGAGTGTGTGTTTAGTAACTGTGACTGAGACAAACATGTAGTACATTTAAAAGGATTGAATCGAAGTTAAATTTGTAACATTACAAATAACAAAATATAATAATCACTTTAAGTTTTAACAGTTGGAAAATAATTTGAATAGTTATGGAAAAGGTTCATCACTTGGATGAGATATACTGAATAAAGGAGGTCACTTTTGGCAGCGGATATTTTCACTTAGCTGCAAATGGTAGTTTCTTCTCCCGGTGGGTCAGTTCCTTTCACTCTGCTCTTGCTCGTCTCTGGTCAAAGTTCAGGCACCGCACCTTCCCAGAACGTCAAGAAGTAACGGCCAAGTTGATTCTGCGTCTGGAGACCCTCTTATGATGGCGTCTCGCAAAACGTCAGTCCACTTCTACCTTCACTTGGTTCCAGAGATAATACTTTCTGCTGGTACCACCAATAAGCCAATCCTGGCTACAGACTTTTTTTGGCGTACGGGCTTTCCCGTTAGTATGGTGTGTGGCCTCCTCTTGCATATCGATCAGCGACTGGCATCTCCTGGGTATGGATGCGATCAGACGTCTGATGTGGGCCTGTGGGATGGCTGCCCACTCTTCCTGGAGTGCCTGGAAAAGATCACGACGATTGGCTAGAGCAACGTCTCGGCGAAAAACACGTCTATGCAGCTCATCCCACAGGTGCTCAATCGGACTCATGTCTGGAGACAGGGATGGCCAGGGAAGGGTGAGAATGTTGTTGGCAGTCAGGAACTGCGTGGTCAACCGTGCACAATGGGGTCTGGCGTTGTCCTGTTGAAACACAGACCTTTGGGCAGCCAAAAGTGGAAGGACATGGGGTCGAAGAATTTCATTGACGTATCGTTGAGCATTCAAGCCTCCTTCAATGTGCACCAATTGACTCCTTCCATTGTAACTGATCATTCCCCACACCATTGCACCTCCCCCACCGTGCTGCGGAGCTTCATCAACGCAATTTTGGGCAAAACGTTCATTTCGCCTACGGTAGACCCTACGCCGTTGTCGTGAAATTCTACATCCACATATATAAATTAAAAGGTAAATGTAAAGCCTAACACATAAATTCGATAAAAGGAAAGAGAAATGGTAAAAGCACAGTGCTGTCACAATGGCGTACAAAAATCCTCCTTTTTTCTACTTCGTCTGCAAATTGTAACGTTTCCACGTTGATAGTAAAGCCTATAGCAGCATACACGCCTTTCTAACAATAAAACGTGTACTGTATTTCTTAGAAAACCTTGAGATACGCAAGCTGATTAATGACCTAGATTAATACTAGCATTAATTTCATTTTATACACGGCGTGAACGAACGAACGAACGAACGAACGAACGAACTTTATTTTCAAAGGGTTGAGAATTGGGCACGCAGGCCCGTCTGACATTCTGCCCTTCCTTTCTCTCACCTTTCATACTGAATTCATTTATTCTCATATGCATTTTACATATCAAATTCAAGGAATTCAACGTTGTAAAGTAAAATAATAATATAGCACACTCATATTAACATTAATTACTTATAAGCATGACATAACATATGTTGAAAAGTACAAACATTATCAGAGATAGATAGATAGATAGATAGATAGTTAGATAGATAGATAGATAGATAGATAGATAGATAGATAGATAGATAGATAGATAGATAGATAGATAGATAGATAGATAGATAGATAGATAGATAGATAGATAGATAATTAGATAGATAATTAGATAGATAGATAGATAGATAGATAGATAGATAGATAGATAGATAGATAGATAGATAGATAGATAGATAGATAGATAGATAGATAGATAGATAGATAGATAGATAGATAGATAGATAGATAGATAGATAGATAGATAGATAGATAGATAGATAGATAGAACGAACGAACTTTATTTTCAAAGGGTTTAGAATTGGTCACGCAGGCCCGTCTAACATTCTGCCCTTCCTTTCTCTCTTCTTCCATAGTTAATCTATTTATTCTCACACGTATCCTAAATGTTACTTAAATAATAAAATAACAAGAAAGTACAATAAAATAAAATCCCAACATTGTAACAGTACAATAACAGTTACACAAATTTACAGATGCGTATCATAATTTATACTAAACAGGACAAAATTAACTTTAAAACCTACATATGATGTTATGTAATAATAATAATAATAATAATAGCCCCTTCAGTCATAACTGACTATGGGAATGCGCCCCTGAGGTGACAGCGTAATTATTTAAGAACATAACGAAATTAGGGTGGCATATAATCTGCACTCATGATGTATTTGAAAAGTCTGTGATTGAATGAATATGGACTAAGAGTATTTTTTAAGTCGTGTGGAAGAGTATTCCACAGATGAGCAGCAGTGATGAAAAGACAGATGGAATTAGGATAGAGAGAGGGAGGGCTGAAAGCAGGAACGCCGGCAACACTAACACGCGTCTCGCGATATACAATTAATGCCACCCCCAAGCGCAAGGCATCAGTTTATAAAATAACTAAAGCTATCAGTGGAAAACGAGGTGCAAACAACATAACGTTAGTAAGAGACAAGCAAGGAAATCTCATCACCACAGCACAGGGGCAGGAAACAAGATGGGCAGAGCACTTCAGAGAAACACTGAATAAGGAACCACCAGAGACTCAGCTGAATGTTCCTGAGGCTGAAAGTGACTTAGACGTAAATACAGACATTCCACGAAAAGAAGAAATTATCACAGCTATCAAAGGGCTAAAAAATGGAAAAGCGCCTGGTCACGACAATCTGAATGCTGAGCTATTCAAGACAGACCCTGAACTAGCAGCAGAACTATTAGAACCACTATTTGCACAAGTCTGGGAAACTGAGACAACACCAATAGAGTGGAGCAAAGGAATAATTGTTAAATTGCCCAAGAAGGGTGACCTTGCAGACTGCAACAACTGGAGAGGAATTACCCTCCTCTCAGTTCCCAGCAAAATACTAGGCAGGATAATCATCCAGAGAATTTCAAAAGCAGTTGACCATAAACTGAGGAAAGAACAAGCGGGCTTCAGAAAGAGCAGAAGATGTGCAGATCATATATTTACCCTCAGGAACATTATAGAGCAGTGCTCAGAATGGCAGAGACAGCTGTACATTAACTTTGTTGATTTCGAAAAGGCTTTCGACAGCATACACAGGGACAGCCTATGGAAAATTCTGAGGGCTTATGGAATTCCCAGCCGCATTGTTTCCATTATAAAAAGCCTCTATTCTAACTTTACGTGCAGTGTTGGATCGAGTAATGTAACTTTCGAAGTGAAAACAGGAGTCCGACAGGGATGCCCCTTATCAACAACATTATTTTTGACAGTCATAGATTGGGTGATGCGCCAGACAACAGAGGGCAGTCCAAGAGGAATTAGATGGACAACGTTTTCTACACTGGAAGATTTGGAATATGCAGATGACATTGCACTACTCGCGCATTCACACCAACACATTCAAGACAAAACCGATAGACTGAATAAGTATGGCCAGCAGGTTGGCCTGAACATCAATTTGAAGAAGACAGAGGTCATGACACTAAATGTGGGCAATCCTGAGCCAGTAACAGTAAGGAACCAGAAGTTAGAACAGACAGACACATTTACTTACCTAGGAAGCATAGCAACACCTGACGGCGGAACAAGCAAGGACATTAACAACAGAATGAATAAAGCGAGAACAGCCTTTGCTGTTCTCAACAACATTTGGAAGTCTTCCCAATACAGCACAAACACCAAATTAAGACTGTATGAGAGCTGTGTACTTTCTGTGCTTCTCTATGGTGCGGAATGTTGGAGAGTAACAGAGAAGGAAATGTCGAAACTGTCCTTCCACACAATCTGCCTAAGGAAAATTCTCCGAATCTTTTGGCCAAACACCATCAGCAACCAAGAACTACTTATTCGGAGTAACCAGAAGGACATGCACACCATCATAGCTAGCAGACGCTGGAGTTGGGTTGGCCATGTCCTCAGAAGGGACCCTGATACCATCACAAGAACAGCTATGCTATGGACCCCCGAGGGAAAGCGAAAGAGAGGCCGACCAAAAACAACTTGGCGGAGAACTGTGGAAGCTGAGATGCAAAGAATGAACCACAGTTGGGGGCACTGTACGAAGGATGGCCGCCGACCGAGCAAAGTGGAATCAATTTGTTGCTGCCCTACAAGACGCCACCAGGCGTGATGGCCGCTGACTGCTTTGATGGTTGGCGGTTATGGATCAAAGAAGAAGAAGAAGCGCAAGGCATGAAGCACTAATTTTTTTTTTTTCAAATCGACAGTGATAAAAAACACTACCCATACGAGAGTTAGGTTTAAAAACCTGTAAAATTCTTATTAGGAAACATGACATTATACTGGTTTACGTTTGAAAGCCTGACAGTACAGCAGACACCCTAAAGTTTGGAAGTGAGGAGGTGATAACAGCACGACTATCCTAGAAGAAAATACATATTTTGAACGCAGCCACTTAGCTCCCTTAAAACTTATATATTTGGGTTCCTTAGGACTTGCTGACAAAGAATATGTTAAGTGTTAAGCAATTAGTCTAATATTTAACAAATTATAGCCAAAAGAAAATAGGAGGGTGTCAGACAACACCAAATAATAATCGCACAGTGGCATGTTTTGAAACCACCATTTTACGGGAAATAGGTCACCATGTTACATCCTATTTGATTGGCGGGAATGATATGGGGGGGGGGGGGGGGGGGGGGGGGGGGGGTAAGGCTAAACACGATTAGTCGGACTACAAATACTAATTTTGGTTGTTAGGGGAAACGTGAGAAGGGTAAAAATTTTTTGAAAAGCTGTGTAAACATGGCCCGATTGGTTAGACCCGCCAATATAGTCAATTAGGAGCGTCAGTTCAGTGCCACATTTTAAAATAAACTTACTAAGAAACAGTGCGTTGAGAACCAAATCATATTTTTCTAAATAAAAGTCTGGGACAGAGGCAGATCGGAATTTGTGCCATTATTCATCGCCAGTCAACGTATTTGTTATTATTTCCATGAATTGTGGTAAGCTTGACATATTTGATATCTTTTTAATGAAAATTGAATGTAAATTGATAATTTATGTCTGTATATGTGTGTGGTTCACCAGTGTGTTACCGAGGCCCGAAAGGGGAGCAAAGAATAGTAACACTGCACCCTACCACGCATGTCGTAAAAAGCGACTAAGGAGGGTATGGGCATGGGGCTGTTTACCCCATCCCGTAAAAACTTCGCACAGTGGGCTGATCACCTGCTTGCCAACCAATCTGATTACGGAAACAATGATAGATTGTTTGGTCTGTTTTTGTTCCACAAAGACGCCACTAGGCGTGGTGGAAACAGCAATAGATTGATCAATTTGTTGTTGCCCTAAGACGCCACTAGGCGTACTGGCCACACACTGCTTTGCCGGTTGGTGGCTAAGGATGGAAGAAGAGAAGAAGAATGTGTGTGGTTCAGTAGCCAACATGAGGCAAAGCCTAAATATTGCTCCAACCTGAACAGGACGTGTCGGAGAAAAGTAAAACTGCATGGAATTGCCAAACAGTACACTGACACCTATCTTATTGACTAGAAAGAACTAATGCTGGAATTGCAGAGGCGTAGTAACCATTAGGGAGGAGTATACTGGTGTAAATTGTTTCAGATGAAGCTAGCAGTTGGTCTACCGCTCTGAACTCAGTGTTTGTTATGTATTGTGTTCAGTGTGGAAATAGATTATAAATTAGTTCTGAAATAGGAGGTACAACCTTCTTGTTTCAGGGACCGTGGTCCTAAGTTATTGAAGCAGCACCTGGTCTGAGTTTTGCTGAATCCAGAGGCTGACAGCATACTCCTTGGTCCAGATAGCGACCAGTGAGGTGTCTCCAGAACACAGGAAGCAATCGAGCAGAGGAGTCTTTTCCTGCCGCCATCACGAAAGATAAGCTTCTGTGGCCAGAGTAGCTCAACATTATGTGCCCCCCCCCCCCCCCTCTAAAATTGACATTATATTAAACACAGAGGGACAATAAATTGTTTCAAATGACAGAAACTGTGAACTTTTCCCAATACTATTTCCACGATAATCAAACACTTGAAGTCATGATGAAAAACAACAACCAAGCTTGAACAAGCCAGTATTACTTCATAGTACCACTTCACAAATTACACACATAGAATAATAATAATAAAATATGTCAAACAAAGTTCATATATATAAACTGTGTACATACTACTTGTAATTACATTTGATTGTGATTCCTGGTTCACTGTGTAGTTGAATCAGGATACCCATTATTGAAAGAATTAATACATATATTTTTAAACTTAAACACTTGACTCATTTAAGATAGTCTTATAGAGTGTTATATGTGTGTGAGTGTCACAGTGTTGTAAAGTGTTGTGGAATAAATTAAATTGTTTATCTGTCTGTTGTTGTTGTGACTTACACTTCATCATTTTCATAACCCTAGACATTTAACGTAGTCATCACAATATTCCAGAATAATTCTGAATGAGGTATAAATGTGGTAGCAAGTAAGGTCATCTGTAATACACCACACTTATTAGATACAGATACCTTCACAGCTGATCTCAGTCAGTACACTAAGTCCCCTATAAATATTTATAACATCCCACTTTACCACAGCCGTCTATCATGACGCTGCAACAAAAAGAAAGATTCGTCACTAAACCAGACACGTCTCCATTGATTGTCAGCTGCCCAGGGACGATGCTGGTTGGCCCAAAGAAGTCGATTTTGGCAATGGCGGCGCGTAAGGACAGGTCCTCGGTGAGGTCGTTGTGCCCAAAGTCCAGCGTCATGCAGTCTATTCCGAACAGTTTGATCAGACACATGACGTCCTGCAGGCAATGACTGGGCAGTTGAGGAAGCTGTTGTAAACCTGTCTCGGAGGTGACGAAGCCGAATAAAGCGATCCTCCGCTGCTGTTGTCACTCTGGGTCGTCCACTGCGATGCCGGTCTTCAACTGAGCCAGTGGCTTGGAACCGGTGCCAAAGTTTACTGATGGTACTCTGATGCACGTTTAAATGCCTGGCAACCTGACTTTGACTTTCGCCTGCATGCAGTCGGCCAATAGCAATGTTCCTTAAATTTATCGATAGAGACGCCATAAATGTTTGCTTGAAAATGAACTGAATTTTTTTTGTGTAGCGTCATCCTTTTATAGGGTTTCAGTTGCGTAGTCAGTGAATAGTGTTCACCCCAAATTTTGTTGCTTTCACGTGCGCGCAACATGAGCCGGGTTAAAAAATTGCGCCATAAACACTATTGACCACTGCGTTGTAACGATTACAAAAACGAACGCAATTCAGGTCAACACGTGCATTCGACACTGTAAAGAACATTTGAGGCTGGTTTTTATAAACCCTAGCACCAAATTTTACTTACAAACTCATAAAACCGCGCCCTCGGATAGCTATGCGTTTCTTTTTTTGAACAGTATATAATACTCGTAGCTATTAACGACAGGCGATATTTGTTTAGTGCGCGTATGGATAATTAAATAATAATTGACATTGTCCGCTGATCGTTAACGCGCGCAAATGAGCGGGGAGGGCACATACCTTCTCCCGAACTAGAGACGCCGTGATAGCTAAGCGACGCGCGATAGGATAGGCTAAAGACACCGGTTGCCTTTAAACTTTAATCAAGACTGACGGAGTGGATAAGAGATCGTCTTGTCCCCTTCCGTGTGCATATATGTAGATACATATTAGTGGCATTTTTTCATAATGTTTCTCTATTCTTAAGCATGACCTGATCAAGGGCGACCAGCTGTCTATTTTGGTCCTTTTCTTCATTTACTGATTGGTGAATGTTCTCTTTTTCTTGGCTTACGTGTCCCCAAGTACATTTGTGAACAGGATTGGCCAAAGAGACTAGTAACATTTTAAATAGTAAAGTTAACTGGACTTACCAATACCCAGATATTCATTTAATTTTATCAGCCCACTGTGGCGTAACACAAATAACATTACTATCTGACTTTTGACAGTCGTATCAGCGGATTTATCCAGCAAGTTACGCTGTTTCAAAATCGGCACTCACCCCAAAGACGGCCGATAGGATTTACCATCACCATCATAAATAACAGTGTTTTTAGCAACCAGATGTTTCCCTATACTGGAAGTATTTTCTACTGCTTACTGTGAACAGGATCTCGGTTTTTCTACATTAACTATTCGAGGTGACATTTGTCTATCCAGGAATCAACCACCAAATTAGGCGTCCCCCTTATAAAATTTAATTATTTGAGGAGGGACTGGGGCCAATTTGGAAGATAAAAATACTGGAAATTATATATTCAGGAATTGTATGTCCAAGAGATTTTTTTCACCAAGAGTAGGGTAAGAAGAGCGAGTGAGTGGCCACGTATGTCAGAGAGAGTGAATATTTTCTTTGTTACGGAAAAATTGTATTATCTGGATTCCGCTTAAATATTGTTTACTTTACTAGATAGCTTTAGTAGGAACTTTGTTCTTTTCTTTACTGTCTATGCTGTAACATAGTGCTAACCGTTGACCTTTGGGGTTATTAACTTGTTGGGTTCTTTTTCTCAATAAGGGGAGGGCACATGTATTCTGTTAATTTTTCTATGCATGTAATTCTGATTTTATTTGATCTTTCTTTAGATATTTGGTGTTGTCAAGTTTAATGAACAACAAAAGAACTTAACTTTGTGTGTTGGTCAGACCCATACTCATTTAACCATAGTTTTTCACGTTTTTGTGTCTTGTCACATAATTGTGTGTGGGTGTAGTTAAACTTATATTTCTTGGTATAAGGAGGGGCAAGATTGTCTTGTACTAAAAGGATAGTCGTATAGATAGGCTGGACTAGAGAAACTTCTCATTCCAGAGATAGATCTTCTCCTTAAACTATTCACTCGTGAAATCTATTTCTCACACCTTTATTTCTCATGTACTTATCACCATCCACTCTACTCAGGCTGGACCATAAATATCTTTCAAACCTATCTAAATTTACGACAGATAAAACGGAAACCTCAATAAATATGGTAGGTTTTTTAAATGTGCGGGCTACACTTAGAAGACTGAGAAGTTGGATTAAGTAACTAGAGTTTAATTTTGGCTAATTACCTAACAGCTCTTTAATCATATTACTTTTTATATTAAAATGGATGGTTATATTAAAAATTTTTGCTCTGGTTGCTTGTGTGCTGAATATATACTTTAAGTCTGCCTGCGTTCCTTCCTCGCGTGAGCACTACATAAAGCTGACTGTGAGTAACGACTGCTTCTGGTAGATATACACCTACATCATCATTATAAAGCTGGTTAACATTTATTTAGGTGGCAACCCCCAAAGCAGAATACGATTTGCCCATCTGAACTGCGTCACAAAATAAATTAATTAAGTGGCACCAGAACCGCAATTGACAAAAAAAAAAAAAAAAAAAAAAAAAAAAAAAGAGACGAGAAGAATACAAAGAAATAAGATGCAGAAAAGAGTGAAAAAGAAAACAAAAATAATGTGATACAACCATCTGGTAGTTGACTGGATCGCTTTGACATCAGATTTAGATATAAGAATAAAAACTTTCGAAACTATATGTTATAGAAGTATCATCGGAATATACTTCATGAAACGAGAAACAGCAAACTAGATAGAGGAACAACACGTTATAAGTAGAAAGATAGCATAATAGATGAATACGAGACAGCTTATCGCATGGAAACATAAAGACCCCCCACACGAAAAAAGAGAGAAAGAGGAAGTGTGACTGAGAGAGAGAGAGAGAGAGAGAGAGAGAGAGAGAGAGAGAGAGAGAGAGAGAGAGAAAGAGAGAGAGAGAGAGAAAACATCGTCAGCTGAAACGTGTATCATGGAAACTTATTGAGAAGTTTCAAATTTATAAGTACATACTTAAATAACCAGGGAAGGCCTCACACACTAAAAAGGGATTTAAAAAATACTTCATCATTCTCCACTATCAGATGCCACAATAAGTTATCAAAAACTAATGCAAAAAAAACATTAAAAATTAATCCCCCTTCCCACACAAAAATCACAACCTAAAACCGATTTAAATTTATTCGAATAATTAGCCTAAATTAGGAGAGACAGCGAAAATAAGGACATGTCCCTACATTCAAACGCGACTCTGCGTTAATACATTGTTAGGAGCTCAGGACCGACTACTCCGTGAAAAAAATGGCATTGTGACATCCGGGTACTGGCTCCCATGTTAATGTCCGGTTAACGGCTGTGAAGGACGAAAATGTTGCTGGCAGTTCGATCAGGTATATGTAGTTTGTTTACATGATTTGGAGTACAGACATTAGTAGGAGGATTTAACCTGTTATGAGTGTTTATTAATGATGTACATTCAATTTGAAATGCATAGAGCATAATGAGTATGCTGTCGCATACTTGCTGATACTTGCAATTTGTAGGCCGAAAAATGCTCGTGGAAGACCTCCATTCACCTAAAAAGGTCATAACTTTGAATAGGGCCTAAAGTTTCGACTTAAATTTAAAAAAAAGGTTTGTTTAATTGTTTGTTAACTTCACTGTTTTGTAAATACTGGGTTACACTGCCCGACTTGTAGCCTATTCTATTACTGCTATCTGACATTTTCCCAAACTCGACGGCCGGAGTAAAGATCAGGCTGACATGAAGATTGCGACGTGTTCTTCGATACCATTCAAATAAGTCGCCCGCGTCGTTAGGTTTAGGACTCCTAACACCATTATTACTGCGCCTCTGAATTTTTTTTAAAGCCATATTGAACAAATGTCCCACTCCTCTTCATTTCAACTGAGAGCCAAAAAGCGGCTGGTCTCGTGGTATCTTCCTTCTTGTTTGCTAATATAACCACATCTTTTTCTCTCATAAAATTAGCGGTATGCAACAGGTTTCTCTAATGCCATACGGTTTTTCTAATGCCATACGGTTTTTCTGTCAACAGGATCTGTGATGGCCATGTTGTCAGTCTGCTCCTTTGTAGTCAGCATTTTTGGAGGACATTTTCAGTTGTTTGCTTGCCTTCCCCACGTGAACACACATCTGTCTGCCCAATTTTTGATTGATGGAAAATGGTAGGCAGTCGCACACATGTTGGCCAATTGCCTATCAAAACGTCAGCTGTGCTGCAATTATTAATAAACATAGGCCTACCCGCTAATCTTTACTGTAACCATAACCCTGTTTCAGCCAGGCCATGAGTAAAATGAAAATGGGTGGGAGGGGAACAATAGAGTCATCCATGTCAAGTAACTAATGATATGTACGCTGCATTGCTTCAATTTGTTGCAAAATAGCCTATAAACACTAATCATAATGCAAATATAACACCCCACCCTATTTCGAGATGAACGTGAGGGCAGAATTCTCGTCTTAGACTATCTCTTGGGCTTATGCGTTTTGGTCATGGTCAGCACTAGAACTTGTCTATTTTGCAATTAGTCAGAACGACAGCACACGGCAAATGCATGCCGCTAGTTACTGAGGCAAAATGTTGCCTAGCAAGCTACAGGAATAAACATAAAAAGTCAGCATACTGGAATTACTGCTTCGTCTTTGCATTTTTCATAAATAGTGTATTTTTTATTTTATCCCTTCTAAAAAAAAAAAAAAAACTCCACCATTAATTGCCACTACATGGACATGACACATGTGCATGTACATATGGCCATGCAGACACTATGTAAAATATATTGATCGACGATCCATATTCTCAGCCTATCCATACATTTGCCGTATTCCTTGCGCTAATTAAAAATACCTCTTACAGCTAACCCAAACTGAACCCCAACCCTTTTTTGAGCTTTATTAACTCTTAGTATACGAGCGGCCTTTTAGAAAGGCCGGCCTTTTAGAAAGGCCGATGATCGATCCCCATTTTACGGCCGGCCTTTCTAAAAGGCCGAGACGGTTTAGGCGGTTTCCGTGTCAATAGCGAAAATGTATAGGTGAATGCATGTTTAAAACCACTGAACAATTTAGTTAAGTGCATGATATAGGGGTTTCATTTCTTCACATTTTGATATATAACACTTTATGTTATCTTTATAAATAAATTATTTATTGCAAAATCTGTAATGGTAGTCATCTAAAAATGTACTCTATGAAATTAGCTCGTAAAAACGTGGTTTTTGATCTCGTATACTAAGAGTTAAGCAGCTAATCATAACCTAACCCCAACTCTATTTTTGAGTTTTGCCAAACAGCTAGCCTTAACTGATTCTGTACGTAATTATTTTCTCCTCTGGAAGGAATTATTTTTAGACCCCTAAAGTTTGCATATACATAAGTTTACAGAGATAAAATATCTAATTATAAGTAAAGTATAACTTATTATATATGAAATTGGGAGCCGCGCTGGTGTAATGGCTTCGGCGTTGTACTGGCGACCAGGTGTTCATGGTTCAAACCCGGGCGTCGGCGTTTGAAGAAATGTTTACGGCCGGAAATTTGACTGAATAGCCTGAACGGCTCCTGTGATAAACCCTGTGGATGGGAAGGAGCGAAGCTCCTGACCGGGTTGGAAGGAAGCGAAGCCTCCAATCACATGTCCCGAAAATGCCCAAGTGCCGCTGGTTAAGGAAAAAAAAAAAAAAAAAAAATATATGAAATTAAAGGAAAATGGACATTAGGAACATATTAATTGAAAGGTGCAGATATCGCAGCTTATCACATGTCATTGGCCGAAGGGCTGAAACCCAAGTGCCGCTACAGGCACTGTATACCTTTTCCTTAAGAGTAGCCACTTAACCCAACATGATGGCTTCCTGTCTGCTGTTTGCTACTTCAGCCACAGCAAGAAAATATCACCTTACTTACCATGAACTCTGCAGATCCACATAAAACCATAAGTAACATGCTTCCATTCAACCAGACTCATACTTCTCCTATCAGGGTTCTTAGCGCCCTTAGGAAAATCTAGACCAGGAAAGACTTCAATGCCTTGAAAAGGGAGGGAGGGAGGAGA
The DNA here is from genome assembly GCA_024509875.1 of Oreohelix idahoensis. NCBI lineage: Eukaryota > Metazoa > Mollusca > Gastropoda > Stylommatophora > Oreohelicidae > Oreohelix > Oreohelix idahoensis. Next base: position 139,431 of record JAMPIV010003257.1, on the reverse strand, counting down.
ACGACCTAAGCAATTGTCAGATGCGTGGCCTTTTGGGTTATTAATGAAATTTTCCTTACGTGTTATCTGTTACTATGGTCTGTTTATTACATTAAAAAAAAACTAAATTCCCAACTTTTTCAGGAGTTTTCATTTAAGATTTTGATATTTATTACTTAGTCGTTCCCCTTCTACTGTGAGGTGTAGAGGTTTGGTCAGCTGTCTTCCTCCTGGCCTGGTTTCATTCTAATCTTCAGTCCTTCAAAGATTGTCTAATGTTGTCCTCCCAGCTGACTCTGGGTCGTCCTGGAGGTCTGGATCCCTGGTTCTTAGTTTCCCATGCTTATCGTGGTAGCCGACCTTCTCCCATTCTGCAGACATGGCCAAACCATCTTAGTTGGGACTGTTCTACTTGGGTCTGCAGGGGGTGGGATTTTAGGCCTTGATGTATCTTCTGGTTGCGAACCATGTCTCTTCTTCTTACTTCAACTACCTTCCTCAGATACCTCATTTCTGAGGTTTGGATCTGGCTTTTGTGGGTTGTAGTCATTGCCCATGACTCGCATCTATACGTCAAAACTGGGACATAGGTGGAGTGGTATACAACCATCTTTGTTTTCTTACCAACCTCTCTTGCTGAGGAATCCTTGATTTATGGTCTGAGAAAGTCTCCCAGCTGCTGTTCTTCGAGTGGCCAACTCTTCTTTGATGCCTCCCTTCCAGTTTGTAACAGCTCCGAGGTATTTAAAGTGGTCGACCTGCTCCAGGACCTGTTCTCTCAGCTTAATCTGATGCCTTCTTTCTTCTCGTGATATCACCATGGATTTTGTTTTAGAGCTGCTTATTACCATCCCTCTCTTCTCCAGCTCTTCCTTCCAGACTTGCAATTTGGATTGGAGGTGTGCCTTTGATTTAGCAATCAGGGCAACATCATCAGCAGATGCCAGCACTGAAATACAAACCTGTCTCATCTTCCAGTAACCCACTGAATACTTGTTCTCTCCTTACATGCCTTGATATCGTCCATGAGGAGTATGAAAAGAAAAGGTTGACAGGATATCACCTTGTCTTATACCAGTGGTGGTCCTGAACTCTTCTGACTTATGGTTTGCTGTCCTCACATAATTTCTGCAAGACTTGTAGAAGCTCTGTATAGCATGAATCAGATGTGCTGGAATGTTCTTCCTTGCTAAACAGTCCCAAAGTTTGCTCCAGGGGACCCTGTCAAATGCCTTTTCCAGATCTATGAAACAAAGATGGCTCTCACTCTTATACTCAAGGGCCTTTTCACTCAGCTGTCTGAGTGTGAAGATTAGGTCTTGAGTACTTCGGTTTGCTCGGAATCCTCATTGGACCTCATCCAATTTGGCTCAGCTAGGCGTCTGAGTCTCTGCTCTAGGATTCTAGAGTAGATTTTACCAGGGGCACTGAGATGGTATATGCCTCTATGTTAACCACATTGTCGATTGTCACCCTTTTTGAAAATCGGTGTTATGATGGAATCTCCCAATCCTTTGGTATGGTCTTGTTGCATCACGCTGCCTGTAGGACCCTTAAGAGTAATAGGTCGCCTGCTGCTCCCATGTACTTAACCATTTCTGGTGTTATACTATCATACCCTGCTGCTTTGCCCATCTTGATTCCACTTGATTTTCTTCTCTTATTTTCTCTCTGACTTCCTCTGTCCACCAATGTGTCCTTCCTCTTGTTGCCAAGTGGGACTTCCCCCCCTTTAGCTCTTTCAGGTGTGGATACACCACTGTAGAGCAGCATGTTGCCATCGAGATCCATGACTCCTTGTCCCTTTTTCTTCGTTTCCGTTATAGCCAGGATTTCTAGTTTTGCTTTTCTCATCTCTTCCACCAGCTCCTTTTCTTTCCTATTTATACTTCTTGTGTTCCAAGTTCCATAAGTCGTAGTCCGTTCCAGTTCGTCACCTTTAGAATCCATCCGGTTTTCTCTCTTGTCTTTCACGTAATCGTGATTTAAAGCAAACAGGTGATTGGCCTGTTGTGCCTTTGCAATATTTTAATGCTCAGTTTTATGATCATTACAACGAAGCATTCGATTGAGTTTTTGGAAAAACTGCCTCAAAGTGATCAGTGTAAGTGAGACGTGTCTAAAGCTTAATACATTTAAGGAAAAAGATTTGATGTTGAAATGCCAAATTATAAAAATTGGATATCTCCTGCAAAAAAGTGATCATTATACAAAATGTCAAAATCAACAAAATCAACAAAATTCCTCAGAAGAGACCCCGATGCCATCACAAGAACAGCTATGCTTTGGACCCCTGAAGGAAAGCGAGGGAGAGGCCGACCGGAAATGGCTTGGCGGGGGGGCTGTGGAGGCTGGGATGCAAAGAATGAACCAGAGTTGGGGCACTGTACGAGGGATGGCCACCAACCGTGCAAGGTGGAATCAATTTGTTGTTGCCCTACAAGACGCCACTAGGCGTGATGGCCACTGACTGCTTTGACGGTCGGTGGTTAAGGATCGAAGAAGAAGAAGATACAAAATGTAAATTATGTTAAATTAAATAAATCTGTTTGATGAGCATGATAGTAAAGAAACATCCGGTCTTTGTTTTTTTTATACCAGTGAGACTGAGTTATATCACAGTACTCTGTTCTTGAATCCATTGTGTTGGAGTATTTTGTTCTTTAGTAAGTTTGAGTGCAATTGTGTCATTGTATTAAATGTTTAACACACCAGTTCTTTCCTTTGTAACCGCATGCCATACATCAAATATAAAGCCGGTTTCTCATAACCTTGAAAATATATGCTTGGACCTTGAAAATTTTGGAAGAAATTTGCTACACGCCCTGTCTTCTACTTTGTCAAGGGCAGTCTACTTCAATTGTTTTCATATCTTCTTTGTCCGCCTTATAATTTCCACTTCAAGTTATCTTAGTTATGTATTGCAGTCTTCCTTTTATTTCCGCCTCCTGAAATTATGTTTTTAAAGTTATGATTAATTTTGTTCTACGTGTTTCCCCATCATACAATTATGTCTGCTTTGTCATTTGAGTTGAATATTCTTATGTTAAAAAAATAGTTTTATCTTTTTCAGCTTATATGCACAGTATTTCCTGGTACAGAAAAAGCCTTCTGTATTTTTTAATTGACATCCTTCTGTTCCTCCTGCATTAACTACACTTTGAACAAAAGTTTCTCCAAGTTCATATTTTCATAAGGATCATATCTTTTCTTACAGTCTTATAATGTTTGAATTTTTATTTTTATTTTTTTAAATACATTCAGTTTCTGTGACTACTCCTGAGGTATTGTCATTTTATCCTGCACCTGTTTTTTACTATGGGGTAGAAGGGCAGTGAAAGTGGAGAAAGAATGAAAGATACATATTGAGAAAGTAAAATATTTGAAATTACTCTGCAGGTGTCTTGAGGTCAGTAATTAATGGACAAGGAGGCTTCAGGGCTATTGCTGCTGCACCTATTCGTACAGAAACAACAACAGCCTTGAGCATCCCGTTAAAAATATACTCAAAAGAAGAACGCATAGCACAGTGGGACTATGTAAACAGTGTTTACTTAGGACCAGAACGAGACCTGAAGAATTTCCCCAACCCAGTTCAGCCTGATACAACACCACCTGTAAGAATGGGAATCATTCCAGCTTCGTGGTTTGACTTCTTCTACTCAAAAACTGGTGCTACTGGTAAGTGGTTCTTGGGCCTCTTTGGAAGTCCTGTGTATGAATCATCCTGCCTTTTTCTGTCTATGTCACTGTTTCTCAACCTTTTTGTGTTCGCTGCACACTTTTCAATTTACTAAAAATTTGCGGCACACCTATCTGACCCCGTGCCAGAATAAAAAATACAGTGATATATACTAAATTAAATACACTAATTTGTGGGTACTTTAGAATAAATAAAACTCAATTCGATTTTATTTTAATTGTTTAAAATAATTGGAACATATATTTGACCTCAAAAAAAAAATGTTTTTTATACAAACCTGATGATCCTAATGTGATACGTGGGCTTGATAATTTTGAGTAATTTCTTGGATATTAGGACGTATCTGAGATAAGCAAACTCTTATTTCATCTTCAATACAGAGAAGTCATTCCCTTTTTTTGCATGTAATGCTTGTAAGTGTTGAAAATCCAAACTCGCATAAATATGACGTAGAAAACTGCATCAAAATAATTAAAACTCGTTTTGCAATAACAAAATACTCGTCTTTAACAGAAATCCAGATTGCGTCCAGAGGCATCTCAGTGTTTCATTTTAAGACTGCGATCAGTTGAAATAGAAGCTAACTGTTCTTCATCTATTATTGTAAAATCCAAGTCAGATGCAAGAGGCACAAATGGATTTCTTACCCAGTCGAATCTTTCTGCAGTCAACGATGGAAAGTAATATGGGATATTTTGCTCCAATGTTTCCAAATGCTCCATTATGAGGGTAGCAATGTCTTTTTAAACTGTTTTTGGGTACCAGTGGAAACATATCAAGATTACCCTCCCTAGATCTATTTAACAGGTTAATATAATTTTTTTTAATGACAGTAGCTTATCAATAGATGTAAGGATGTTTTCATTTCATCCTTGCGCACTGATATTCACACTGTTTGGGTGCCTAAATATTTCGCCAAGTATGCTAGCTTGGCACACGAAAGTTCACTGCTGAGGTTTTCATAAAATGTTATGTTTCCTTCTGACTGAACAAAAAAATTTCATTTCGTTCCTTAGTTCATACACCCGAGCTAACACTCTTCCCCTTGATAACCATCTCACTTCTGTGTGTAAATTTAAACGTTCATACTGTGAATCCATAGCTTTACAAAGCTGTTTAAGTTAAAGAGTCAGGTCCTTAGAGACCTTGACTTCACAAAATTGACAATTTTGCGTGCGCAAATTATCAATTTCCTCTACCTTACTCTCTTTCTGATTCAAAATTTAATTAGGTCAGAGTTGAAGTGCTATGCTCCGTCCATGGCATTTGAATGTTGTTTATGCGCCTCTTGTGTTTTAAAATACGAAATTTTGAAGTATACTGTTTTTGTTCAAAACAGTTAATAGCTCCAATTATTACTGAATGAACTCAAGCTGTAAGATCAGTTTTATGTTACATGATCACTAAAAATGTACTTCATGTTGTAAGTTTACAAAATTTTCGCGGCACACTCTGTTAGGCCCGGCACACTTTGTTAGGCCCGGCACAATGCTTGAGAAACACTGGTCTATGTGAAGCCATCACTACAGCATTTATATGCTGCTTCAGCAGTGGTCTCTCTAGCAGTTTGTTTTTTATGACATGCTTGAGATAGCAGTAAACCTCTTCTTTCTTTGTTTCTTGGGAGACCCCTGAGAACTATGCAGAGCAGTGAATGAGTGCTTGTGTATTTTATTTGTATAGTGTAGGTCAGGGGTGTCAAGCCTGCGGGCCGCATGTGGCCTAATTCAGTCTTCAGTGCGTCTCGCTCCACTGCCTGAATGTGCTGGAATTTGGCACTTTCCTGTGCCTGTCATGCAGTGTGACTCGGGGGGGGGGGGGGGAGGAGGGGTGGGGGGGTGGGGGGTGGTGGTGGGGGGGTGGGGGGGGGGGGGGGGGGGGGGGGGGGGGGGGGGGGGGGGGGGGGGTGGGGGGGGGGGGGAAGAATATTTGTGTAATCATTGTTCTTGTTTATTCTGGAAATTAGTGAGCAGGACTGAATAGAATTATGGAAGTCTGCTGCTGTAAGCACTGATACATCGTCATCTACGTTTTATATTGCCTTTATAATTATATATATATATATATATGAACTTCTTGCTGCAAACGTCAAGATCAAACTGAAAAAAGTCATTACAAGCGACAAAGTAACACGTTATGACACAAGCGCCATACCAGAAGAGTACAGTGTCGATATTCAGAACAAATTTGACATTCTTATGGCAGTACAGGAGGAAATGACACCAGATGAACTTGCCAATAACATCAGAGATGTTTACATTACAAATGCACAGAGGTTCATTCCTAAAAGAAGTATAAAGAGACGAGAATACATCTCAGACGAAACACTGAAGTTTGTGGTAGAAAGAAGAAAAATGAAGTCCAAAAAAAATACAGAAAATCAGGAGTTGTACAAGGAATACACAAAGCAGATTAACACATTAACTACCGTATTGAAAAACACACTGTGGCCGAATTAAATTTTTTTCCCATTTTCATCCTGTAGGTGTTTGCACAAAGTAAGCTGTAGTTTTCGTAACTGTTAACATATTTTTATGAATTACACGTCATTTTAAAGATAAATGAATGTACTATTACAATAAGCACCGTTTGTAACTCTAATAGAGGTTGTTGCTATTTAACAGCCCTCCGATAGCCGAGGACTTGCAATATTTTCACAATTATAACTGCTAGCGCCCCATCTCTATCAAAATCACAATTTCAATCAATGTGCACACCGTTTTCACTCTTGTCCTCGTCGCTAGATCTATCAGTCAGTTGTTGAAACACGTTTCTATCATATTCAGCTGTTAGACGAGATGTACACGCATTTTTTGTAGTCCTATCACTAGTTGCCACGGTAAACAGTTTTACACGATTTGGTAACTAACCCAAAACGCTGAAAAATATGAACATAATATCAATTTTTCAGTGTTCTACAACAACCATGCTTTGGGAATTTGTTTTCCCGGTGGCAACTCAAAATCACGAACCAGATCAGAAAGTGTTTCAGTACATTTTTCATTAATTTTATCACTAAAATTAGATTGGCGCTCTGAGCGGCTTGCAGTCCAAATGTGTTTATTTTGTGAGCCGCTGACAGCGGCTTGCGGTAGTTAATGTGTTAAAAAACGAGTCAGATAAGACAAGCAACAATACATAAAAGACACCTGCAGGAAAATAGAGGAAATGTGCGAACAGGGATTGAGTAAGAATATGTTTTCTGATTAAGAACATTGAAGAACAGCAACTTTAAACCATCACTTCGAGCAATAAACGACAAGAAAGGCGACACTCTAACAGAACGTAAAGATATTCTGAACAGATGGAAGGAGTACTGTCAAGAAATGTACATGGAAATAAACAAAGCGGCAGATAACAACGTCATGAATGAAGCGGAACGTGAACCAGAACCTAGCATAGATGAAGTCCGGAACGCAATCAAACACATCAAAAGTGGAAAATCTCCTGGTTGTGATGAAATAACAGCTGAAATGATACAGGCTGGAGGAGAAGGCAGCGCTCGTATATACCATGCATTATGCTGCAAGATCTGGCAAAGCGGAATTTGGCCCAAGGAATGGAAAAGATCAATTTATATACCCTTGCCAAAAAAGGGCAACCTGAAACTGTGCACAAACTACAGAACTATAGATCTTATAAGCCATGCCAGCAAAATACTATTACAAATCATAATGAAAAGGATGCAACAAAAGCTAGAAACAGAAATAAACGAAGTACAGGTGGGTTTTCGACCAGGTAGAGGCACTAGAGATCATATATTCAACATGAGGATCATCATAGAAAAGTGTAGAGAATTCAATGTTGACCTACATACTTGTTTCATTGATTACACCAAAGCTTTCGACTGTGTACAACATCAGCAGTTATGGACTATTATGGAAAATATGGGATTTTTAAACCACCTTATACAACTCATCGCACTGCTGTACCAAGAACAACATGCAGCCGTAAGAATAGAGGGGGAAACATCAGAATGGTTTGAAGTACAGAAAGGAGTAAGACAAGGCTGTACCCTTTCCCCTTACCTGTTTAACATTTATGCTGAGAATATCATGAGAAACTTAAGAGATGACCAAGAACACACAGAGTTTGACTCATTTAACATCGGCGGGTACCAGATCCCGGAAATCAGATATGCTGACGACACAGTCCTCAAAACCTATGGCAAGGCACAAGCAAAGAAACAAAGTTACAACTGATCAGAGCATGTATATTCCCAGTAGCAACATACTGCTCGAGACTTGGACACTCAATAAAACATTTGCAAAAAAGGTTACATCATTCGAAATGAAATGCTACAGAAGGATGTTGGGAATACCCTGGACAGAAAAAAAGACCAGCAGAGAAGTACTGCCTTCACTAAACGTACAGGAACATTGGCTCCTAAATACCATCGCAACAAGGAAGCTGAAATTTTTCGGTCACATAAAAAGACATAATAGTCTGGAAAAAATAATGATGGAAGGCATGGTCCCTGGAAAAAGGGGAATGGGTCGACCTAGACGACAGTGAACCCAGGACATCACAGAGTTTGAACTTGTCTTTGGCTGATGCAGGTCGACTTGCCCAGAATTGTGATGCGTTCAGAGCAGCTGTAATGGAGACAACGTTCTGGAAAGAATACGCCACATGATGATTTATATATATATATATATATATATATATATATATATATATATATATATATATATATATATATATATATATATATATATATATATATATATATATACAGTACTTTGCAAAAAAAATGGCAGTCATATTGCTCAGCTAAATAAGCTGAAATCTAATTAAATATGCATGTTCTGCCCAAAAGGTGCACTCCACTGAAGTGAGCAAACACTACCAAAAGTAAAAAATAAATTAGCTTAGAGTAACGTCCCTTGATAATAGAGCAGACGACAATTTCTAATGCTAGTGGCAGAAAATGGATACAAAGTCAAAGTGTATGTTAATTTCACAGCTTTGGAATGAAGGAAATCAAACATGTTCCAACATTTCTAAAACCTTGAACATTCCTGAACAGACTGTCTACAGAGTTGTGAGTAAATTAAAAGCAGGTAATGGAATCGAGTGAAAAGAAGGTAGTGGGAGGCCAAGAATTTTGGACACAAAGGACCATCGGCGTCTCGCCCAAATCGTTCGGGCTGAGCCAATGAAGAGTGTAAAAAACATACGGCAGCGCATGATCGAGTTGGGAAGCCCAGAGGTATCTAATGCTACTGTCAGCCGGGAGCTACACAGGATGAATTACACAAAAAAGCGGGTAATTTCGTCACCATTGCTCACGGAGACTCACAAACAGATGCGCTTGAACTGGTGCCACGAACACCAAAATTTGTCATGGGACAATGTGATTTTTTCAGATGAATGTTCTGTTTCGTCTTATCCTGCTCAAATAAATATTTGGACGAAAGGCTCTGTAACGCCTTTGTACCAGCGACCGAAACATACCTAGAAATTCCATCTTTGGGGAGGGGTGTCAGCAAGAGGGGCCACCCCACTGTGTGTTTTCACAGGAATTCTCACGAAAGAAAGGTACATCAACATACTAGAGGGACACCTTCTGCCATTTATGCAGGTCATGTACCCCGATGGGTGCACATTTCAACATGACAATGACCCAAATCATACAGCTCATACCCCCAAAGCATGGCTGCAAGAGAAGAATGTGATAGTGCTGAAGTGGCCCAGCAACAGTCCCGACCTAAACCCAATTGAAAACGTTTGGGCACTACTCAAGAATCATTTAAAAAAGAGTGGACTCAGAGACGTTGAACAATTGAAGAAGGTAGCTGAAAAATACTGGGACAGTCTGACTCTCATTTACCTACAAACATTTGTGGGAAGTATGCCTCGCCGCATCCAGGCTTGCCTTGCTGGAGAAGGCAACATTATATTGTACTGAAACCACTGTTAATAGATAGGGGAGATAACAATCTTCCTCTGGACATACAGTTTTTATTATTATTTGCTTCTATGAGTGTGCTGCGTTACGAAAATATGACTGCCATTTTTTTTGCAAAGTACTGTATATATATATATATATATATATATATATATATATGGTACGGGCTAAGCTGAGTGAATATAATCCTTTCAGTGTGTTTCACCACTTTTACTGTATTATAATTCAGAAAGTGCTGTGCTAAAAAAAATAGTAACATTTGTTAGTAAAAATGTACCACATTTTGTTAAGAACGCAGTGAGTTTCATATACTTACATGATTTGCATCAGTGGCTATTCTCTGCATTAGCCCTTGAAAATGGACGTGAGTTTAAAGGTATGCCTTACTATACAGAGGTTCACAGGCTTTCTTATCAAAATGTTTTGAGAAGGTTCTGACTACTACGTCAAGAAATTAAAATATTCTTAGAAATGAAAGGACAGTCACGAGACAAGCTTGACGACAGCAATTGACTTCAGGATTTGGCATTCACAGTAGACATTACAGAATTTTTAAATAACTTGAACCAAAAACTCCAGGGAAGAGAATAGATTGTGACAATAACGCGTGACTGCATTAAGGCATTTGAACTAAAAGTCATGCTCTGGGAAAAACAACTGAAATTTGGAAATTTATCTCATTTTCCTCCACGTCAGGAATTTTCAATAGTCGCACAGTACTTCTGATTTTAGCCACTACGCCTTCAGTCTAAAGGAGCTACATTTTAATTTTGAATGGCAATTTGAAGATTCTCCTTTTTCAGCACTCAGTTTTCTTTCGATTTTGGGCAGGCAAGTTGTAACATTCAAATGGAACTTATTGACGTCTAGTGTGACACAGTAATAAAATATATGATTATGGTATTACTAATTTTTATTCCTATCCCTCAAGCCATTTTACTAATACGTGTAACTTTGCGCAGAGATTATAAGCAATATTTGGCAACAGATATCTTTGTGCGCAGTTATTTTCACTTATGATAGCAAATAAAACCTCACAAAGATCAGCACAGACAGATCAACACTTAAACGTGCTGACAAATTGCACTGAGTTTTGTATGACTTTTTTTTTAAAGCGTTTCAGCTGGTGTTAACAATTTTTTCTTTTAACATGCAATTAAATTTTTTAAAAGTGATATATGTTCGTTAATTAATTTATGTCTCATAAATTGTATTCTCCTGCAAAACATAGCTATTATGGCAAACAAAAATATAACACAACCCCCCCCCCCCCCCCCCCCCCCCCCCACCCCCCCCACCCCAATCAGTATGTTTAAGGTATGGCCCTCTATACGTCGTGTTGTCCCTTTGTGACTCATGAGAACTGGTGTAGGTAATCCCATAAGGTCACTAATTCTGAAGAGGCTCTGGGAAACTGACAACAAGGCAGTGCTATTTTTACTGTTTCGGCATAGCCATCATGACAGTGTAGTAGTCTGCAGTACATCCGATAAATAAGTAATTAACCCCCGCCTGCAACACTTCATTGCATAGATAGTAGTCAAAAGACTGGTAGTTATTGACCTTTTTTGTGTTTGGGAAAAGATGTTTTCTGATGTTTAGCAACATTGTATTCCCATCCATAGCAGGTTCTGCTATAGGGGAGTGAAGTGTTAGTCTTCACTGTAGTAGGTACGGCTTTATGGTTTGGGTTGACCAGTTACCTTCCTCACTGCCTTCACCTTCCCTAACTCAAGAGTCAGGTACCCATTTACAGCTGGGTAGATTGGAGTGTGATGCTATCTGGTTTTGATCCCAGTAACTTTGCCACGATAGGAAAGTGCTCTTAACTGCTTAGCCATCTTAGCCTATGTATTAACAGTGAGAAATATGAGAATCTGCTGCCCTTTATGAGGTAATCAGCGTATCACCATAAAATATTGGCTGTTCTGTCATATTTATTTATCCATGTAATGTGACTGGCACACACACACACACACACACTCCCCCCCCCCCTCCCCCCAGGGAGTTACAAGGTAGGTAAAGGATATGGTTACAGTACCAGTCTTCTCTCTCTACTTCCGAGAGCGGCAGCTATCTTTAATCTAGTCCTGTGAGACTATCAGGTGTAGTTATTTGTATATTTCGTGGTTTTTATTTAATTCTCAATTTCTTTCCTTTTTGTTTTTGTTCGTTTTTCCCTGACAAAGGCATTGTGGCCTTAATGTGATAGGGTGGGCGAGATGATGATGATGCTGTTGTGATATGTGATCACTTTCTTGCACACTCGCAACCGACCCGATCAACAATAAAACTCCGATTCTAAGGCAGGGGCTGTATTTATTCATACAACCCTGTCAGTGACCCTAACCCACAAAGCAAACTAATGAACAAACATTAAACCAGTAAGCAAACAAACAAAACACCCAGCCAGTGCTCAATTGCTAACCTGAAACGCAAACAAAGCACCGATTAGTTAAAATCGTAATAGTTAAATAATGAGAAACACCATGCTCTCACCTGTCAACTGTCCTTCTTCCACGCTACCTGGAACATTCAACTATCATGCACACACACTCAGCCCATGCATGTTGTCTAATTAGACTAGTATGGTGTTGTGTATGAGGCTGGCAATCTCACCATGTAACACAGATTGCTACCAGAACCACTACTGCAAGAGCATCTGAATGCTTCGTGCGGTCTCCATGCAAAGGCCAGCCACACTGGTGGCCATATGCTCTATAAGGAGCGAGAAGAGACATAATTTGTTCCCAAGTGGACCCACGTGCTCTCATAAATTATCCGACACATAACAATAACTAAATAATAATGAGAGTTACAGAGAAGGAAATATCGAAATTGTCCTCTTTTCACACAACATGCCTAAGAAAAATTCACCGAATCTTTTGGCCGAATACCATCACTAACCAAGATCTGCTTACTCGTAGCAAGCAAGAGGACATGCACACCATCATAGCTGGCAGACACTGGAACTGGGTTGGTCATGTCCTCAGAAGAGACCCCGATGCCATAACAAGAACAGCTATGCTTTGGACCCCTGAAGGAAAACGAAAAAGAGGCCGACCAAAAACAACCTGGCAGAGGACTGTGGAGGCTGAGATGCAAAGAATGAACCAGAGTTGGGGCACTGTTCAAAGGATGGCCACCGACCGAGCAAAGTGGAATCAATTTGTTGTTGCCCTACAAGACGCCACTAGGCGTGATGGCCACTGACTGCTTTGATGGTCGGCGGCTAAGGATCAAAGAAGAGATGCATAAAATAATATTAAACGATGTACAACAAATACTCTCATTAATGAGCATAAACCACCACCTCGCAACTGATCCATCTCAATATCCGTCCCTGCACTCTGAAGCATATCGTATATGCCGACTGATGAGATTGGGAACTCATCATATAAAACACATTGTTACAGAAACAAACCACTGCCATAGCATATAAATGCTTCGTGCAGGCTTCTGTTGGATTCAGCCACACTGATGTTGCCCTGCTCCGCAAGGAGCAAACAGGAACGTTTATGTCTCAAATGTGCTCCACATACCAAAAGTAGGGTATCATATTTACAAGGCATATTAATGACTAGAACTAAATACATCACTAGGCCTATAACACGTGGCTGTCATCTTGCGAGGACAGCATACAGCCAAGCTAACAACCCAGCTAAGCTGCGTGGTTGTACATTCTATAGTAACCTTACATTATAATACTAAATATTATAGAAATAATGGCTTAGCAAAGCTATTTAAAGCAGTACAGATAACCGATAGAAATTTTACACTGTGTAAAGGACTGAAACTAAGAAAGCTAACACCAACTAGCTATAGCCGATCCTACTAATACTTACATCACATTATCAGTCTAACATTACTGAAGAAGCACAGGACTTTATTCTAGTTAGCTGTAACATATTAATAAATTGCAGCACTCACCACACTAAAATAAACTATTTCGGCATCAGCACCGTAGTTGATAAATATAACAATCTAAATCGCGCCACAATTAAAGACATGTCGGATTTACATAAGATCATTGAGGTTTCCTTAACCCCAAACAATATGGAAATAAAAGGTAAAGGTAAAGGAACCCGTTACACGCCCATTTAGGCATATTGGGAATATGGTGTTAGGCCCATATTATCTTGACCGTCGGCACACGAGGGGTGATGTGGTCGGCATCACGCCGAATATGGAAATACTTAACCATTAATTTCATTTACACAAATGTAATAACCGAATATGTCAGTTCTAGTACCGGCCACGTGTTATATTTCCTGAACATGGGCCATCTGCTCCAGCCACGCCATGTCTGAATAAATTTAGATCTGAAACCAACCGCACGCGAAATATAAATGACATTGAATTAAGTATATAATTATTTAAAATACTACGGCACAAAGATGGTGATCCTATATCCTTTCTAACACTATAAAGACTTTAGAATCTTGGAGAATAATATTATATCTACTCACAAATTTAAGGCATGTTCTTGCTTGAACTAGACTTCAGTATTTCTCAATAGCTTGTTCTCTCTCCGCGACAGGCGATCAGAATGATAAAGAATTTAAATTGATGCGCTAGCCTGGACGCTTCTCTTCTCTGATTGGCTGCTATCAGTAAGCGATATGACTAATGTTCTATTTTTAGATCCTGACTGAGTAACACTTAAATGGCTGCCAAATCGCTTTGTTGTAGTAAAAAGGTAGAGAACAACAGACAAAATGACGATGACAAGATGGCGCTGTCACAGTAACATAGGTGTTTTCTTGTATTTTGTCCGTGTAGGAAGTAGTATCTTTTCCGCAAATAAATAAACAAACAACACATAAAGGTATTTTATCAGGCACTCAGTGAGAAATAAAGAAGTAGAAGACCAGACAACAGAAAAACAACAGAAGTGATAGGCTTACCGGGATTCGAACCAGGATCTTCCGAACGGCACCCACTGCCTAGCCATGAGAGTGAATCGCCACTATCCACTCTGCCAGCTAAGCATTACAAAAATAATGCGTTACCGACAGAGGTCTAGCACGACCCCCCACGTGACCCGAATATGTACCATGGGACGACCCAGGCGCAATCACTTCTGCAATTATAGACGGAATCACTTCTGCAGTTTCACTATTAAACAGCACAGACCTGATTACACAAGACAAAGATCTTAATACTGGGTCTAGTAAATGATAGAAGAATGAGAATAAGTCTCATGAGAATAATATCTTTTCCCCCAACCTTAACATACCTTTAATGTGGTTATAAACATATAAAATGTTACATTTATATGTGCCAGTACTTATAATACTTGATTGGTTCATAATGTTTAATAATTTGTTCATGCAGACAGTCTCACAAATGTTTATATTTTGTATCAATAGGACCGTATGTGTTTGGTGGAGGTTTTGTATTGTGGCTACTGTCTAAAGAGATCCAAGTCATTGACCACTACTTCTGGGAGTTTCCCTCTTTTTGGGCAGCAGTCTGGTTTCTGAACTATAAGTTTGGAGCCCAGTTGAGAAAGTTCATTGAAGACAATTTAAAGGTTAGACTATTTTTGTTTTATAACCACATAGCTTAAAATAGTTAAAGATTGCATTGAAATTTAATTTTCACCACTTTACATTAGGTTTGTAGTTATGAAAGGGTCTTGAACAGTTAATTAGACAGAGTATATCTTTCGGAACTGATGAGGTGTTGTGAAGTCCTGGATAAGTTATCGAACGTAGTAAGAAAAACCTATGAAAATATTATGTGCAGAGTTCCTCATGAAAGACAGCGTATGGAACCCTTTGAGATAAAAACTGGAGGTTGGTGGGAATGACTGTTGTCATCATGTTATTTTTTCTTACTGGCTGGAGATTTGGTTATGAAAACAATATCAGCCACAAGAATGCACATTAAGGAGACTGATAAAACAGCTTGAATATCTACATTTATGATGATTGCCCATTCCGTCCCATAACCTAAACCAGATGTAAGACAAAATGAGAATACTGGATGAAAATTGCAGCAGCTGAGTCAGAAAAATGATAGACAAAAGACAAATTATGAGAGTAAATGCTGCATTAGATAGCCCAATTTTGCAAGGAAAAACGCTGCCACAAGATGTATCTACTCATCACTGGCACAGTGACATAGAAATAAGGCACACAGGGAGAAAAGGCACTCATATTAGTGGAGAATCTGTCCTTTCAGATTCCACTGTGCATATATACAATCTTTTTTGTTTGACTTCTGTGTTGCTCTTAGATCTCTACCATTCAGCAGTCTTATTTTACTTTGCTGGATTTAATCCTGTTTGTTTGCTATTTCCTGATGGCCTGTTCCCTGATGATCTTTTTGATTGTAACAGTCATCAGTTTTGTTCCTGTTCCCTGATGATCTTTTTTTTATTGTAACAGTCATCGGTTTTTGTTTTTGGACGGCATACAATTTTTTTATGCATGTCTTTTTTCAGCTGAAGGAGGAAATTTTGTATCTACGTCCACTAAATGTGATGAGAAAACAGGAAGAAGAAAATGTTGCTGTTAGTGAGCGTCTGATTGAGGAAACGGAGACAGCCAAGCACGTGTATCAGGCTAAGAAGGTAATGAGACTTGATTGCTTCATTGTGCCTAGTATCTGGTGGCTGAGACATTTAAATGTTATGGTTTGCTTGTAAATTTTTTAAATTTAATTTGGTGTAAAGTTAAATTGGCTGTTGGAGTGCTTGCCTCTCGTAGCAAAGTTACCGGGTTCCAGGATCAAAATCTAATAGCATCATGCTCCAGTCTACTCAGCTGTAAATGGGTACCTGACTCTCTTGAGTTTAGGAAGGCAAAGGCAGCGAGGAAAGGCACTGGTCACCCCACCTCATAAATCTGCATCTAGTATAAGGAAGTCTCTGACCCTTCACCCCCTAGCAACAGTATTTGCTATCATCATCACTCTTCCGCTCCAGGAGGAGCATAGACCTTCAACAACCTTCTGCCAAGCCTTCTTGTCCAGTGCCATCAGCTTAAGGTAGTATAGGTTCGTATCCTTTATCCTAAATCTTAGGGGACAGCTGTGTTTCAGAAACTAGGTATTTTCGGTTTCCAGTTGCCGCTTACAGTTGAAAAGTTGCCCAAAGTCTGATAAAATATGTTCGAGATGTTGCCCAAAAGAAACAGTATCTGTGGCAACATACAACAGTTCATATTGTCTATATGTTGAGACTAGACCTTAAAACATTGTCATCACTGATTAGTCTGTGTCCATATTTCATGATTTCTCAGAGGTTTATGTTGTATTCCTTTAGATGCAAGTTTTATTTTCTTTCAATTTATTATCGGGCTGTTATGTAGTGCATTGCTGATTTCACTGTTTCTTTCTTAGAGCAAGGGAATTCAGTGGATAAAATGCCGTATGGAGTTGCAGAAAACACCAGCTTTTTTTATATATTTGAATACGTTTATTAAAATTAATGCCAGTATTCACATTTCCACTGTTACATGCAAGATTTTCATTAAAAGAAGCATCTAAATATGCTTTTGTGTAGCATGAGTTTGTGGAGTTGTGTCAATCTTTATCTTTATAATTGTAAACGCTTAATATATTTAGATCAATATTTACCTGAATATAGAACAGTTTGTGGTGTTTTTAATTTAAATTGATAATAAACCAGAAGTATTTTTATAAAAATGCAGAGATACTTTTTTTTTTCTTCAAATCAAATGAGGAAGGTCTCAGAGAAACAGTAAGTCATCAGTTCATTAATATTACCCCTTGCTTCCCCCAGGAATATATTCCTCGTCAACTCAAGGTCTTTCCATGTCTTTCTTATCATTTGTCTCCAATGCTCTTCTCTCTGTGTTTTTCCATCTTGCTGTACTTCTCTTACCCTGGGGATTCCAGAACAAGGCACTACCTGGTGGTCCTATCAAACGGTGTCCACAATGTGTGTCCTATCCATTGCCAGCATCATTGAGCTTTATAGAATTTCATTGATTGTTTAAATACATAGCGTTGTTAAGGGGTGTGGGTACTAAAGAAACATAGACGGTATCAGTGACAGCATATTGTCTGCTCATATATTGTTGGTATTTTGAGACCATGCGGGTGTGTACACAACACACACACCCACACAGTTTGACTAGTGTTACATTTTCCTGGATTTAATGTACTGAAAAAATACTGTAGTCTTACTTGTAGCTGTATCTGGCTATTACATTACACTCATATCAGTTTCTTTCTTGTATGATTCATAGGAAGGAGTGGAGCTCCAGTTGGAAGCTGCTTTCCGCCAGAGGCTGTTGACAGCATACCAAGAAGTGAAGAAGAGACTGGTTAGTCATTATTTACTAATTTTTTTGTAAAGTGGTAGATTATATTTCTTGTCATGAGCTGCAAGATTAATGATTATATCAGATCAGTTATTGTCTTGACATCCATGGTTAGAAAATTATGAAATTACATTTAACCCCCGATTTCATGTGCCATGCCATTAAGTCAGTAAATGAGAATGGAGCATAAGCACCATTTATGTCTTTTGATATGTTTTAACACACTCCCCCACTAGGCTCACGTTAGGTCATCTAAACTTTACTGTAAAAGCTTGTTAGCTTATAGCGTATCTATACTGATATAAAGTAAAGAGGGTTAATACACTTTGTGACCAACTTGTATATGAAATTTTTCTTAAATTAGTTTTTTTTTTTTTTTTTTTTAATTGGATCAACTATTGGGGAATGACATGATTTGCTTAGTAGTAAAAGTCATTTTGGTTTTAAAAAAGTGTTTTTGTCAGAAGGTTTGCACTTCTGATTTTTTCTGGGAAACTCGTCTGCTATGATGAATACCCGTGCATGGTGCTTTCAGGCAGTTAAGTGCGTGATTGAAACTGCATGTTGTTACTGTTGAACTGTGCTGCAGAAATTGACCATAATGCTTTATATTCATGTAGGACTACGAGATTGAGAAGGAGAACGTGAAGAGGAAATTTGAGCAAGACCACATGGTGAATTGGATTGTGTCAAATGTCACCAAGAGCATCACAGCACAGCAGGTAAATTGTTATCTCCTTTGCAGAAACAGTCACTGGGACAAATGCATCACCTGATAACACCTGTTCTTTGAAATAACATAATTTAGTTTCTGAATTCATCTAGTTAAAAATGTTTCATTGTTTTTTTTTTTTTTTACTTTCAGTTAGGTACATGGTTTCTCCTTCCTCCTCTCCTCTCCTTTTCAATCAATCAATCAATACCATTTAGCTCCCTGAGGAGCATAGGCCTTCAACAAACACATGCCAAGTCTTCCTGTCCTGTGCCGTCTGCTCAAGTCCTTTCCATGTTTTTCTCATCATTTTCACCTCTGTATCCAGTTCTCTTCTCATGTGTTTTTTGGTCTGCCTCTCTTTCCCTGTGGATCCCAGAACAAGGACTGCTTTGTAATGCTATCAACAGGTCTCCTCAATGTGTGTCCTATCCATCGCCAGCGTCATCTTCTCAACTCTTGTTCCACTGGTTCTTGTCATCAATTCCACATTTGTGATTTGTCAAACCATTTCAGTCCTTCTATTCTACGCAAGCACCTGTTTATAAAAGTCTAGCTTTTTGGTTGTTGTTTTTGTTGCTCTCCATGTCTGAGAGCCATACAATAAGACTGATTTGAGTTGAAGATTCTTATTTTCATGTTGGACTTGATTTCTCTTGTTCTCCATATGTTTCCCAAATGCAGTGAAAGCTTCTCTTGCTTTTTGTATTCTTATTGTGATATCATTGTCTGTCCCTCCAACTTTGTCTATATTACATGCCAATATGTGTGTACGATTCTACATCCTTAAGTGGTGTTTCTTCAAGTTCAACATTATCATTTCTTGCATTTATTCTCATAATCTTTGTCTTTTCCCTGTGTATTTTCAGGCCCACTTGTTGTGACCTCTCATCGAGAATTTTCATTTTCTCTTGCATCTGATTATGGTTATGGGACAGAAGAGCCAAGCCATCTGCAAAATCCAGATCATCAAGTCAGATTAAACTGGATTCCATTTCTGTTGTGTGATGTCAGTGTTTTCATAACCGAATCACTTGCTAGTAAGAAAAGAAATGGAGACAAGAGGCATCCCTGTCTCACTCCCGTTCTAATTCTAAACGGTTCTGTAAGTTGTCCTTCATGAAGAACTCTGCATGTCATGTCTTAATAGGTCTACCTTATTAAGTTAATGATCTTCATGGGAACTCCATAATGTCTCATCAATTTCCAAAGTGATTGTCTACGCTGTCAAATGCCTTTTCATAGTCCACGAATCCGATGTACTTGTATAGTAGTGAATTCCTGTGATAAACGAGCGCAAAGGCCTTATTGCTCCATCTTTTCCTACATTCTTCATACTGTATTTTCTCCGACATTTGCTCTCTCATCTCATATTTGCGATCCACATTTGCTATTTCATTGTTGTGATTACTCGCGACCGGTATCTAGAGAACCACATTTGTTCTTTCATCAGGGGAAATAAAGTCCTTTGATTGAGTCCACATGCCTGACATTATCATTTGAAGCCCACATTGTATCGTGATAAATCTGGTAAAAACACATATGGTCATCCTAATCAAACTGTAATTTCTGTGACACCACATTGGACGCCCAGATTGGCCAGGGGAAAACGTGGCCGCGGTTCAGACAAGCGTGGGTTGACCACATTGGACGCCCAGCTTGGGCAGGGTGACTTCCAGAAATATATAATACCGCATAATCTACTAGAGTGAGGCAGTCCAGGTTTTTACCTTGTGAGGAAGAGATCAAACCCAAAAACGCATAGCCTAATACACGTGTTTATTCAGAGTGGATGATAATTCAGTTCCGTGATTAATTGTGTTCTTAAAGGATTTTGCGAAGGGAAAAGAAGTTCATCAGAAGTCTGAGTCTACACGCAACGTGTCTGACGTCTAACCAGAAATAAGTTATCAAAAACGGACATTTGGCTAGCAGAATTCGCCATAGGACATCTTTCATTCCTCAATTTAAAAGGAATATTGTCTCACCCACAAGTCATAAGGTGGACGCAGCATTTTTCGTCACCATATACTGCTTGCTCACAAGTTCAGTACAGAGTTATCACAAGTTCAATACATCGTTATCACAAGTTCAATACAGAGTCATCATAAACTCTAATCACTCGAAAGATCATTATTATCTGAAGTCAAGCAAAAGAGCTCAAAAGAGGAATCGCATATTTATACCACGTGCAACACACTCGTAAGCGCATTTTATGAAGCAGACTCGAAAGTATATGAATCACGACTACATACGCAAGATTATGAGTCTACATATCACTAACATTTCGTGAAGATATCCAGTCTGACCAGTACCATCGGGAGATTAGACCACAGACCTTTTGTTCATATGACAACTATTAACTGTTGATCCACACTACAGAGATATACTAAAACAGTGAAGGAATATACATAAATATCTCGTCAGCGTTCTCCGTACGACAACAGTATTCATCAGAACGTCCTCGACTTAGAGATACCCCATTCGACATAACGTATAACAACTTGGGACATTTTATGCATTCATGTGAATCCTCATATCTAGGAGAAGCATTTAGAGACACATGGACTGTGT
This sequence comes from Oreohelix idahoensis, assembly GCA_024509875.1. Taxonomy (NCBI): domain Eukaryota; kingdom Metazoa; phylum Mollusca; class Gastropoda; order Stylommatophora; family Oreohelicidae; genus Oreohelix; species Oreohelix idahoensis. The sequence goes on along the minus strand of JAMPIV010003257.1, from coordinate 118,255 downwards.
AGAGTACTCACCATTTTGGTAACACGTATCATATCACATCATCATTTCACTCTACACCAGTTCATCCTTAATTAACTATTACTTAATTAACTGTAATTTTATTATCTCATCTGTGTGTTTTGTGTGAATCGTCTTTCACCATCATCACGTTCTAACCATTACTAACCCTATATGTGTGGATATTTCATTAATAAACCCAACGATCAGTTGATCATTATCAAGAGTTTGTTAATGTATCACTCGTGCTGTCGGTGTTACATATTCACCTATAGGAACCTTTCTCTACTCAGATGAGGTTGGGGGCTTTTTCTTTACGGGATCTAAGGGCAGAAGCTAAGGTCGTGGGGAAACAGAACTCTTTCCATAATTTATTAGAAAACACTGTCTAGTGGAAAGCATTCGCATTCCTGTCTTCTTGTCCCTATCTCGAATAGGTTTTTTTTTCTTTCTTAACGAGCCAATTTCTAGAGACCTTATATCTAATATCTCATAGACTATTCCTGGCAAAAACTACTGTCATAGTTGCCCCAGTGACTCACCACACGACAATTGTGGGCTCGTCTTGGGATTAGTGAACCCGGACTTAGAAGTGTGATAAATCACATTTTCATCCCTGCTTTACAATTGCGATAATTGCAAAATTTGTTGGCATTTCGTGGGATTATCTCCTAGACTGACACTTACTATAATTTGTCTATTTCATAGGGGGGATAATTTATATCTCTAAAGCACGAGTGATACTTTTTAAATTGAGTATCAAACGGACAGAGTAAACACTTTTTGAGAACAGAGGATACTGTAGGGAACTGAAAATTTTTTTTTTCAGTAACTGCTGGAGAAACTGTTATCATAAATATTTAGTAAATTTTTCATAGAAACTTCGAGATAATCTGTTAATTAATTTTTCAGAATACGCTGAGTGAGTGATTTTTAAGAACTATTTGAACTTGATTACTAATTTAAACCTAGCTGGTTTTAAAGAGATAATTACTTGTGCGAGTCTATTAAATTTGTTTGTAGGTCACTGCCAATTTTTCCCTTCGCAAACCCGTACTGCATATCATGGCAGATGCTGCGAAAATTAGAAATAGTTTGATGGAGGCAGGGCGTGAATTCGGGTTAAGTGGAAAAGACCTGATGAAATATGTAAGCGAGGAAACTGATAAACTCCATGAAAGAGAGATGGAAATGCAGAAACTTACAATGGAGAAGGCCGCAGCAGAAGCAGCGGAGCAGAAAGAGAAAGCTGCAGCAGAAGCAGCGGAGCGGAAAGAAGCAGCAGAAGCAGCGGAGCGAAAAGAGAAAGCCGCAGCAGAGCATGCACTTATGATGAAGCAACTGGAAATCCAGGGACAGACCAATCAAATAGAGCTGGCAAAAAGTGCAGCGGCTTCCAACTGTGATGGAGGGTACTCACCCCGCTCAGATGGTGTGCCTACTTCGCAACCTGCGCCACCCAATGCCATGAACTTTCCGCTGGAACCTTTTTCAGAAAGGAATGATACCATGGACGCCTTTTTAGACCGCTTTGAACGCTTTGCAGCAGGGTTTGGACTTGAAGAACGGAAGTGGAACTTGAAACTTTCCCAGGGCCTAAGAGGAGCCGCCTACGAAGTTTTTAATAAACTTCCGGCCGGAGAGCAAGATGACTACCAGGCATTGAAAAAAGCTCTCTTGGTGAGGTACGAGCTTCATTCAGAGGCTTACCGGAAAAAATTTCGAGGTTCTAGGAAGGATGCAGGAGAGACTTTCTCACAGTTCGCAGCCCGTATTGAAGACTACCTAGTGAAGTGGTGTACACTGGGAAACTTTGCCGAGAACTATGACGGGTTGAAAGAGCTGATTGTGATAGAGCAACTGAAAGAATCTATGTCGGTGGAAATGCGTAGATTTCTCACTGAAAACGGCGCTGACCGGTTAGAAAATATTCTTACACTGGCAGAGCGATTCCAAAATGCTCTCATGGAGTCTCAAGGAGCCAGAAAGAAGTTTTCGGATCAGGCGCCAAAGCAACCTGCTCGCTCCCAACCAGACCAACAAAGCAAAGGACCACACATCTCGCATAAACAGCACGCAAAACAAGATAACTACAAAGAGCAAAACAAGAAAAATGCTCCGCCACACCAGAGACAGGGAGATAAATGGTGCAAGTACTGTCGCTTGAACAATCACAACACTAATGAGTGCAAGCGCAGACCTCCTCCCCAACATGCTGCCTGTCTGCAGACAAAATCGTCACCCCGGAAGGAGCAGAGAACCGGAAACGTTTCTCATCCTCCTGTCATCGAATCAGTCCTCGTAAACGGACAATCTGTGGAGTGCCTTTATGACACAGGACTTGCTTTTGATGCGGTGGTCAGGGCATCTCTTGTCACCCCTGACCAGATAACAGAAGAGAGTGTCGACATCCAAGGTCCGACGAAGGATGTTGCACCCATGACACTGCCAATTGCACTTATCAGAGTGGAATCTCGTTATGTGACAGGAGAGATTCGTGCAGCTATCATGGAAGAACCAATCTACTCTTTAATCTTGGGATGTAGATATGTGTTCCTTGGAGAACCTACTCAACCACTAGTCATGGCGGCCGTACAGACTAGAGGACAGTCAAGAAAAGACGCAGAGCAGGAACCTCCTACCAATATCCTCCCCGAGGAATTGAAGAGGGCCCAAATGGAAGATTCCACACTGGCGCCCTGTTTTAAAAAATTACCTAGAACACACAACCCACCTACCAAGGGAGACTTCTTTATGAAAAATGGATTGATGTATCGCCGAGCTGGAAATGAAGGACAGGAACACAACCAATTAGTAGTTCCTGCAACCTATAGGAACCAGGTGCTTGAGATGGGCCACTATCCCATTTAGTGGACACATGGGAATGAGCGCCACGACTCAAAGGATTGCCTGCCACTATTATTGGCCAGGGATCACCGGCGACATTGAACGTTTCGTCAAGTCTTGTCCTCAGTGCCAGAAAGTTGCACCAAAACACTGGACGGCACCCGCGACCCTTGGGGAGATGCCAATCTTGGGCACCCCATTTGAAAGAGTGGCCGTGGATATAATTGGACCTCTGCTGAGAACTAAGAAGAGGAACTCCCATATCCTTACCTTAGTGGACACCTGTTCCATGTGGGGCGAAGCCATAGCCATGCCAGCATGCGACTCAGTGCATGTAGCTGACGCTTTACTGAATATCTTTACTAGATTGGGCTTCCCGCATGAAATTCTCACAGACAACGGGTCACAATTTAGAGGCAAGTTGACAGAGGAGGTGCTTAGAATATTCAAGACTAGGCATATCCATACTTCGCCCTATCACCCCCAAAGTAACGGGCAAGTAGAGCGGTTTAACGGGACGCTCACCTCTATTCTTCGGAAGTTGGCACAGGAGAAGCCAGAAACTTGGGATCAGTATCTTCCTGCCGCATTATTTGCTTATAGGGAAGTACCGCATGCGTCAACTGGAGTTCCTCCGGCCACATTACTCTTCGGAAGACCTATTAAAGGTCCATTAGAAGCATTACTAAGAACATGGACAGAAGCCAAGGCAGACGACACTGTCACATCAGCCTTCCAGTACGTCACAGACTTGAAACAACGCCTGAAGACTGGCTGGGAATTAGCCACAGCGAAAGTACGGGAGGCTAGGCGGAAACATGCCAAATATTACAATCGCAATGCGAAGGACCGAGAACTAGCAGTAGGAGAGAAGGTGCTACTTCTTCTGCCAAGTAGCAGTAATAAATTGCAGATTTGCTGGAGGGGACCCTACAAAGTGGCGGAAAAGATTTCTCGCACCAACTATAAAATCGCCGTGAACGGAAAGCAGAAAATTTATCACTTAAATCTGCTTAAGAAGTTTTTACGAGCGAGCCCCTGCCGAACCAGCGCACCTCATGACTATGGCCATTGCTATGCAAATGGAAGAAGAGCCATTATCATCCGTAGAGTACCCGGTGATAACAGGAGGAATCACATTTAGATGTGAAAATAAGCTCCACGTTAACGGGAGCCCAGCAAGAAAAAGGTAGGAGATTGATGGAAAACCACGCCGACTCTCTGACAGACAAACCGGGCCGGACAAACCTGATGGAGTTTGACATGGAAGTCACGGATCCTACGCCCGTCCGAATGAGAACCTATCCGATTCCGTATGCCAAGGCGACGGCATTAAAGCAAGAAATTGATTACTTACTTAAGGAAGGCATAATTTCGAAAGTCGGGTCCCCTTACAGTGCGGGAGTGGTGCTGTTACGCAAACCCAGTGGAGAACACCGCCTGTGCATCGACTACCGACAGCTGAATGCGTTAACACAGTTCCAGCCAGAACCGTTACCGGACCAGAACCAGCTATTTACTAAGCTGAGCAGGGCTCGCTATTTTTCAAAGATCGACCTCAGTAAAGGGTACTATCAAATACCGGTAAAAGCTGAGGTGAGGAATCTGTTAGCCTTCAGTACTCCAGATGGACACTTCGAATTTAATGTGATGCCATTTGGACTGAACAATGCTCCTAGTGTCTTCACAAGGATGATGCGAAAGTTATTGGATCCTTTGAATCATCCCGCCATCAGCAATTTTATGGATGATATCCTAGTAGCTACTGAATCGTTTGAAGAACATATATCAGCGCTATCCTTGCTGTTTAACAGACTCAGAGAAGCGGGACTAACCGCCCGCCCAACCAAATGTCAAATTGGGTGTGAACAGCTAGAATTCCTAGGACATACTATATCCCATGGGACCATGTTTCCCGAGACTCGAAACGTTGAGAAGCTGAGAAATGCACCGAGACCGTCCACTAAAAGGGATGTCCGGTCATTTGTATCTCTCTGTGGATTCTACCAGAGATATATAAAGGATTTTAATAGCCTCTGTGCGCCGCTTACGTCGCTAACCAAGAAAGGAAACCCAGATAAAGTGACATGGTCAGCAGAATGTGAACATGCATATGCACTCTTAAAAGAGAAACTCACCACAAAACCTATTTTACGGCTTCCGGATTTAACTAGAAAATTCATCTTGCGCACAGATGCCAGTAACATTGGAATCGGGGCTACATTACTACAGCCAGATGACAGAAGCCCCCCAAATCTATTTCCGGTCGCATATGCGAGTCGGAAGTTAAACCGAGCAGAACAAAACTATTCCACAATCGAAAAGGAATGTTTGTCCCTCGTCTGGGGAATACAAAAATTTCAAGCATACCTGTACGGAAGGAAATTTACAATCCAGAGTGATCACCAACCTCTGACCTTCCTCGCCAATTCAAAGAATTTGAATGCTAGACTGATGAGGTGGTCGCTTGTTCTACAACCTTACACGTTCCAAGTGGACTATATCCAAGGAAAACATAACGTAGGAGCGGATTTTTTAAAGCCGTCATCCTATGAGGCAGGACGAAGAGCACGGACAAGTAGAGGAAAGGGTGGAAACCGGAGAGAAAAACGAAGATGAGGAAAAGGATTAAAGAATCCCGAGCAAGAAGTCTAAGCTCTCCTGAGTACGATTGACATCACACTTGAGGAGGGGCTATTGTGATAAACGAGCGCAAAGGCCTTATTGCTCCATCTTTTCCTACATTCTTCATACTGTATTTTCTCCGACATTTGCTCTCTCATCTCATATTTGCGATCCACATTTGCTATTTCATTGTTGTGATTACTCGCGACCGGTATCTAGAGAACCACATTTGTTCTTTCATTGGGGGAAATAAAGTCCTTTGATTGAGTCCACATGCCTGACATTATCATTTGAAGCCCACATTGTATCGTGATAAATCTGGTAAAAACACATATGGTCATCCTAATCAAACTGTAATTTCTGTGACACCACATTGGACGCCCAGATTGGCCAGGGGAAAACGTGGCCGCGGTTCAGACAAGCGTGGGTTGACCACATTGGACGCCCAGCTTGGGCAGGGTGACTTCCAGAAATATATAATACCGCATAATCTACTAGAGTGAGGCAGTCCAGGTTTTTACCTTGTGAGGAAGAGATCAAACCCAAAAACGCATAGCCTAATACACGTGTTTATTCAGAGTGGATGATAATTCAGTTCCGTGATTAATTGTGTTCTTAAAGGATTTTGCGAAGGGAAAAGAAGTTCATCAGAAGTCTGAGTCTACACGCAACGTGTCTGACGTCTAACCAGAAATAAGTTATCAAAAACGGACATTTGGCTAGCAGAATTCGCCATAGGACATCTTTCATTCCTCAATTTAAAAGGAATATTGTCTCACCCACAAGTCATAAGGTGGACGCAGCATTTTTCGTCACCATATACTGCTTGCTCACAAGTTCAATACAGAGTTATCACAAGTTCAATACATCGTTATCACAAGTTCAATACAGAGTCATCATAAACTCTAATCACTCGAAAGATCATTATTATCTGAAGTCAAGCAAAAGAGCTCAAAAGAGGAATCGCATATTTATACCACGTGCAACACACTCGTAAGCGCATTTTATGAAGCAGACTCGAAAGTATATGAATCACGACTACATACGCAAGATTATGAGTCTACATATCACTAACATTTCGTGAAGATATCCAGTCTGACCAGTACCGTCGGGAGATTAGACCACAGACCTTTTGTTCATATGACAACTATTAACTGTTGATCCACACTACAGAGATATACTCAAACAGTGAAGGAATATACATAAATATCTCGTCAGCGTTCTCCGTACGACAACAGTATTCATCAGAACGTCCTCGACTTAGAGATACCCCATTCGACATAACGTATAACAACTTGGGACATTTTATGCATACATGTGAATCCTCATATCTAGGAGAAGCATTTAGAGACACATGGACTGTGTAGAGTACTCACCATTTTGGTAACACGTATCATATCACATCATCATTTCACTCTACACCAGTTCATCCTTAATTAACTATTACTTAATTAACTGTAATTTTATTATCTCATCTGTGTGTTTTGTGTGAATCGTCTTTCACCATCATCACGTTCTAACCATTACTAACCCTATATGTGTGGATATTTCATTAATAAACCCAACGATCAGTTGATCATTATCAAGAGTTTGTTAATGTATCACTCGTGCTGTCGGTGTTACATATTCACCTATAGGAACCATCTACCCTTCCAAGATGGAGGTGAAATTCGTTTCTCACCTTAGACGCCGAAAGAAAAACATCAGGAATGTGTATATTTCGATGGATAATACCATGTTATGTTAAATTATAGAGTAAAAGATACACCAGAGTATCTACTGGTGTAGATATTTTCCTATAACTGACCTCGAAACCCTCGAATCGGTCGGTTGGATCGGAGGGTTGATCAGGGAGTTAACAATTCACTATCGTAAAACAAGCTATTGTTACCGAAACAGAACCAGGCTCGACAGTAAACATGACTCACTCTAATATCTTGGGGGCTAAGGAGATTTTTAAAATTGGATACTGGAATGTAAGAACTATGTATCAAGACGGAAAATTGGAAGAAGTAATTAAAGAAATGGATAATTATAAGTTGGACATATTGGGTGTCAGCGAGTGTAGATGGACGGGGAAGGGCATAAAATATATTTCTGAAGAAAAAAAGGAAATTATATACTCTGGTAGTAATGATAATCGTCACACAGAGGGAGTAGCCATCTTAATGACACAGAAAGCAGCAGCATCGCTTATCAGCTGGGCACCTATCAATGAGAGGCTAATATTAGCTAGATTTCAGACACGATTTTTCAAGCTCTCAATTGTACAATGTTATGCACCAACTAACGACGCTCTTGATACCACAAAAGATGACTTCTATGAAGCACTTCTAAGTACCATCAACACAATACCCAAGCATGACATAATAGCAGTCATGGGTGATTTTAACGCCAAAGTAGGTGACAACAACGAGGGAGTACAAAGATATCTCGGTACTCATGGCATAGGCTGTATGAATCAAAATGGCGAAAGACTTCTAGAACTTTGTGAAATATCAAACCTCGTTGTGGCAGACACCATCTTTCCACATAAGAATATCCACAAGATAACATGGAATTCACCTGATGGCAGAACTAAGAACCAGATAGATCACTTCTGCATAAGCGCTAAATTTCGCTCATCAGTTCAAGACGTCAGAGCATACAGAGGTGCAGAGATCGGAAGTGATCATAACCTCTGCATAGCTAAACTGAGAATTAAACTGAAGAAGTTATACCAACAGAATAAAAATAGAAGAATAGATGTACACAGACTGCAATCAAATGATATAAAGGAGGAATATAATGTCAAAATGAACAACTATTTCGATGCCTTAGGCAAAATTGACAACGATATCACCACCAAGACAATCGATACTAAATGGGAACAACTGAGAACAGCAATGACAGAAGCAGCAGTAGCGACCACCGGATACCTAGTACATAAAAAGAAAAAATGGATGAGAGAAGATACTTGGGATAAAATACAAGAAAGGAAAACAGCAAAACTTAAACTACTAGCGGCAAGTACACATAATGCAGTTGAATCTTGCAAACTAACTTATAACTTGTTAAATAAAGAAGTGAAGACAAAAACTCGAAGAGATAAAAGACATTTCATCAATGAACTGGCCGTAGAAGCTGAAAATGCTGCAAGAACTGGTAATAGTAGGTGCCTTTATCAAATTACAAAACAACTATGTCACCAGCCTACTGCTATGGAAACACCTGTTAAAGGTAAATTAGGGAATTCAATACCAACAGAAAAAGAACAAATGAAGAGATGGGCTGAGCACTTCATGGAGGTGCTAAACAGACCACCACCAACAGTAACACCTGATTTTAATAATGAAACACCCACAACCACCTTGCCAATAACTTGCGATGAATTCACGCTGGACGAGATCAAACAAGCCGTTAAAAGATTAAAAAATTTTAAAGCTGCTGGAGTTGACGAAATTTCAGGGGAAATGATTAAAGCAGTTAATGACAACAACCTCTTGAGAATTTTAGATATTATAAATGAAGTATGGAGAGAAGAACAACCACCACAACAATGGAAAGACAGTATTATTGTAAAGTTACCGAAGAAAGGTGATCTATCAGACTGTAATAACTGGCGTGGTATATCTCTATTATCGGTACCTGGAAAATTATTATGTTGCATGATGTTAGAAAGACTTAAATTGCATGCTGACGAAAAGATCAGAGAAGAACAAGCGGGTTTCAGGCCGAAACGATCATGTATTGATCAAATATTCACCCTAAGAACAATTATAGAAGAATCAGTGGAAAGGCAATCGCCACTTATTATCACCTTCGTCGATTTTCAAAAAGCCTTTGATAGTCTACACCGCCCATCATTGTGGAAGATACTTACAATCTATGGTTTTCCAACAAAATATGTGAATATAATCAAAGCGCTATATGACAATGCAAGATGTTGTGTTAGAACAAATAAAGGGAATACAGAATGGTTTACGGTAGAAACAGGGGTGAAACAAGGCTGTATTATGTCACCACTACTTTTTGGAATAGCTATTGATTGGGTTATGAGAAACTATACCCACAATGAACAATTGGGTATAAAATGGACAAATGGAAAATTCCTGGGGGACCTGGATTTCGCAGATGATGTAGCATTCTTAAGTTCAACACCAAGACAATCCCAAGAAGCAATAAATAATTTGTGTCATCTCTCGGTTAAAATAGGTCTCCAAATAAATGCCTCTAAAACTAAAGCTATGAACTTTTCTAACGAGACCTTTGATATCATCTTGAACGGGGAAAAACTACAGAAAGTTGAAAGTTTCAATTATTTAGGCAGTAAAATGACTCAGGATGGTGACACAACAAGAGAAATCCATACTAGAATTGCTTTGGCAGCTAGCGCCTTCAATAGATTATCTAACATTTGGAAATTACGATCATTGAATATACATACCAAGCTTCGTCTGTTTAATTCAAATGTTATCTCAGTGTTAACATACGGCTGTGAGAGTTGGAAAATAACAAAATCATTGGAGAACAAGCTGAATACATTCGAGAACAAATGTCTTAGAAAACTCATGAACATCAGTTGGAAAGAATTCAAGACTAATCGACAAATAAGAGAAGACTCTAGGCAGAAATATGTCTCCGACTATATAAGGAAAAGACGATGGTCATATATCGGTCATGTCCTACGAATGCAAAACAACAGAATACCACTACAGGCGCTCACTTGGGTTCCTGAGGGTAAGAGGAAAAAAGGAAGACCAAAAGAAACACTCAGAAGAACAATAATAAGAGAAGGAAGAACGTTGGGCCTAAATAATGTGCAAGAGCTAAGAGGAGTGGCGTCACAACGAACAACCTGGAGAGCACTGGTTTCTGCCTTATGCGCCGTGTTTGGTGCTTAAAGAATTTATTATTATTATTATTATTATAGGAACCTTTCTCTACTCAGATGAGGTTGGGGGCTTTTTCTTTACGGGATCTAAGGGCAGAAGCTAAGGTCGTGGGGAAACAGAACTCTTTCCATAATTTATTAGTAAACACTGTCTAGTGGAAAGCATTCGCATTCCTGTCTTCTTGTCCCTATCTCGAATAGGTTTTTTTTTCTTTCTTAACGAGCCAATTTCTAGAGACCTTATATCTAATATCTCATAGACTATTCCTGGCAAAAACTACTGTCGTAGTTGCCCCAGTGACTCACCACACGACAATTCCATTCCAGACTTTGTTCAACTATTATTCTCAGTGTTGCTATCTGGTCTGTACAGGATCTGTTTTGTCGAAAACCTGCTTGTTCATCTCTCAGTTGCTTATCTATGGACTCTTTTAATCTCTCAAGGATGATTCTGTTTAATACTTTTCCTGGCACTGATAGTAACATTATTCCTCTATAATTTGTGCACGCTTCTAAATTTCCCTTCTTAGGCAACTTGACCAGATAACCTTCGTTTCCATTCTGCTGGTATTTCCTCTCTCTCCCAGACTTTGCCAAGTAGTTTGTATAATATCTGTGTAGAGGAATCAATATCTGTTTTGATGGCCTCTGCTGGAATTCCATCTGGACCAGCTGCTTTTCCATCTTTCAGAAGCTTTATGGCTTTCTTTATTTCTTCGCTACTTGGTCATTCACAGCTGATTACACTGACAAACAACATTTTTCTTTCTTATATAAGAATAAGTGTTCTTAGGTCAGTTTCTTGCGCTGATATCAAATTTGAAATCCGTTTATCTCTATCACATCAGGTTCTTAAGATATTTGTGAATAAATATGTTTTTGGGAAACCGTTATTTGCTTCGTTTCATTTTTACTATATAACTTATTAAAAATTAATAAAATGTAAAATAATTCTACTTTTTATATTGCTAAAAGATGCATGACATATGTTACACTATTTTTCAAATAGTTACTGTATTTTGAAATAATTCTGAGCGAAATATGGCTTCTAGAAGTTGTAGAAATTCGGCTGATCTGTTTTGTTACGTGTGTGGATATTTTACCGATCGTGTTCACCAGAAAAACTTTACACCATTACTAAAGAAAGCATATGAACTTTATTTCGATTCGAAAGTTGATGATGCAAATAAATCTTGGAAGCCAAATGCAGTTTGTTTGACTTGTGCAAATACATTGGCAGGTTGGTTATGAAAATCGCCGAAGCATAAGTCGATGCCTTTTGGAGTGCCAGTAATATGGCGTGAACCGACAAATCACGCTACTGATTGTTACTTCTGCTTGACAAATATCCATGACTTTTAAAACTAGAAAGTCTGTGGTTTATCCAAATATTGAATCGGTTTCGAAACCCGTGCCTCATGATCCAATCACGTGTCCGATCCCAGTTCCACCAGAACAATATCCGTTGGACGTGAATGAACCATCAGAAAGTGATAGTTTACCTGCTTTAGAAACTAATTCTGACACTGATTATATACCGGTGAATGATGGTGTTCACTTAATTAACCATTCAGAACCTTCAGATCTACTACGTGATCTTGCTCTTACCAAAGGACAAGCGGAATTACTCGGTTCGCGACTCAAAGAATGGAATCTTTTAGCGCCCAATACTCCGATATCTAAATTTCGTCATAGACACAAAGAACTTGTTCAATACTTTGAGATGGATGATGACATTTGCTATTGCAAAGATGTAAACGGTCTAATGGTGCACCTCGGTCATGAGCACATAGTCAACGAATGGCGACTTTTCATCGACTCTTCTAAGACTAGTCTAAAAGCCGTGTTATTGCATAACGGAAATTTATTTTCATCAATTCCAGTCGCCTACTCTGTTCATATGAAAGAAACTTATGACAATATAGCTATACTTTTGGCAAAAATAAAGTACAATGACTACCAATGGCGGATTTGGGGAGACCTAAAGGTCATTGCAATTCTCACGGGCATGCAGACTGGGTATACTAAATTTTGTTGCTTCCTATGTGAATGGGACAGCCGCAACAGACAGGAACATTATGCAAGAAAGGTGTGGCCTATCAGGGATCATATGCAGCTCGGGCATACAAATGTAATACACGAGCCATTAGTTAACAAAGACAGCATCATTTTACCACCGTTACATATAAAGTTGGGGCTCATGAAGAATTTCGTAAAAGCGTTTTTTTTTTTTTTTTTTTTTTTTAACCAGCGGCACTTGGGCTTTCAGCCCTTCGGCCCAATGACATGTCATTGCGAGGCTGGGGAACCTGAGGACTTTCCTTCCAACCCGGTCAGGAGCTTCGTTCCTTCCCATCCACAGAGGGTTTATCACAGGAGCCGTTCAGGCTATTCAGTCAAATTTCCGAACGTAAACATTTCTTCAAACGCTGACGCCCAGGTTTGAACCATGAACACCTGGTCGCCAGTACAACGCCGAAGCCATTACACCAGCGCGGCTCCCATCGTAAAAGCGTTATATAAAACGAGCAAAAGCTTTCACTTATCTTCGAGAAAAGTTTCCGCAAGTTAGCGATGCAAAGATAAAGGAAGGTATCTTTGTAGGACCACAAATTAGGAAAGTTATTGCAGACAAACAATTCGAGAACTTGTTACATGGTAGTGAACTTCGCGCATGGATGGCATTCAAATCGATCGTCGATAACTTTCTGGGAAATCACAAATCTGTCGACTATGTGCATATTGTTAAGCAGTGCATAGATGCATACAGAATTATGGGCTGTAACATGTCCCTCAAAATCCATTTGCTCGATTCGCATCTTGACTTTTCCCCTGACAACCTTGGCGAAGTCAGCGATGAACATGGAGAACGATTCCATCAAGATATCGCCGTAATGGAGTCACGTTATCAAGGACGGTGGAGTGTGACCATGCTTGCTGATTATTGTTGGATGCTTCATCGCGATGTACCACATGCCATTCACCGACGAAAGTTGACTGCAAAGAAATTCAAGCCTACATAACTGTTATACTTCTTGTACGAATGATGTTGTAATACTGTATGCGTTGTTAAAATACTTCAATTGCGTATTTCTAGAGATCCCGACCTGATAGAGAAAAACGGTTTGCAGATTTAAAAACAGCGCATTAAAATTGACCAGAAAAACATAGAAATGTTAGAGAAAGAAAAAAAAAAATTTTTTTTGTTAGCCAGTGTTATTAGCTCCTCTTCTGCTGGCTGAATGTCTGGGGAATTAGTTGGAGCTGTTTCATTTTTTTTACTTTCAGTTAGGCAATCTGTACATGGTTTCTCCTTCTTCCTCTCCTTTTGCTCCTTGCGAAACATGCACCACGCCCGCCCCCCAACAAGTCTGTATCATGCATCCATTGGGTCTTGCAGTGGTAGTTTATATAGCTGTGTTTTAAATGATGAGGTTGCCATCTCCATGCAAACCCCCCATATTTGTCGCCTGGGGGGTGCAGTAGTCCTATTCTTTCTTTGTATCCACTGAGACCCCCCCTGGTACTACACGGGCACATGTAAATGATATACAGACAGCCAAATTATTGATTTGTACACCTATGCATAACTTCACCTTAGTTACTTCAGACAACATACCTGGTGATCAGATAAGGAGAGATTTAGGAATAGCACCAGTAAGAAAACATTGACTGACTTCCAAATACGTTTCCCTTTGATTTAAGGAATGACGTGCAGCTTTTATCTTGCAATACAGTGGACTTAGTGTCATTAATTCCCCCCTGTTTGTTGTGTTTGCAATTTATTGTTACTAAAAAGGAGACCATATACATGTCACATGTTCTCTGCCAGTTGAAATTCTATTGCCTAATTTATGCATACTTGATAGTATTACTTAGACTTAAGAAATTACAAGGAGAGGGAATGGGGGGTTTTTTTTTTTTTTGTTCAATATCTTTTATGGATTATTAGTGAATTTTTATGTTCCAGTTTGCTTATTTATAACAACAGATTACTTATTCTAGTGTTAGTGTCTTTATTTCTCTCTGCTGATGTATTCTCTACCATTGTTTATGTGAATCATTAACATACTTTGTTTTATATGTTCCTAGGAGAAGGAAAGCATCCAGAGTTGCATCAGAACTTTGAAGAACCTAGCTTCCAAACCAGCTACTGCATGAGCCAGTGCTGGAGCCATAAACCTATCGTAGTGATCTTTAGCTTTTTTTTTTTTTGTAAATTATGGTTTACTGTTTTAGCAAAATTAGTCTTAAACTATTGAAGACAGAATGTAACAGTAACATTTTATTTTTTTCAGTACATATACTTGATTGAATTAACCCATATGTTCTGACGGATAGGTATTTGTCTGGCGTGAATGTGTATAAGTAAAATGGGTATTTGTCTGGCGTGAATGTGTATAAGTAAAATAAAGTCCTTCCACATTTTGCCAATGTGAATAGAAGTGACAGGCCTCTGGAATTTTTGTGTATTTCACCACTAGCAGTGTCTTTTATTTGTTGGTATCTCAGATCATGTCTTGGTAAAAAAAATTTTCATATGGTTGACCAGATAAAGCACTGATAAAATCTGTATTGTGCTGGAAATGAAAGAGGAAACCAGTGTTCTTGTGTTAACTATGGTCTGGTGATGTGTGCCCGAATAATCTTGTAATTTTCTGCTTGTAGCCCAAGCTAAGAATTAACAGGACCTGTATTTTGTTGTGCTTTTTAATGGATAAAATAGTAAATTACAGTTTTGGTAATTAAAGACTTCTTTTATTTTTTTTTTAAATCTACATTATTTCATCTAGAATTGTTAACTGTAGTCTGTTAGACGGTAAAATTTATCATAGAACTGTCAAATTTTATGTTGTATTGTCTGTTCTCACATGTTTATTGTGTAATTATATAAATTTTAGATAAACAAAATAAAGAAGATATTGAATACATAATTCATTTGCTTTATCCTATTTTATAACTCTTTATTGGTGTTCTGTTAGATTAGTTTTTTTTAAAGATGGTTAGAAAAGTTCATCAGGAGGTTCACAGTTAAAAAAAAAAAAAACACGATCTTTGGCAACCTTATGTATAACATTGCTACAGAAACCACTGATTCATGTACATGAATGCTTTGCTGCAGATGTGGCTTCATGCCCCATAAGGAGTGAACAGGGAAATAAATGAAAGCAGATGGACATCACAGAAGTAAACTTGAGAGATATCTGAAAATAGTTTAACAGTTGTTTTTATGAGCAGAACTAATTAGTGCAAATAGGCAATAACTGCTACTTGAGAGTATGAATACTTTTGCGCAGATCTGTCATTTGTCCTGCATTTATATAAAAACAGTGATTTCCGCCACTGTTTTCTAACATGCTTTACAATGATTCTGTGCAAGATGGGCTTGCAACAGTTTATACAAATGGTCAAGTTATCAGTTATGTAAAACAGAAATCATCAACTCTGGTGTGTAAAATATGAGACAGCTGAAATGGATGGACATCCCATGTTGCTCCCACGTCTCTGGAGACAAAGAAAGGATAGTTCCACTGCTTCCTCAGGCATGCCTTAACAGGTGGCAGACATGAGATTGTTCATGGGGCTGGCAACCTTATTATGTAAGCTACAGAAATCACTGCTGCAAGAGTACATTGGTGCTTTGCTGACCTAGCTCTTATCTGGCTTCGTAATGAGTGAACTGGCAAATAAGTGAATGACATCACAGAAGTAAACCTGAGAGATAACTGAACAAGAGTTTACAGTAGTTTTTAAGGCCAGAAATAATTATCGTATATACTCGAGTGTAAGTTGACCCCTAGACTTTAGGACTTAAAAAAACATCCAAAATGAAAGACCTGATTATAAATCGAATGAGTCTTTTGTCGATTCCGAATTCCCGCAATGCATTGGAGTTTCCTTGGCTTTCTGCAAATTTTTTTTCACTTCAGCTTAACTCTTTCCCATTTAAAACACTTGAAATTGCCCCATTGATTTGTAAAATGCATGTGTGAATAAATGAATTCAGAATAAAAGATGAGAGATTAGCCTGTGAGCCAAATTCTCAACCCTTTAAAAATAAAGTCTGTTTTTTTGTTTGCCCTGAAACTGTGATTAAAGAGGCCATCGATATTATGACTTTTCATGATTTTCTTAAAGCCAAGGCTTTCCGGGGGGTCAAATATTTGCTTTGGGATCTGAGAAGTAACTTGTTATTTATCAGGATGCTAAGTAGACCTGAGTTATAAATAGATTTCCAGTAGGCCTACATTAAAATGCTTGCAGTTTCATAAATTTTCTTTTTTTGGCTCGAATATAAGTCGTGAGGAGGTTTTTTACAGCCCAAAAAAAGTTCTCTACTTATATACTGAAGTATATACGGTGGTGCAAATGAGAAACAACTTAAATTTAAAATATGAGACAACCCTGCCGTATTCCAGTTCTTATCCCAAACGTTTCTGTAATTTGTCCTTCATGAAGAACTCTGCATGTCATATCAATTAGTTAGTCTTTCACAGTTGACTTATAACTCATCTTCTGTTGACTGAGGAATTTTGTGGAGCTGGTCCATTAAGAAGTACCTCAAAATATTCTGTCGACCTCTTCATTTACTTTTATAAACTAAACAATTTTCCAGTGTTGTCTTTGATGAAGCCATCTGCTTGCTTACATTTCCCTGCTAGTTTCTTTGAGCTGTTGTACAAGTCTCTCATATTTTATTTGTATGCAGCCTCCTCGACCTCTCTTGCTAACTCCTCATTATATTTTCTCTTGTTTCTTTTGATGTTTTTTCTGACTTCTTTGTTTGCTTTGTGAGCCTTGGATTTGGAACTTCTGGTTTAAATCTGCTTTCTTGTGCTGTGTGTCTTTTATCTTATTGATGGTTTCTGTTGTTACATGCTTTGTGCTGGCTTTCTCTTTTCCCGGTACTTCTCCATGTCTCATTCCATATATTTTTAATATGTTGCCAGTGGTCTTCAGTTTTCGCTACATCTTCCAGCTTTTTGAGCACTTGGTTTCTGTTTGATATTGTGACCGATTTGTCTCTTTTCTTGATTTCTTAAATATCCCACATTAAACTGTTGTCTGTAACTATGTACTGTTGTATATCTCTTGATTTTATCTTCATTTTGGCTAACAGAAGATGGTGATATGATACCATTTAAAAACATGCATGTTTATTATTTTTATTCCTTCGGATGCAACTGAAGGAATATGCCTTCATGCTAGGTCAGATGGCCAACTATTTAACCTCGCAATGCTGAAGGCAAAAATGAAAATCAGAAGGGTTACTATAAGAGACTTGTTCGCTGATGGTACTGCAATCATCACTCAAAATTGACAGGAGCTCCAGAGCTTGATGAATCGCTTCTCTCAAGCGTGCAATGACTTTGGCCTCACTTACTTAGTCGTTCCTCTTCTATCGTGAGGTGTAGAGGTTTGTAAAAGAGAGCGCCATACTATTCTATCGGCTGTCTTCCTCCTGCCTTGGTTCCATTCTAGTGCTCGGTCCTTCAAAGATTGTCTAATGTTGTCCTCCCAGCGGACTTTGGGTCGTCCTGGAGGTCTGGATCCCTGGCTCTTAGTTTCTCATGCTTGCCGTGGTAGCCGATCTTCTGCCATTCTGCAGACATGGCCAAACCATCTTGGTTGGGACTGTTCTACTTGGGTCTGCAGGGGTTGTGTTTTTAGGCTTTGATGTATCGTCTGGTTGCGGACCATGTCTCTTCTTGTTACTTCAACCACCTTCCTCAGATACCTCATTTCTGAGGTTTGGATCTGACTTTTGTGGGTTGTAGTCATTGCCCATGACTCGCATCCATACGACAAGACTGGGACACAGGTGGAGCGGTTTACAGCCATCTTCGTCTTCTTACCAAAGTCTCTTTTGCTGAGGAATCCTTGAATTATGGCTTGAAAAAGTCTCCTAGCTGCTGCTCTTCGAGTAGCCTACTCTTCTTTGATGCCTCCCTTCCGGTCTATGACAGCTCCAAGGTATTTAAAGTGGTCGACCTGCTCCAGGACCTGTTCTCCCAGCTTAATCTGATGTCTTCTTTCCTCTCGTGATATCACCATGGTTTTTGTTTTCGAGCTGCTTATGATCATCCCTCTTCTCCAGCTCTTCCTTCCAGACTTGCAGGTTGGATTGAAGATGTGCCTGTGATTAAGCAATCAGGGCAACATCATCAGCAAATGCCAGCTCTGAAATACAGACCTGTCTCATTTTCCAGTACCCCACTGAATACTTTCCTGTCCTCTCCTTACATGCCTTGATGACATCGTCCATGAGGAGTATGAAAAGATAAGGTGACAGGATATCACCATGTCTTACACCAGTGGTGGTCCTGAATTCTTCTGACTTATGGTTTGCTGTCCTCACATAATTTCTGCAAGACTTGTACGTAGAAGTTCTGTATAGCATGAATCAGAGGTGATGGAATGTTCTTCCTTGCCAAACAGTCCCAGAGTTTGTTCCAGGAGACCTTGTCAAATGCCTTTTCCAGATCTAAAAAGCAAAGATGGATCTCACCCTTATACTCAAGAGCCTTTTCACGCAACCAACTGAGTGTGAAGATAGGTCTTGAGTACTTCGATTTGCTCGGAAGCCACACTGGACCTCATCCATTTGTGGCTGAGCTAGGCATCTGAGTCTCTGCTCCAGGGTTCTAGAGTAGATTTTACCAGGGACACTGAGAAGGGATATGCCTCTATGGTTTCCACATTGTCGGTTGTCACCCTTTTTGAAAATCGGTGTATTAGGGCAATCTCCCAATCCTTTGGTATGGTCTTGTTGCATCAAGCTGCCTGTAGGACCCTTAGGAGTAATAGGTCGCCTGCTGTTCCCATGTACTTAACCATTTCTGGTGTTATGCCATCATGTCCTGCTGCTTTGCCCATCTTGATTTTCTCCAGTGCTGCCTTCAGTTCTTCCATCTTTATGTCATCACCATTGGTTACCTCTTCTGTGCCAGTGGTTATCATTTCTGATGCTTGACCTTGCTCACCATCCAGGAGTTAAGAAAAATATTCTTTCCATTACTTCTTTTGGGGCAGTAAGCAATTTGCCTTGACTTTGGCCTCACAATAAGTTTAAAGAAAACAAATGTGCTGGGTCAAAATGTGTATGTTGCACTAGTTATTACTATTGATAGCTATGAATTGACAGTGGTGCATCACTTCACATACCTGGGGCCTACCGTCAATGATACTCTCTCTGGACACAGAAATTGAGTCACATTGGGAAAGCTTGTTATCTTTGCCCACATCAAAGCACGTGTTGGGGCAACTCAAAACTCGTAATGAAGACCAAAGCTGTGGTATATAATGCCTGTGTCACCAGCATGCCCCTATGTGGCAGCAAGAGATGGTGACAACCTCTGCTAAGCAAGAAAAAAAAAAGCTGAATACCTTCCATTTACAGTGTCTACACCACATCCTTGGAAGGACAAAGTGACTAATTTCTACGTGCTGTCACATGCTGGCCTTGAAAGTACGTATACACTGTTTAGACTACGCTGGCTTGGCAATGTCCACCATGTGGAAGACGGTCGCATCCCCAAAGGTATTTTCTGTGGATAAATGGCACACGGCAAAATAACAGTCGAGCGACCGCAGCTGAGGTTCAATGATGCGTGCAAGAGACATAAATCCAGCTACCTCAGAGGATGAGGCTGCCGATCGCACCAAGTGGCGATGCGCGCTATAGTGCCACAAATTTGGAGAAAAGAAGCTCTTACAACAATGAGAAGAGAAAAGTACATGATGAAAGAAACACCAGGCTAGGTTTAAAATAAGCAGCTGAAGGCTATCACCTCAAGAGCTCATCATTCCCATAGTTATGACTGAAACAGGCTATTATATTATTTTTTGCTTTTTAATCAATTCGTTTGCCCTTGATTACATTTTTTTTTGCTTTAATAATATGTCTTCTTTTATTTTATTATATACAAGTAGGAATCGCTATAATGCGTTTTTGTCCACGTCCAATATTGTTGATGGAAAATAAGGTCAATATCTGATAGCTGGTTGTTAAACCCGTGCTAACAAAAGGTCATTTCTGGATGACCTTGCAAGACAGGCAGAAGAGGCAGCACTGAGAAATGAACAAAGCACAGTTTATAAAATAACTAAAGCTATCAGTGGAAAACGAGGTGCAAACAACATAACGTTAGTAAGAGACAAGCAAGGAAATCTCATCACCACAGCACAGGGGCAGGAAACAAGATGGGCAGAGCACTTCAGAGAAACACTGAATAAGGAACCACCAGAGACTCAACTGAATGTTCCTGAGGCTGAAAGTGACTTAGACGTAAATACAGACATTCCACGAAAAGAAGAAATCATTACAGCTATCAAAGGGCTAAAAAATGGAAAAGCGCTCGGTCACGACAATCTAAATGCTGAGCTATTCAAGACAGACCCTGAACTAGCAGCAGAACTATTAGAACCACTATTTGCACAAGTCTGGGAAACTGAGACAACACCAACAGAGTGGAGTAAAGGAATAATTGTCAAATTGCCCAAGAAGGGCGACCTTGCAGACTGCAACAACTGGAGAGGAATTACCCTCCTCTCAGTTCCCAGCAAAATACTAGGCAGGATAATCATCCTGAGAATTTCAAAAGCAGTTGACCATAAACTGAGGAAAGAACAAGCAGGCTTCAGAAAGAACTAGATGTGCAGATCATATATTTACCCTCAGGAACATTATAGAGCAGTGCTCAGAATGGCAGAGAAAGCTGTACATTAACTTTGTTGATTTTGAAAAGGCTTTCGACAGCATACACAGGGACAGCCTATGGAAAATTCTGAGGGCTTATGGAATTCCCAGCCGCATTGTTTCCATCATAAAAAGCCTCTATTCTAACTTTACGTGCAGTGTTGGATTGAGTAATGTAACTTGAAGTGAAAACAGGAGTACGACAGGGATGCCCCTTATCAACATTATTTTTGACAGTCATAGATTGGGTGATGCACCAGACAACAGAGAGCAGTCCAAGAGGAATTAGATGGACAACGTTTTCTACACTGGAAGATTTGGAATATGCAGATGACATTGCACTACTCGCGCATTCACACCAGCACATTCAAGACAAAACCGATAGACTGAATAAGTATGGCCAGCAGGTTGGCCTGAACATCAATTTGAAGAAGACAGAGGTCATGACACTAAATGTGGGCAATCCTGAGCCAGTAACAGTAAGGAACCAGAAGTTAGAACAGACAGACACATTTACTTACCTAGTAAGCATAGTAACACCTGACGGCGGAACAAGCAAGGACATTAACAACAGAATGAATAAAGCGAGAACAGCCTTTGCTGTTCTCAACAACATTTGGAAGTCTTCCCAATACAGCACAAACACCAAATTAAGACTGTATGAGAGCTGTGTACTTTCTGTGCTTCTCTATGGTGCGGAATGTTGGAGAGTAACAGAGAAGGAAATGTCGAAACTGTCCTCCTTCCACACAATCTGCCTAAGGAAAATTCTCCGAATCTTTTGGCCAAACACCATCAGCAACCAAGAACTACTTATTCGGAGTAACCAGGAGGACATGCACACCATCATAGCTGGCAGACGCTGGAGTTGGGTTGGCCATGTCCTCAGAAGGGACCCTGATACCATCACAAGAACATCTATGCTATGGACCCCCGAGGGAAAGCGAAAGAGAGGCCGACCAAAGACAACTTGGCGGAGAACTGTGAAAGCTGAGATGCAAAGAATGAACCACAGTTGGGGCACTGTACGAAGGATGGCCGCCGACCGAGCAAAGTGGAATCAATTTGTTGCTGCCCTACAAGACGCCACCAGGCATGATGGCCGCTGACTGCTTTGACGGTTGGCGGTTATGGATCAAAGAAGAAGAAGAATAAAGCGAGAACAGCCTTTGCTGTTCTCAACAATATTTGGAAGTCTTCCCAGTACAGCACAAACACCAAATTAAGACTGTATGAGAGCTGTGTACCTTCTGTGCTTCTCTATGGTGCGGAATGTTGGAGAGTAACAGAGAAGGAAATGTCGAAACTGTCCTCCTTCCACACAATCTGCCTAAGGAAAATTCTTAGAATCTTTTGGCCAAACACCATCAGCAACCAAGAACTACTTATTCGGAGTAACCAGGAGGACATGCACACCATCATTGCTGGCAGACGCTGGAGTTGGGTTGGCCACGTCCTCAGAAGGGACCCTGATACCATCACAAGAACAGCTATGCTATGGACCCCCGAGGGAAAGCGAAAGAGAGGTCGACCAAAAACAACTTGGCGGAGAACTGTGGAAGCTGAGATGCAAAGAATGAACCACAGTTGGGGCACTGTACGAAGGATGGCCGCCGACCGAGCAAAGTGGAATCAATATGTTGCTGCCCTACAAGACGCCACTGACTGCTTTGACGGTTGGCGGTTATGGATCAAAGAAGAAGAAGGTTGTTAAAATATTAATATGACACCACAGCATGGCTGTTCAAGAATCCATTGTTCACATCGGATAGAAAGTAATGTGCAAGTATGGTTTGCCAGATTTGGTGAAGTGTGAAATGAAGTTGGTCAAATAAGGAGGGGAAACCTCGAGGCCTGTAAACAGTAAATAAATAATACACAAAGGTATGGTTCGTGAGAAATAAAGAAGTAGAAGACTAGGCAACAGAAAAACAACAGAAGTGATAGGCTTACTGGGAATGGAACCCAGGACCTTCTGAATGACACCACCTCCTAGCTATGGGAGCGAATCGTTACTATTATCTGTCAACTAGGCACTACAAAAATAGTGCTTCGTGGCTGTGGTGAACTCGTATCTTACAATGCACGGGAGCAATAATAATAATAGCCCCTTCAGTCATAACTGACTATGGGAATGCGCCCCTGAGGTGGCAGCCCTCAGCTACTTATTTTCCTGGTGCTCCTTTCGACGTTTTCTCCTCACCTCTGCTTCTTGTGTGAGCCTCTCTTCGCCCAATCTGAGGTGGCGCCGTAAATAGCATCGCCACTTAGTGCGATCGGCAGCTTCATCCTCCCATGTTGCTGGATCCATGTCCAGCGCCCTCATATCTCTCTTGCACACATCTTTGAACCTCAGCTGTGGTCGCCCAACTGTTCTCTTGCCATCTGCTAATTGTCCGTAGAAGATATCTTTTGGGATGCGACCATCTTCCATGCGGCGAACATGGCCAAGCCAGCGAAGTCTGCGCTAAGCAGCGTATACATACTTTGAAGGCCAGCACGTGACAACAACTCGACATTTGTCACTTTATCTTTCCACGAGATGCCGAGGATGCGGCGTAGACACCGCAAATGGAAGGTATTGAGCCTTCTTTCTTGCTTAGCATAGGTCGTCCAGGTCTCGCTGCCATATAGGAGTGTGCTGGTGACGCAGGCATTATATACCGCAGCTTTGGTCTTCATTGTGAGTTTAGAGTTTCCCCAAACACGCGATGTGAGGCGGGCAAAGGTAGCTGCAGCTTTGCCAATGCGGCTGTCGATTTCTGTATCCAGTGAGAGTTTGTCATTGATGGTAGACCCTAGGTATGTGAAGTGGTGCACCACTGCCAATTCATAGTTATCGATAGTGATAACTGGTGCAGCACCCACATCCTGACTCGGCACATTCGTTTTCTTTAGACTTATTGTGAGGCCAAAGTCCTTGCATGCTTTAGTGAAGCGATTCATCAAGCTCTGAAGCTTCTGTTGGCTTTGAGTGACGACTGCAGCATCATCAGCGAACAACAAGTCTCTTATAGTGACCCTTCTGATTTTTGTTTTTGCCCTCAGCCTTGAAAGATTAAACAGACGGCCATCTGATCTAGTGTGAAGGCATATTCCTTCAGTTGCATCTCTGAATGCATGTTTCAAGAGTAAGGCAAAGAAGATTCCGAGCAGTGGATTTTTAAATACTCCAATGTGAGATACAAAGTTATTTCCCCTAATAATATGTTCAGATGTACCTAAAGAATGTTTCATTTTGTAATTAAATGGCAATTGTGCATAGTTGTTAAATAATGGCTGCGGAAATAAGTAAAAACAGGAAGATAAAAGAATATTAGTAATGTAAGGAGTAATAGAAAAGTGATGATTATAGATAAAGGGAAAGCACTCTCTTCTGACTGCACAAATTCCAAAAATGCAACCAGGAAGTGAAGGTGGTGGTGGAGGAGATATTTAATATTTTAAATATAACTTTGGCTCCAGAACAACGCTCAGAGCGTTACAAAATTGTAACTGCCGTAACACTCAGACCGCTGTTTTAAGTTTATCACGAATAAACCCCCAAAATCGTCCATTTAATGCAGTTTATATATTAAAACTCGTAGAATGACTTCCACTACTATTTAAACAACTAATTTGAGTGTAGTTAAGCAGCATATGTGCGTGTTTTGGTGTTATTATCAAAATTAGTGTGACGATTCGCGTGTTTCATTGTTATTGCTACAGAAATATGTCACGCTTTATATTTACATTTTCTAAGTCTCCTAAGCAAATAATTGTGTCAAACTACTTAGAAACATTGCTGACATTGACGATGATTGTTTGGTAGTCACAGTTTGTTGTCAAATAACCGAATCGGTGCAGAAAAGCTAGACACATTAGATTTAGTTGATGAGTGAGCGTAGTCCTATTCTGGCCGATCGAAAAGCAACAAAACTAGACCTACAGTTACATCTAATCACTATTACTAGGTAGAAGATGAAGCTAGGGATACTTTTAAAATATCAAACAAATGTAAAACAGTTTTTAATGATGTTATTCTTCTTTTTGTTTTTGAAAATGTGCATTCTTATAAGGGACCACAGTAAAAACTGGTGTGAATAACACTAAATGTACTAACTGTGGCCATAATCAATGTTTTTTTTACTTCGTAAATGGATTACCTTGATGTCTGAAGACTAAAAGGAAAGTTTTATTGTCTACAACAGTAATTTGTCTTTGGTAAGCTCGTATTCTACAGTTAACTTTTTAGTGTTTTTCAATTTTACATGCAAAATGTTTTAAGTATACCAAACATACTTGTGTTAATACTACCAAAGACACTATATATTACAATTCTCTATCTATTTCCCTACAGTTTGGTGTATAATAAGTACATGTTCACAGAAAAGATTAACATACAATTGACACTAAAAGATAGTACATTTCACTGGTTATAATTCTTCCAAAAATAATTACGGCACAGGGTGGAAAATAATTACGAAGTCAAAAAGTTAATGCATAATCATTGAGGCACATGTAGTCCCACAGTATATGTGTATATACTGATGAAATCTGTTGACAGCAAACCAGCCAGCATCTACTCATCTCTTGTTCCACTGGAACTTGTCATCAGTTCCACATTGATGATGATGTAGCATTTCAATCCTTCATTATTCTCACAATCTTGTCTTTTTTCCCTGTGTATTTGCAGACTCAAGTGCTATGACCTCTCATCATGTATTTTTATTTAGGTTCATATGTGCCTTTTTTTTTTTGGCTTGAAGTTTCTACAGGATGGGATTAGAATGTGACATTGATAACTACCACAAAAATAAATAGAGCCCACGTAATCTGGGCAGAGTCCTGAGACTAATAGTTAGTTGCTTATCCTTTACAGGACGTGGCAATCAACCCCAGCTTTTATTGGCTGTTTGTGATTTTTCTAGGCAATTTTTTTCATTCAGTAGTTTGCCATTGCTTTCTGAACGGTACGGCGCTTATACCATTGTTAAAAATCCACACAAAGCAATCTGCCAACAAACCGCCTGCAGCAGGTTTCGAACCTGGTATATCTGGATTATGAAACTGCGTTCATATCCATTAGGCCACAGACGCCGACCCTGAGACTAATACATGTCTAAATTCCCATTAGCATAACTAATTAGAAAGAGACAAAGCTAGGCAAGTTTACTATAAAAATGGTTTTAATTTCCATCACACAAAACAATCATCATTTAAAAAATGTGCATCGCAGGGTCTCTGAATCATCCATATCTTAACTATGAAAAAAATCTCACATAAATACACAATGTATCATTTAACAACTTTCCATCTGCAGCAAACATCACTAGCATGTGAAAAAAAAAAACCATAGGACAACATACACTTTTTCCCCCCAGGGTTGGGTGATGTCAGTACATACAACTGAAAACATCCAAAATCTCACTAGACAGCACTTATTATCTACTATTACTAATCACAATCTCACAGATACTATATTCTAGACAGAAAATGCTATGTTCTAGAGAAGGTACAAGAGGCACTCACATTTTAATAGCACTTAAAAAAAAATAATGCATTAGTTTATTTAGTGACAAACAAATAACAGTAACTTTTCAAACACTGTCCCTCTCTCGTCATAAATAATCTCATACCACAACTCATCTCATTATTCACTTTACTAAGGTCCTCAGTCATTGTAACAGATTACTCTTATCTCACATATTCATACCACAACTCATCTCATTATTCACTTTACTTAGGTCCTCAGTCATTGTAACAGATTACTCTTATCTCACATATTCATACTACAACTCATCTCATTATTCACTTTACTTAGGTCCTCAGTCATTGTAACAGATTACTCTTATCTCACATATTCATACCACAACTCATCTCATTATTCACTTTACTTAGGTCCTCAGTCATTGTAACAGATTACTCTTATCTCACATATTCATACCACAACTCATCTCATTATTCATTTTACTAAGGTCGTCAATCATTGTAACAGATTACTCTCAGCTCTTTAGGAATAACAGAAATTAAAATATATCCGGACACAGGCAGCATATAACATATGATGCTGACAACCTAGGTGTCAAACTAATTTTGCACTCTGCAGCAGCGATGCTTCATCCTTCCATCCCACTTTTCATGAATAAAAGTAATCAGTATGGTTTGGCCATGTCTGCAGAATGGGAGAAGATCGGTTACCACGACAAGCATGGGAAACTAAGAGCCAGGGATCCAGACCCCCAGGATGACCCAGAGTCCGCTGGGAGGACAACATTAGACAATCTTTGAAGGACTAGAATGGAACCAAGCCAGGAGGAAGACAGCCAATAGGATGGTCTGGCGCTCTCTCTTCCAAACCTCTACATCTCACGGTAGAAGGGGAACGACTAAGTAAGTAATAAGTATATTTCTCAGTGCATAGTATCACACGCCCCATGCAGATCCCCAGGGTCTCTGATGAGACAAAGAAAGTATAGGATAACTGCTCTGTCAGGCATGTCGTACAAGGTGACTAGTGTCAGGTTGTGCATGTCAACCTCATCACGTCAAAGAAATTGCCACAGAAAACACTGCTGCAATAGCATGTCAATGCTTGTTGCAGGCTTCCTACTAGCGATAGTGGGGGCTTTATGCTCCATAAGCAGCAATAAGGAAAATGGTGATGGCATCACACATGAAGCTGACAACCCCATGTTAAACTAATACTACCATCTGCAACAACTAGCACACAAACATAATCACGTATGTGATATCTCTAACAAGACTACTGATTACATGATTCTGACTCTTCTTAAATTGAACACTGGTCTAGATGAATTCTCTTCTAGGCAAAAGAAATTTATAATTTCTCTTCTAGGTAAAAGAAATTATCATCAAACTCTGAGCGCATGTTTCTCGACAAATTAGATGTCATTAAACTTACGCAACGGCAAAGACTACATTCAAGTCCAAATGGGAGAGAGAGCACCCGGGCCATTTGAAAAATGATGCATATCATCAACTATCCAGGAAAGAACAGGTCATCATTTTTCGGCTACGCACTGGACACAACAGACTGAGATACCATCTATACCACAAATACAAGATTGGTGCAACAGATCTCTGCACCTGCGGTACCAGCCCGATGACGGTCGAACACCTCCTGCAGTATTGCCCAACCTACAGTAATGAACGGAGTAGCATATGGCAACAACCCACTTCTGTCAACGAAAAACTGTTTGGAGATGTCGGGAACCTTGAGTTGACTACTGCCTTTATTAGAGTCATAAATGTGGAAGTCTGAAGGCGAACGAGGAAGAAGAAGAAGAAGAAGATGTCATTAAGCACTCGACAAACAGCGTGTAAAGCTTCTAGCAGCTTAATAGGCAGTCACTTTGAACAACTGAATAATCTCTTCTGACAGACTGACAAAATGAGGATAAGCAAGTGTCTCCAAAGTGAAGCCTGGAACCACCTCTCTTCACTGAATTCATAGAATCTGCCAGAACTTCTATCAAACTCCTGGAACATAAAAAACTTATTCATCCAACCTGCCAACTTATTCCCATGATTTACCTCCAGAATTTATCTATGCTACATAGCTCATTAACTGAAGTTATTCATCTATTACTGACTGCAATTTGCTGGTGTTACTACGTGTATTTCATTCTCCAAATAATCATGAAGGTTCCTGAATTATCTGCATCATTTACCATTGTAATACTGAATAATGAGATGGGTAAAACTCATGTGCTTGAAGCTTGTGATGAATTTCAGGCCAATTTATTTTTTTTAAATGAAAAATTGTAGTTATGTAATGCTTCATTGTAAAAAAAAAGCCATAAATAAGACACAATCTAGTTTCTAATTAACAATGATATGAAACTCTATACAGAGTGTTACAACAAGCAGCAATCTGATCATCAGATTTATTCCTCGTGTTTTGGCCCTTTTATGGATTAGTATCATAAAACGAGTGTTGTTTCACACAGCTTACATTATGTAGATAATGTACAGTTCAATTTCACAAATGCAATGTTAACTAAATGATTAAAATATTTAGTATCTAGATCATATATAAACGACCATTGTAAATGTGTGGTTGATAATTTATAAGGAGAGAAAAGTAATGACAAATTAGAAAAATGGCAAATCAAATGAAAGAAAGTACATGAAGTAAACTACACATATAATACGATGTAATGCAGTCAGTCACCCCCTTTTGTTCCACGTGGAAAAGAGAGCTGCAACAATTGCTCACCACCAATTTCTATTTTTGGCGGTCTTTTGCAGCTCCGCCCATGAGACCCCTTTTGTTTTTGCTTCCTCTCCATCATAATGTAATGAAGACATATTGTAATTTTATTTTAAAAATGATTAAACTCTTACTCTGGATCAATTAATGATAATTACACAATGAAAAAGTAAAGAACCGGCCACACATCCATTTCAATAAAAACATGACAACTTGTTATTTATACAACTTCAAAAACTTTGTACAAGTGAAATCTTTGCATATCAACTTTTCGACGCCATTTTTCTTCATTTTAGAATACAATTCCACTAAAGAATTAATACGTTATGGAACACGTTTCATGGCTCGACATGATCATAGTAGGGATGCAAATAATTGTTTCTGTTTGACCACAATTACATTGTTCTCTCTTCTGCCAAATTTTTTTGCTTTCAGAAATCAATACAGCATCTAACAATACCCAGCACTGTTTTGCACGACTAAAACATCAACTGTGGCTTGGTAACCTCTTGTTACTTTGTGCATATAACATCTGTACGCTTAACTGGGAGTTTTCCATATCAGCTAGCCAAAGACAAACAGCTAGTCCATATGCAGTCTTAGTATTTCTTCAAAGTCTTTCGTATTAATGCCAGTCTCTGGAAGACAAATGGAAAGAAACACATCAGAAATTGTTTTAACTAATTGTTATATGGGGGGTAGGGCTGGAGTGTGTAAGGGATAGTACCTCACGGTGAGAGGCAGTCACTTCCTCTTTTTGAGGATGGCCTGGATCCTATTTGGTTCCCCCCACTCCAGTTCAGCTCATGTATGGCTCCTCGAGTCTGCTTGTGTACGGCAGCGCCACCCCCCGGGCAACGGCTTTGACTGGCCGGCCAAACTACATGAGTAAAGTGAAAAAGGGAGGTCCCCCTTAAACAGTACACACAACTGCTGGCCGAACGGGCGGATGATCAATAATATTTTGACAACGGCTTCTAGGGCAGGAGTTGGAAAGGCCTGGTATCGGGCTGAGGGCGCACCACGGACTGTAATGGTAAGCGGCCAGAACCATCCAGAAAGCAATGGCAAACTACTGGATGTACAATGCCAAGAAATCCATAATGGCTAATCTGAATACTACACAAAGATCTGGTGGTGAGGCCCCCAGGCCAGGCAGATCATATTTAACTGGGGAAGAGATCGTTATGACGGCCAAAAGCCTGACTGTGTTACCACGGAAAACCATGTCATCGGTCTTAGAAAAATAATCAAAATAGGAACATGGAACGTCAGAAGCTTATACCAAGGAAAACAGTACATAGTGAAGAACGAGATGGAAAGACTAAACATCGATATCCTGGGCATCTCAGAGCACAGATGGTCGGGCCAGGGACACTTTTCGATTCCATCAGGAGGAACATTCATATACTCAGGCAAAGAGAGAGGAGGTCAGAGCGGCGTAGGCTTCTACCTGTCTAAAAGGACAGCTGCCTCACTATTAGGATATAATCCCATAAATGACCGCATTGTCACAATCAGACTGAAAGGAAAAAGAAAGAACATCACAATTATACAAACATATGCGCCAACAGCAGCTGCTGAAGAACAGGAAATTGAAGATTTTTACAATGAACTGCAAAATGCATTAGAGAAAGCAAATAAGCAAGATATTAGGATAATAATGGGAGATTTTAATGCCAAAGTTGGAAACGAAAGATTAGAACATGAAAAAAGAGTGAAAGGAAGTTATGGATTGGGCCAGAGAAATGAGAGAGGAGAACGCTTGACAACATTCTGCCTAGAAAACAACCTAGTCATCACGAATACTCTTTTTATGCAACACCCTAGAAGACTATATACATGGACATCACCGGACGGAAAAAGCAAGAACCAAATAGATTATATCTTAATACAACAAAGGTGGCGATCTTGTATCTCATCCATCAAGACGTTCCCAGGAGCAGACTGTGACTCCGACCATGAACTTCTTGCTGCAAACTTCAAGATCAAATTGAAAAAAGTCGTTACAAGCGACAAAGTAACACGTTATGACACAAGCGCCATACCAGAAGAGTACAGTGTCGATATTCAGAACAAATTTGACATTCTTATGGCAGTACAGGAGGAAATGACACCAGATGAACTTGCTAATAACATCAGAGATGTATATATTACAAATGCACAGAGGTTAATTCCTAAAAGAAGCATAAAGAGACGAGAATACATCTCAGACGAAACACTGAAGTTGGTGGTAGAGAGAAGAAAAATGAAGTCCAAAAAAGATACAGAAAATCAGGAGTTGTACAAGGAATACACAAAGCAGATTAAAAAACGAGTCAGACAAGACAAACAACAATACATAAACGACACCTGCAGGAAAATAGAGGAAATGCGCGAACAGGGATTGAGTAAGAATATGTTTTCTGACGTAAGAACATTGAAAAACAGCAACTTTAAATCATCACCTCGAGCAATAAACGACAAGAAAGGCGACACTCTAACAGAACGTAAAGATATTCTGAACAGATGGAAGGAGTACTGTCAAGAAATGTATACGGAAATAAACAAAGCGGCAGATAACAACGTCATGAATGAAGCGGAACGTGAACCAGAACCTACCATAGAGGAAGTCCGGAATGCAATCAAACACTTAAAAAGTGGAAAATCTCCTGGTTGTGATGAAATAACAGCTGAAATGATACAGGCAGGAAGAGAAGGCAGCGCTCGTATATACCATGCATTATGCTGCAAGATCTGGCAAAGCGGAATTTGGCCCAAGGAATGGAAAAGATCAATTTACATACCCTTGCCAAAAAAGGGCAACCTGAAACTGTGCACAAACTACAGAACTATAGCTCTTATAAGCCATGCCAGCAAAATACTTTTACAAATCATAATGAAAAGGATGCAACAAAAGCTAGAAACAGAAATAAATGAAGTACAGGCGGGTTTTCGACCAGGTAGAGGCACTAGGGATCATATATTCAACATGAGGATCATCATAGAAAAGTGTAGAGAATTCAACGTTGACCTACATACTTGTTTCATTGATTACACAAAAGCTTTCGATTGTGTACAACATCAGCAGTTATGGGCTATTATGAAAAATATGGGATTTCCAAACCACCTTATACAACTCATCGCACTGCTGTACCAAGAACAACAGGCAGCCGTAAGAATAGAGGGGGAAACATCAGAATGGTTTGAAGTACAGAAAGGAGTAAGACAAGGCTGTACCCTTTCCCCTTACCTGTTTAACATTTATGCCGAGAATATCATGAGAAACGTAAGAGATGACCAAGAACACACAGAGTTTGACTCATTTAACATCGGCGGGTACCAGATCCCGGAAATCAGATATGCTGACGACACAGTCCTCCTATCGACCAACCCAGAAGGACTTGAACAATTACTTCTGTCCACCAAAAAACACAGCGAGGCCCAGAATCTATACCTAAACACCAAGAAGACCAAAGTATTGACAACAGACAAAGTAAAGACCAAACCAGAAATTGAAATTGATAACGAAGAACTGGAAAGTGTCAATGAATTCGAATACTTAGGATCAATCATTAACAGCTCTGGCGACTGTGCAGTAGAAATTAAAAGAAGACTTGCAATTGCTTCACATAAGCTAATACAGATGAAAAACCTATGGCAAGGCACAAGCAAAGAAACAAAGTTACAACTGATCAGAGCATGTATATTCCCAGTAGCAACATACGGCTGCGAGACTTGGACACTCAATAAAACAGTTGCAAAAAAGATTACATCATTCGAAATGAAATGCTACAGAAGGATGTTGAGAATACCCTGGACAGAAAAAAAGACCAACAGAGAAGTACTGCACTCACTAAATGTACAGGAACATTGGCTCCTAAATACCATCGCAATAAGGAAGCTAAAATTTTTCGGTCATATAAAAAGACATAATAGTCTGGAAAAAACAGTGATGGAAGGCATGGTCCCTGGAAAAAGGGGAAGGGGTCGACCTAGACGACGGTGGACCCAGGACATCACACAGAGTCTGAACTTGTCTTTGGCTGATGCAGGTCGACTTGCCCAGAATCGTGATGCGTTCAGAGCAGCTGTAATGGAGACAACGTTCTGGAAAGAATACGTCACATGATGAATTGTTATATGGACATGTTTGTGGATAATTCACTGTCTATGATGAATCAATTGTGGGCAACTAACTAACTCACTGTCGCTTCTTCTAGGTAGATGACCCTCCATCTTGTGGCATTACACCACCCCACCATTTGTTGTTGAACTAGGGCTGCTGAGGTTATTATCTACACTTGCAGATCTAGGTTTTTCTGCCATTCGGAAACATGTCGAGTTGAAGTAATGAGCTCCAGTTTCTCCAGTTTGGCTTGCATTTAAAGCATCATCACATCTGGTCCCAAGCTAGGAGGAAGGAGTGTGTGGCATACTGTGCATTCCCTGCCATCCACAGGGGTTCTCCAAATATCTGTCTTCTTCTTCTTTGATCCTTAGCCACTGACTGTCAAAGCAGTTAGTGGCCATTATGCCTGGTGTCATCTTGTAGGGCAGCAACACACTGCTTCCGCTTTGCTCGGTCGGTGGTCATCCTTCATGCAGTGCCCCAGCTCTGGTTCATTCTTTGCATCTCAGCCTCCACAGTTCTCCGCCAAGTTGGTTTTGGTTGGCCTCTTTTTCGCTTCCCTTCATGGGTCCATAGTACAGCTGTTCTTGTGATGACACTGGAGTCTTTTCTACCCTACTCCAGCGCCTGCCAGCTATGATGGTGTGCATGTCCTCTTGGTTGCTCTGAGTAGGCAGTTTTTGGTTGGAGATGGTATTTCAGCCAAAAGATTAGCGAACGGAGAACATCGTTCACTTTATTGTGAAATTATGTGGTTCAGTGAAAGCTTAAGAACATTTGCTTATTAAAGTATGTATAAAGAAATTCTCTCTATATAATAATTTTTCCTTTGCATTCCTTACGGAGCATGGAGCCACCACTGTAGCTGGTCTCCATGCAGGAAGCCTGCACCAAGCATTCACATGCTCTTGCAGTGATGGTTTCTGTGGCAATTCATTTTACACGATGTAGTCACCAGCTTCAGATTAGTCACCTTGTGTAACATAACTAAGGATGCAGTAGCCATATTCTTGCTTTGCCTCTTCAGAGATAACACCCCCCAACAGAACTACATGGGACAATTCTTGTTTATATCTATAACAATTAATACACTAGTTGCACAACAAATACAAAAAAAAAAAAAAAAGAGAGAGAGAAAAGTAAAAACAAGTTGATGAATTACACATGGTCTGTTAACTGCACGACTGACACATGAAACCTGACACAGCTGGTAACAAACTGCAAATAATAATCTCACCTGTTTGTGTGCTTCTGTTGTTATTGATTTCTTGTATGGACGGAACTCCTCAGAGCCAAAACCTGGAATTTGCATGTTCCAGCAGCGTTCTGTTAGAGACAGTATGATTTATTAGAAGTTATGAAGATTGGTAAAACATGGGAGGTTGTGGATGAACATGACACATACAAAAGCTAATAATTTAAATTTTAGAATAATAAAAATATTTGTATGGCTTTTCCAATTTCCTCCTTGCTTGGTTTCTCACAGTTAGCTTTTAACTCCTCCTCTGCTGGCTGAATGTCTTAAGGATCCTGTGGAATAACCCTGGCCTGTTCAGAATTTCCTCAAATTTTAACCATTTCTTCATCTGCTTTGTTAAGCTGCTTAGCTATTTTCAATTCAAAAGTCCATTAATTTGCTTATAGTTCTGGATAGATCAATCAAATTTCTTTTGCTTGCAGTTTGCTCTGACACTCTTGCAAATTCATGAATTACTTTAAACAAAAAAAAAAACCTCTAATATACATTAGAATAAATATCTACTACGGTTAAAATAATTGGACAGTTCACTAACCAAGATACAACTGCACATCTTTGGCTTCCAATGTATTAGAGCGGCGATGTTTCGCAAGCTGGCAAGAAGCAGCCACCACATTTTCAATAAAATCATCAGCTACTTGCAGCAAAACCTGAAGACATCAATATACAAGTGTTTGTAAAATACATTATTGTAAACTTGGTATGGCAAAAAAATGTACTGGTTTTGTTGGAAAGATAAAAATAGAAAATTAATGCAGTAAAGCCTATGATCAACGCTCTAAAGCAAAAAAGTGGTTCCCAAAGTGGGCGTTTAGTAGTTAAAGGGTCGCTGAGGATTTGTCAGGCTAAATTCAACAATATTATTTACTATAACGCTTACATGTAAAAGTGTTTTGATTAAACAAGGTCTTGGCGTAAGTGCTTAAAAAGAGAATGTAGCCTGAACAAACCGTAACCTACCGCACCTTCCTAACGTTGATTGTCTCAGTTTCTCATACACCCCATAGCAGAGATTCCCAACCTGGGAAGCGTAATACTGGGAATATTTGGTAATTATCTGTGTTACCCTATTCAAATATTGCACAGCAGTGTTAGCTAACAGTACGTTTCCCAGCTATTGCATCATGCTGCTGCCTATCAGTAAAATCATTCTTGGCTCTTCTTTTGAACAGGGATATCAAAAAGGCATATACTGCTTACTTGAGGGTATCAAACCACTTTATCCTGTTGATAAGGCAAGTTTTCATAATTTTATTCTGCACAGAGCTTGGATCATTTTGACTAATAAGTAATTATTAAGTAAGCAGTTTACATTTTGATACAGATTTGCCGTACAGTATACTGAATATGGTTGTTCAGACCATTATACTACCTCCTTTTAATTTGTGCCCGGTGTCACGAAGTGGATTTAGGACTAGAGGTTGTCTTAATATAGAGACAAGACACTAGTGGTAAGAAAGTCTGAGAAGATAGATTTTAGATGGAAATGACAGTGAATGTGGAAAGATGAGACTACTGGCTTCGAGGGTGAGAACCGAGATTGACTCTCCCTCGCCACTTGTGACGTAATATATAACTATAGACTCACCACCTCTTACTACCAATAAAGGAGATAAGGTTTAAATCAGGACCACAG
This sequence comes from Oreohelix idahoensis, assembly GCA_024509875.1. Taxonomy (NCBI): domain Eukaryota; kingdom Metazoa; phylum Mollusca; class Gastropoda; order Stylommatophora; family Oreohelicidae; genus Oreohelix; species Oreohelix idahoensis. Next base: position 81,994 of record JAMPIV010003257.1, on the reverse strand, counting down.
ACACCACTATACAGACAACATATAGGTACAGTATAGAAGAGAAGCTGATCCAGTATACAGTTTATATAGTTTTATTTACACTATAAAATAAAGTACATATCAAAAATAAATACCGTGCGTGGTCGCACACCTGAAAAAAAATCAAAGATTAAAAGGACTGATATTATAATATAACCCCTGTATAGACGAAAATCAAGGATTACAACAACCTGCTGGGTGGGGTCTCTAACATCAGATCCACCACTCCTAGCTGACCTAATAGATATTATGCACTCTAACACTACTGCCTGGCTGCCGACGTAACTCACTGGCTCCACTATCTGAATACTATTATCTACTGTTCTACACCACAAATTGCCAGCACTGGTCCGCTAACGGACTCCTTCAGTGCAAACTCAGAGGCCGTCCTAACAAAACTTTCTAACTGCCTCTATAACCTCGCTCTCCTATCTGTTTCTGTTCACTGTCTACTCTGACACTGCCGTCTTCTGCTGATGTGGCGTCTCCGTTAAGCCACTATTCTCGTTTTTGGTCGGGAAAGGAATTTTGACCCTCTCTCCTGCTGATGACTTCTGACAATAATGACTAGGTACTTGACTTAGTATGTAGAGGCGTCACTGCTGCCGAAACTGATTTCACCTGCCCGGTTACCCCTAATTGGGTTTAGGGCCGTCGGTTTTATTATGACAGACTTTAAACGACAACACCAGGCCACGTGCCTTTGTTTCGGTGTGTGACTATGAGCTTAGAGCTCAGGATTGTTAAGAAATCCGTTCCAGCTGAAGACTGCTTCCCTGCAATCTCGCTCTTTGATGCAACCGTACTTGGCGCTGGTAACCCACCGCGTCACCACTTTCCTTTCACCTCTGGCGATGCCTCGACCCTTTCTACCACAGAGAATGGCCGACTATCTTGGCAAGCTGGTGAGGAAATTTGCATCCCTCTCTGTGCCGTGAAAAATTGCTGATGAACAAATAACAACAACAGCTATACAACCAGTCAAAATATACTCATCTCTAACACCTATAACCACCTAAATACAAGGTAAAGCCCGCTCCACTCTATCCCCTACTCAACTATGCACAGCGATAATTAAATATTTCCTAACCACAGGTCAAACGACCCAACACTTCCCTTCTCCTTCAACGTAAAATTCTTTCTGGTAAGTAAACAAAACCCCAGATACTGGCTGACCTTAATCTTTTGTTACAACCGTCTAGCCACAGGTATCAAAACATTACAACTGGAGGGAAACTCCGGTACTGAGTTCCTAGGCCTACTTTATTATGTTTATAGGCTGGCCTTGGTGAGTCTACGATTTAAAAAAAAACAAACCCCAATAGACCTCTCTAGGAATAATTTAAATCTCCTCCGTAAAATTAATTACATCCCTCCAGATTACACAACATCATAGTTGGCAGACGCTGGAGCTGGGTTGGCCGTGTCCTCAGAAGAGACCCAGATGCCATCACAAGAACAGCTATACTATGGACCCCTGAAGGAAAATGAAAGAGAGGCTGACCAAAAACAACTTGGCGGAGGACTGTGGAGGCTGAGATGCAAAGAATGAACCAGAGTTGGGGCACTGTACGAAGGATGGCCACCGACCGAGCAAAGTGGAATCAATTTGTTGTTGCCCTACAAGACGCCACCAGGCGTAATGGCCACTGACTGCTTTGACGGTCGGTGGCTAAGGATCAAAGAAGAAGATTACACAACACTTTAAGGCACAAATACACTAACATACCCATAAATAAATGCCCAAAACAATAGTCGTACACACAATCAGAAGGGTCACTATAAGAGACTTGTTATTCACTGATGACACTGCAGTCACTCAAAGCTAACAGGAGCTTCAGAGCTTGATGAATCGCTCCACCACAGCATGCAAGGATTTTGGCCTCACAGTAAATCTAAAGAAAACAAATGTCCTGAGTCAGGATGTGGGTGCTGCACCAGTTATCACTATCGATAACTATGAATTGGCAGTGGTGCACCATTTCACAAACCTGGGATCTACCATCAAATACAAACTCTCTCCCTGGACACAGAAATTGACAGCCGCATTGGCAAAGCTGCAGCTACCTTTGCCTGCCTCACATCGCGTGTTTGAGGAAACTCCAAACTCACAATGAAGACCAAAGCTACGGTATATAACGCTTGCGCCACCAGCACACTTCTATATGGTAGCCAGACATGGACAACCTATGCTAAGCAAGAAAGAAGGCTCAATACCTTCCATCTACGGTGTCTACGCCACATCCTCGGCATTTCATGGAAAGATAAAGTGACAAATGTCGAGGTGTTGTCACGTGCTGGCCTTCAAAGCATGTATACACTGCTTAGACAGTGCAGACTATGCTGGCTTGGCCATGTCCGCCACATGGAAGATGGTCGCATCCCGAAAGATATCTTCTACGGACAACTGGCAGATGGCAAAAGAACAATTGGGCGACCGCAGCTGAGATTCAAAGATGCGTGCAAGAGAGACATGAGGGCACTGGACATAAATCCAGCAACCTGGGAGGATGAAGCTGCCGATCGCACCAAGTGGCGATGCTATCTGCTGTGCCACCACAGTTTCGGCGAAAAGAAACTCCCACAACAAGCAGAAGTGAGGAGAAAACATCGAAAAAACACCAGGAAAATAAGCAGCTGAGGGCTGTCACCTCAGGGGCCCATTTCCACGTTCAGTTATGACTGAAGGGGCTATTATTATTATAATAGTGTTTTATGTAATGCAGGGATATGCTCTGGGAGCCAAGGGGGCGGTGACCTGAAACAAGTTTGGGAAACACTGCTCTAAAGTGTTTATCATCATTCATCTTTACTTTTCAGCTCTCCAATGAGAAGCATAAGCCTTCAACAGATTCATGGAAAGCTCTCCTGTCCTATGCCATCCGCAGAAGGTATTTCCATATTTTCGTTAACCCTTTAATTCTGTTACCAGTTCTCTTAAAGTATTGATTGAGATAGGAATGACAGGTCTTAGTACTGAGCTTGCAGACAGTAGAAATTAAAAAGGTAATGATGAGAAGTAGAAGAGTATGAACATTCTGTTACTCCTTATGCTATGTAGAGTTTATTATAAATAGTTTCTGATATAAAGGCTCACAGTATTGTCACATTTTTTTTCCTTTGTTCTATCACTCTCATGAACCTTTTCTTTCTCGGAACTTTCATTATCAGGCTGTTTTTTTTTTTTTTAAAATAAAATCTTGCCTCGTTTTGGCGAGATACCTGTTCAACCTAGCCGGTTATATTAGGGCGCATGTCCAAATATAAAAGACCTTTAGGTCTGGAGAATTGTTAATTTCATCAAGTTATGTGCTCATGCTTTCTCTATATTGGTGAATGCTAAGTTAATATTAACTATTTACTGTCACAGATTAAAATTGTGATAATATGCAAGCACTTCAATGTTTCTATTTCACTATAATAAATGATTCCCCAATTTCCTTCATTTTAATATGATCTTTTTTTTCTTTCTTCTATTACTCATTAAACTGTATTATTGAAGGACACAAATGTAAAAAAAAAAAACAAAGGCAATAATGCCTATATATTTAACCTGCTGAAATGAAGATTTCATTCATTTATTTGTACAGACATTTTTTATTTCACCAGAATCTTTGAAGGACCGAGGACTAGAATGGAACCAGGCCAGGAGGAAGACAGCCGATAGGATAGTCTGGCACTCTCTCTTCCAAACCTCTACACCTCACGGTAGAAGGGGAACGACTAAGTAAGTAAGTAAGTTATTTCACCAGTATTGTGCTATTATTTATACGAGGGGCGTTCAGAAAGTAATGCACCACATCGTTTTTCTCAGCTAATAATGAAGATAGAAGCATGAAATTTTGCACACTTCAAATATGGCATGTGCCAATTGTGTGCACCAAATTGCACTGCAACCGGCCAAATAATACGGCTGCCCTAAACCGTTGAAATGGAGCGTGTTAGCAACTTGCGTTATAAGCAGCGAATTGTGATAGAATTTCTCGTTGCAGAGAAGGAAACTGTTGTGAACATTCACAAGCGTCTATGTGATGTGTATGGAAGTTTTGCAGTCGACAGGAGTACAGTCAGTCTCTGGGTTCAGAGAATCAAAGAATCAGGAAGTGGAGATACGGAGCTGCTTGATCGGCCGCGCTGTGGACGTCCTGCCACAGCCACCAACGCAGAAATGTTGACATGCGCTGAGGGCATTATTCTTACTGATAGGCGAATCACTACTCAACAATTGGCATTACAGCTGTCAGTCAGCATTGGTAGTGCAAATGCAGTTATAAAAACTCTCGGATTTTCTAAGGTTTGCGCAAGATGGGTTCCTCAAAGTCTCACAAATGACCACCGATTGCAAAGGAAAGCAAGTGCTTCTGAATTGTTGGAGCGTTTCAATGCTGATGGAGAGAGCTTTTTGGCTAAGATCGTTACAGGTGATGAAACCTGGGCACATCATTTTGAACCTGAGACAAAAAGACAGTCAATGGAGTGGCATCATCCGCAATCACCACAAAGAAAGAAATTCAAGACAATTCCTTCAGCTGGAAAGGTCATGACCACTGTCTTTTGGGACATTGAAGGTGTGATTCTTGTGGACGTTATGCCAAGAGGAGAGACAATCAATTCGCAAGCTTACATTAAGACATTGAAAAAACTCAATCAACGTTTTCGCAGAGTTTGGCCGCACAAGAATCCAGCAGACCTGCTTCTCCTTCACGACAATGCGCGACCTCACACAAGTCTGGCAATACGGGAAGCAATCACCAAATTGGGTTGGACTGTACTACCCCATCCACCCTATAATCCCCATTTGGCACCCTCTGATTTTCATCTATTTGGTCCATTTAAAGATGCACTCAGTGGGACAAGGTTTGAAGATGATGAAGTAGTGATTCATGCAGCGAAGAAATGGCTACATGATCAAGACAAAGTCTGGTACGGGTTTGGAATACATGCACTTGTTTCGCGCTGGCATAAAGCCGTACAAGTTGATGGGGATTATGTTGAATAATACCGATATTTAGATGACATATCAATGTATATTGTGGATAAATTTCATGCTTTTTGAATAAACAGCTCCTGAGAAAAATGATGTGGTGCATTACTTTCTGAACGCCCCTCGTATTTCTTCGGTGAAGTGATCTGACAAAATCATTAACAACTCTGAGACACTGGTATCACAAGAAAGGCATTTCAAAAACCTTTTGCAATGGAAAAATATGAAAATTAAAACAATCTGGTTAACAAAAAAAATAATAATTAAGTTTGAATAACTAAGGTATGCCTGAAGAAAATCAGGTTTAACGTTTGATACAATATTCATGTTAAAGCTCATAGGTTAGTGCGTCTTAAATGTATCTAAGATCATTTTTCAAAATTGTCACCTATACCATTTGATAGCGCAGAATTTGACATTTCATAAAATATAAACTTCTGAAAACAGATATGTGTAACAACTTCCTAAGCATTTTTCTTTTGTTTTGTTTGTTTTTCCAGACATCAGGAGCCAACAAGTATCAAATTCGTCAGAGCCCTTCACATTTCTTACCATGTCTCATCAGGTCTTATTATTATTCTGCACCACTTCATTTGAAAAGTTCTGATTTGTCCAATTCTGTCACTTGGGCAATGCTCAGGTGAGTATTATTATTCAGAGGAAAACAAAGATACATGAACAAACTTACATCTTCAACATCATCATCCATCTGCTCCAATGGATCCACTTCCTTTACCAAGTCCCTCAGCCTCATCTTGTCCAGTACACCTTTTGAATCTGACCCTGATGGTGTCTGAGCATTAGCACTTGAAGCAGATGCCTGAGATGGTGTTGATGGCTGTCTGGGTAACTGGCAGTTTGTGTCTGATATTTTCCCACCACCTATCACCTTAAAAAAAAAAAAAAAAAAAGTGACAATCTTCAGCAGATCTTATTCAGAGTAAAAACTACAAACCTTCATTGAAAGGCTAAAACAACACAATGATATGTAAAGAAAGGTGAAAAAAAAATGTAGCTGGGTAAACTTTCTTTCAATAGGAGGGGAGAGGAGGAGGAGGGGATGAGTGTTTGTGAGTGTATCTCTCTCACTCTCAAAACAGTAAAAACATGACATGGAGGTGAAAATTTCAAAATGAATTGAAGTGAATTTTTAATTTAAAGACTACTGTTTAGAGGCTATTATATCTACACGAGCAAGTCTTCTTCTTCTTTGATCCTTAGCCGCCGACCGTCAAAGCAGTCAGTGGCCATTACGCCCGGTGGCGTCTTGTAGGGCAACAACAAATTGATTCCACTTTGCTCGGTTGGTGGCCATCCTTCGTACAGTGCCCCAACTCTGGTTCATTCTTTGCATCTCAACCTCCACAGTCCTCTGCCAAGTTGTTTTTGGTCGGCCTCTCTTTCGTTTTCCTTCAGGGGTCCATATAATAGCTGTTCTTGTGATGGCATCGGGGTCTCTTCTGAGGACATGGCCAACCCAGCTCCAGCGTCTGCCAGCTATGATGTTGTGCATGTCCTCTTGCTTGCTCCGAGTAAGCAGATCTTGGTTGGTGATGATATTCGGCCAAAAGATTCGGAGAATTTTTCTTAGGCATGTTGTGTGAAAAGAGGACAATTTCGACATTTCCTTCTCTGTAACTCTCCAGCTCTCCGCACCATAGAGAAGCACAGAAAGCACACAGCTCCGATATAATCCTAATTTTGTGCTTGTGCCTTACTGAGAGGACTTCCAGATGTTGTTTAGACTAAAAAAGGCTGTTCTTGCTTTGTTCATTCTGTTGTTGATGTCTTTGCTTGCTCCGCCGTCTGGTGTTACTATGCATCCTAGGTATATGAAGGCGTCTGTCTGTTCCAGTTGCTGATTCCTTACTGATATGGGCTCAGGGTTGCTCACATTGAGCGTCATGACCTCTGTCTTCTTTAGGTTGATGTTCAAGCCCACCTGCTGGCTATACTTATTAAGTCTATCCGTTTTTTCCTGGATGTGTTGATGTGAATGTGCTAGCAGTGCAATGTCATCTGCATATTCCAGATCTTCCAATGTAGAAAATGTAGTCCATCTTATTCCTCTTGGATTGCCCTCTGTTGTCTGGCGCATCACCCAGTCTATGACTGTTAAAAATAGAGTGATTGATAAGGGGCATCCCTGTCGTACACGAGCTACACGAGCAAGTAACACCTGTCAAAACATGATGAGAAAAAATTATGTTGTTCTCTTTCTGTTGCACAACTTTATTGTGGCATTAATTCTCTTGTGGTAATTTCATTCTATGTAAACTTAATTGGATCTTTGTAGTCAAACCTTCATTACTTATGGTCAATGCACCACAAAAAAAATTGAAAGGCATGCATGTTATTTTATTCGGTGTTCAATTTACCTTAGTGTAATGTGCGGTTTTACCCGTACTTTCCCAAATAGGTGGTAACATTTTTCATTGTTCATTTCATGATGTTTCAAACAGACAATCAGCAATACGGGAATTTCTTATATCTTGATTAAGAAGACAGTCCATTACACTTTGTTGCAGAAGCTTTTTTAAGTGAGAAATGTTGTGTGCTTATGTGACATATGAAGCAAACTGTTATCTCATCGATTAATTACACACCTGCACGAATATTGCCAACTGCTGTGTCAATACAAAAGGTACACATTTACTTGTTCTGTGAAGTCAAATAAGTGTTAAAACTCTCAAATAACTACACCTATCCCTCTCATAAAGCTGCCAGTCCGTCTCAGGTTTCTCTCATCACCATATAGTTTCTCCCAGGTAAATCAAGCTTGTATGCCAGTTCATCTAGGAGAAGGAAAACTCTAATTTCAAACCACCTACTGCCTTCCGGTAGGCTTGGGACAGTCAAAGGCTAAGGACAGCAAACCCAAATAAAACTGTTGCTAGTATACTTCTATACAGCAGGGACACATGGGCAACCTGTGATAAACACGGAAACAAAGGGGCCAAATGCCTTCCATCTACAGAGTCTGCTACACCCTTTGTTTTCATGGAAGGACAGAAAGATAAATGTCAAGTGACTCTCACAAACTGTCCCTCTAAGAATGTATACTCTGCCTAGACAGCACAGATTACAACGGCTTGGCCATTTCCGCCACATGGAGGATGGGTGCATCCCCAAAGATATTCTCTATGGACAACTGGAAAGAAGGCAAAAGAACAGCCGGCGACCACCGAGATTCAAAGTTGTATGCAAGAAAGACATGAAGGCACTGGACGTAAGTCCAATATCATTGGAGGACAAAGCTACAGACTGTACCAAGCGGAGATTCTTACCACAGGTCGCTTCAGATTGGGTGAAGAGAGGCCGACACAACAAGCAAAGGAGAAAAGAACAAGTCGATAGGAACAACTGGAAAAACTCAGCTGAAATTTATGACTTCAAATGTGCATCATCCCTATAGTTATGACTGGAGGAAGCATAATAGAACTGCAGCGTGATGAAACAATGCTTTACCATTCACTGCACAGGAAAAGATATCGTCCAATCAAATCAACGCACTCTTGTGTGTGTCGCGAACGATTTGCAAATGGCGTAATGGCAGAAGGAAATTTTGTGTTAATGGTACCACGGATTTACCTGAATTGCAAACGAATGGGATGTAGGAAAGAAATGGAATACATTGCATTTTTTTAAGGAGAAGACCATGCATGTATATTCAAAAGGAATAGTTGCTATGTACCTTATTTCCAGAGATATTCGAGGTAAAGTAGGTCAGCATGTTAAAAGTTATTGTGAAAATGGTCTTCCAAAAATTGCTACAAATCGTAGACAAAACTAATTAAGGAAAACCAGAGATGTAAAGGAAGCTAAAGATCGTCCCAGTAAAAGAAGATACAGATGAAAGTAATAGATGCCAGGGTTGAGAAGAATGAATATGTTGTCTCGACCAAACTAACACTCTCGCTCGAGTCTGCACGAAAAATGCAAACAAACACAGTCTGAAAAACTGCGACGTCATAACGCCCTACGATACGGTCGCACCCTCTCTATAAAAAGGCCAGCAGTGGACTTTTCAAACTTTACACACACACACAGTAGAGGCAGAAGACAGATAGACTGAAAGAAGGAGACGCTTGCCAAGGCTATAACCTTTTACCATCTGTATGCCGTGCAGCTCTACCTCACCAGAATGAGTCTGTTCTGTACTTTTGCATCTATTCTAGAGGGTTCATTCGTGTCATACTCCAGCAAGAGGTCTAGAATCTTAGATCAATAGTGCCTTCCTGGACCAACTCAGGAGCATCATATATTGCTATCTATATTCGAGTACTCTGCCCCATCTGTGCTTGGTGGCCTGGTACAAGACCTGCAACTGATACTGCTGTGTAGTATTACTAAAGGACATTCACAGAACTTAATGATAAGTATTCAATGTGAAAAATTCAAGCAGCCATTGTGAGTGGTCACAGCAAATTAACTAGTTGTGTCATGATGAACAAACTGTTCTGAAATAATAGTCAAGACAAGAGACAATTTAGTTATAAAGGAAAATTTGGATGAACATTCTATTCTATATTGAAGATTCCAGAAAAGACTTTTTGTTTAGTTAATGAGTGAAATTCAACTATTAAGTAATTGTGTAATTAAGCTTTTATTCCTTCAATTTTCATCATTCATAATTTGCACAAGAAGAAAACAAAAGATAGATGTACATAATAAATGATTCAGTAATTGTAATTCTCTGACTTGTCAATTTTATATTGTTGCATTTTGAGTTTTACTGAATTGTTGATTATCATAGGTTAGTTACTAGCAAAGGTGGCATCTTAGGCTCTAACTTTAATCTTATTACTATCTGAAGTAGAGACCACAGCCGTGACTATCCTGTGATCTTCTCTGACACTGGTGATATATTCTTTTCAGACAGATTCTTTTCTGTTCTATCAGTAACTACTACTGACAACTATACTCATAAACACCTTTCGCTACAAGCACAACAAACTTACATTAGATTACACAACATTTTTCTTTTTTGTCTTTGTTAAACGATGTCAACAGTGCCCACCTTTCTGAGAGTACACAAAGATCTTTCATATTATCATTTAAAAAAAAAAAAAGGCAATATAAACAAATACTTTATGTGTTAACCCAAGGTTATAAATGCTATACACCTTAAAAAAAAATACAAAAAACAAACAAAACTTACATTTCCAACAGGTACAATGATTTGTTCTGGCTGAGACTGTAATGACTGCAGAGGTCTGGATGTGATAGGGCTGCTGGTGGTTGCCATAATGATTGGTGAACTTGTAGGACCATTGTTTAAGATGACACTGGCATTGCCTGCATTGATGAGTGCGGAGTTTGGGCTTGTGGCACTGGGAAGACCATTGGGAGTAGCACTCAGGGAGTTCTGATAGATGCTCATTGTGGTTTCCTTCATTCAGCAAAATCTGCTCAGAAAGTTGACTGCTTTTTGACCGAAAGTAACTATAAAAGAAAATAATACTTCAGTGTTTTAGTTAGTTAATACATAGATCATCATTTCTTTTTAGCTCCATTTGGAGCATGCAGTCATCACTGCTCCGGCCTCCCCACAGGAAGCTGTATCAAAGCATTCATGTGCTCTTGCAGAAGTAGTTTCTGTAGCAATTTGTTTTACATGAGGAGGTTGCCAGCCCCCATGCACAACCCCACATTAGTTGTCTTTCATGACATGCCTGAGTGGGTAGCAGTCCTAGTCTTCAGAGACCCCACGAACAAACCACTGACTAAAATGTTCAGTGCCAATGAAACGCAAAACCCTAATTTACTTCGACTCTTTCCTTCCTTATGCCACCCTAACTTATTTTTACTGTTTCTTTCCTTATGCCATTAAACAGGAATAAACAATGGGGAAAATGAAAACAGGCAATATGTCTTACTGGAACAAATAACAAAGAGAACAGGCTACCTAACGGCCACAAGACCTTCTTCAGGGACAAACAAACAAAAACAGAAAAAGAAGTTGCAAAGTAAGTTAAAATACATAAAAATTATACGACCATGTAAATAGAAATAGCTGGTAATGCTCCCCTGAAAATCTGTATGAACAAAATGGCCACCTGAATAATTTTCTTATCATGGTGAGAAGAATTTTTTTAGCCTTATATTATGTGTGTTGCTTTAGGTTCTCTTTAATATTAACTACCTTCCTCTTAGATGTGTCCTGTAGCCATATCTTCTGCTGTTGCAGGTTTATACTGTCGGCTATTTTGGCTTCTTGACAAAGTCTACATAATTTTATGTCTATGAAATTGATGCATGGTAACATTGTTCCCATAAACTTCTCAATCTTCCTTTTCTGTCTCTTCTGTATTGTATGATGATATCTGTAGAATTTTTTCAGGTATGTCATTTCATATAATATGACCGTTCTCTCTGAATAATTTAGATAATAAGCATGTCTGACACTGATCTATTTTGACACGTCTGACAATACACAAATTGAAGAGTTATAAAGAACAGTCTTCGAAAAAAAATCACCATGCAACGATGGAATAACAGCCATTGCAATTCAAGCCTGCAGCAAAACAGCAGTCAAATGGTTGAAAATAATTTTTACAGCAGCATGGGCAAAAAGAATAGTCCCAGAAGACTGGCAAAAAGCCATAACAGTACCAATCTGGAAAAAAAAGAAGGGCAATAACACGAGAATGTGATACATACAGAGGTAATTCACTATAAGTCACACAGGAGAATATGTACAAATATTTTAGCTAAGAATAAGATCCACTGTCAAACCACAATTGATTAGTGCCCCATTTAGCAAAGGAATAGGATCTACTCATGCTTCGTTCATAGTAAAATAGTTTCTTCTTCTTCTTCTTCCATCCTTAGCCATCAACCGGCAAAGCAGTATGTGGCCAGTACGCCTAGTGGCGTCTTAGGGCAACAACAAATTGATCAATCTATCGCTGTTTCCACCACGCCTAGTGGCGTCTTTGTGGAACAAAAACAGACCAAACAATCTATCATTGTTTCCGTAATCAGATTGGTTGGCAAGCAGGTGATCAGCCCACTGTGCGAAGTTTTTACGGGATGGGGTAAACAGCCCCATGCCCATACCCTCCTTAGTCGCCTTTTACGACATGCGTGGTAGGGTGCAGTGTTACTATTCTTTGCTCCCCTTTCGGGCCCCGGTAACACACGGGTGATTAAAATAGTTTAGTGAAAGAATAATCTAATATGACAGTCAATTAAATATAGTATTTATAGACCAGGAGCATGGCCTCGATAGAAATAAACCTCGGGCAATATTAGAATACAGGGGCAGCTATTAGATAACGTAAGAGGTTTGTACTATACATATAAAAGTGTACCAAGAAAAATCAATGGTTGTATAAGTTTATAATTTGTATAAGTTGTAAATGTTTTTTAAACCTGTAATTAGTGAGAAACGACTGAAATAAAGAACAGTGGGAGTGTCATCAACAGGTGAAGAGATGAGAAATTGGGGTTCAAGTAAGAAAGGCATAATATCACTATAACACTGGATGTGTCAACATTCATTATCTTGCTGCTTTTGAGAAAATCCAGTAATCCTTGTCTTGTGTGAGAACCTTATTAACCTTCTGAAAAATATCTGTATCGTCTGCACAACTTTTAACTTTGTTAACATCTAATTTTATCTTCTTATTTATGTATGCGAGGTGTTGCCTTTTACTAAGTTATCTTACTTAGGCCTAGACTACTGCAATAAGATTCCTCTCAGACTGTCAAACCCGTCTTTTTCTCGACGACGGTGAACAGGTCCATTACTTACACGGATCAAATGTGAGCTTGCAGAATTAGCGACTGTGTCTAAGGAATCTGCAAAGAATTCTACTAAAGGGTTCGAATAAAATTAGCTAAACACATATCCATTTGACTTTGTAGTTTGTTCGCCTGCTTCAGTTTTGTGAGCACAAAATGTTTTCCTTAATAAGAAAAGCTAGGAGCTAGATCTGCGGAGATAATATGACCTATATTACGTTATTTATTCTAGACTGTTTTGACCAACAATAATATTTCAAAACTTACTTTATTCTATAAATGCGTTTTATTATATGTATAAAACTGCTTTGACTTTTAAAAGTTTTATACGATTCTGCGGCTGTGTGTATTAAATAGGATGTGAGCATCAAAATGGCGGATAATTTGGATGATGAGTGGTGGCTCAAGGAGAAAAATTTGACAAGTGACAGCAAACGCAGTAAAGGTATTTATAGAAGAGCAGTAGATTTTGATTTAACTCTAGGGACCGACGCTTTCTTATTGCAGAAACATAACTGGTTAACTCGTCTGACGGTGTAATCATCAAAGATGCGATCGCAAGAAGAAGAAGACATAACTGGTTGAAATAAAGAACAGCGAGACGTGTTTGATACCGCCTAAAAAAAGAATCGGTTGAAATGAAGCACCGTTGGCCGTGTCTTCCATTTCGTCCGAATCGATTTGTACCCCGCGGATATGTCGTAGCCAAGGTTGCCACTCAAGTTCTAGAGATAAACCCAGATTTTCTTCTTTAATACCCAGATTATTTTATGCCTCAAATACACAGGATAGACGATGCTTACACAATCTTTTAGTGCAACTTTAGCACAAATAAGCTGTGCTACCAATTTTTATTTATTTTCTTCATTTTTTTTTATTAGGCCTACCAAAAATTCACAATTGTATTAAAATGATTTTATTAACACCCTAATATATGAACTTTTGAAAATGAGCCATGCTGACAACTGTTTTTTTTAAATATTAATGAAGAAAAATATCCCATTCAACCTCTGATGGGTTATAATTAGGATATAGGCCTATAGCCTATTGTTTTCAATTCCAAATAATATGCAAAACTTCTCCTTCGTCAAGATCATATGCATGAATTGACAACATGGAATCTTGATTGTGGAGTTCCAAAATCTTTGCATATCTCTGCCGACAACGTCCCTCACGCACATCTTCAACCACGCTTTTACTAGGATTAAACTTATGACAAACTCCAACTTTGGCAACTGCTTGCTTGGCTAGTATTCGATTGGAAACTGTTTCACACAAAAGGTTGTTGGTTTGTTTAGTTTGAACTAAGTTAACCTTCGAAAACACTCAACGCATGCTGAGGAGTGAGGTAGTGCCATAAGCGTGCACATGAGGTCAGCCAAAACTTCAAATTTCTTCTGGTTATTAGCATCTCTTACTTCTTGCAGTCCAGCCAGAATGCGGGCGGATCCTCGTCCACGAGATGTCCAAGATCTTTTTGGTATGATGCCAGTTCTCGCCCTTGATCAGACAGACGATCAGTGCTCTCTTCTTCCTCGTTCGTCCTAAAAAAGGACGTTGGTTTAGCATCTCTTACTTCTTGCAGTCCAGCCAGAATGCGGGCGGATCCTCGTCCACGAGATGTCCAAGATCTTTTTGGTATGATGCCAGTTCTCGCCCTTGATCAGACAGACGATCAATGCTCTCTTCTTCCTCGTTCGTCCTAAAAAAGGACGTTGGTTGCGCTGTGTCCATTTACAGCGAAGCTGTGATATTTTCGCCTTTCGGCTGACACATCCGACTTCAGCACGGCATTTTTGGGACTGGGTTAGCCTTCCCTCTTCGATCCCTACTCACTCTGCCAGACTGCAGTGATGCAGCCTGTTTCCAGGACCACCACTTGGAGGTGGAGTAGGGTCTTAGTCAGCTCTGGTTCACTGACACAAGCAGTCTAGCTATCAGGCTCTCTTCTGAAACAACTTTTGGGAACTGCGCTGCTAATGGAATGCCAGAAGGTTTGTTGATCTCGAGAGCATGCTTTGGATCTAACAGCTGTTGTAAACGAGTCAAAAAACATCGTCATTGATGTGGTTAAAAACAAGAATTAAATTTAAGTGGAATAAAAAATATATAGCACATAATTTTTTACATTTAATTATAATATAAATATAATGTGTAATGCTCAGTGCCTAGAATATACATACATTGTAAATGCCAATTGTCAAATATACCCAGATTAATGCAGATTTGGAAAAGAAATACCCAGACGGAAGCCAAAAGACCCAGATCTAGTAAAAAATACCCAGCTGTGGCAACACTGGTCGTAGCATATTAATGTATTGAGCTCCGTATGACATCGGCAAATTTGTGTGGTAGTCTCGATACACTTTGCCGGAAAATGGGGTTAATGTAATAGCAACCGCCGTTGCCATCAAACGCGCGTGCAATGGTCAGAAACGTGAGAAAAAGCCGCGTTCATTGAAAGGAACTGACGATCTTGGTCTCTAATATCACTTACATCGGCCGTCAACGAAGCAGAAGGTCACAATACCTTGGGGGAAATTTAAGCATCATAATGGAGAGAACAGCTTTGCTGAAACTGTTTTATTTACTTCGATCAGATCTGAAGAAGTTTATAGTCAAGGTATAGACTAAACGATTACCATCGTCAAATCTAACGACTAAGCTGTAGCATTCTCCGCTGATTATGTGAATAAAAACGTGAGTATATGTCTTACCCCAAAATGGGACCATGTCTTACTTAAATTAGGTTAGAGCATAGCCTAGTCATTGGTGGTTGTTGTTCCGACTGGAACTGACCATGTTGATTTGTCGGAGCAATATTTGAGAAGGAACAAAATTAAAATTATCAATTTGACCAAACCCTGCAAGAAAGACAGAACCATTTTCCCACGTCGACTCTGAAAATAGAAATTGAAGCCATTGAAAATTATACACAAACTTGAATGACAAGCGACGGACATTGGTTTACTACCAGATGCTACAGGTTAATAAGAGATTGAAACTAAACATTTGTATTCACGTCGATGACTGAACTAGACTCTCATCATACCTTCGCTCATTTGTTGAACGACGACTTCTTTCATTCGCTTGAAATATATTGTCTATTTCTGCAATGTTGTTTCTTAAATAAACTTCTTTGTCTTTTGTAGTTCATACAGAGGTCCATATAGTTTTGCTTCCAGTGTTGTTTCTCTGGGCCAGTGGGTTTGCCTCAATATATCATATTCGGGGCAGTCTTTGAAATATGTGCTCTGCAGTCTGGGGTGGCCGTACACATGGCTGAATTGCCAATCTTAAATTTTTTATACATGTGGCTGCGGAGTCGGTTGTGTCCTGTTCTGAGGTGCAGAATGACAATTTGTTCTGATCTGTTCATAGCTTGGTAGTCGTCCTGTGTTGGTGGCTTTCTGATTGATTTGATCATCTTTTTCTTCTGATGGTACGTAACTGGTACATTCGGCTGCTCGTCTGCAGCACCTTCTTTAGCCAGTCGGTCTGCTCTCTCATTTCCTGGTTATTTCGCAGCGAGACGGTATCCACTGCATGGTGACCTTGCGCTGGTTGCACAGTTCAAACAGTAAGGCTTGTATACCTGGTAATTTTCTGGACTGAAGTGCTGATCTTGCATCTGTCAGGAATACCACATGCTGTGTACCGAGATTGGTGTTCAACAGTTTCTTGATTGCCACCTTGATTACCTGGATTTCTGCATCATAGTTGTTACAGAATTTCCTCGTTTGTACTCTGACCATATCCCTAGTGTTGTTTGGGTATTCTATGTACACTCCTGCTCCTCCATTCTTTGCTGCATTTTGTGCTGACCCATCCGTGTATACTCGGACCCAGAGGTCCTGTGGGTATTCATCATCCAGGAAACTGAGAGTGACTGTCCTACGTTGCACGCTGTTCTGTTCGTCCTTGTCGAGTATTCCTTTCACTTTTGTCTGGATGCATTTGTTCTGGCACAGACTTTAGGGGGCTGTCAACTTCAGGCAAGTCTAAGATTTGTCTACGAAGTTGTTTGGCCTGGTGGATAAAACTGCTTCTTTTCAATCGCCCCATTGCTAGGTTTTGGAATCTGTCCTTCATTGGATGGCTCGGGATACAGAGGAACTTTTCTGCCTGTGTTAGCACTTTCGTGTCTCTGCATTCTCTCAGTGCTTGTATCCTCCCCATTTTCTCCATCTCCACTATAGGCGTTGATTTCATTGCCCCCGTGATGACCATAAGCATCTGGTTTTGCACCTTATCTAGCTCTTATAATGTGGTGTTTGATGCTGGACACATCCAGCTGACCCATATTCCAGGTGTGGTCATATGCCCTGCTGGTAAACTTTACTAAGTATTTTCCCGCTGGCTCCCCATGTGGTTCCACTTAGTTTTCTCAGGATGACTAGCTTCCTCCTGGCCTTTGTTGCTGCCTTGTTGATGTGTTGCTTCCATGTCAGCCTATCATCGAATGTAACTCCGAGATAGGTGGGTTGTTTATCTTCTCTTAGGAGCTCTCCATTTATCTTGATGACACCAGCTTTTTGTTTTGGAGAGAGAGTGAAGAGCGTAGTGCTGCACTTATCTGTATTGATGCTGACACACCATCTATTTGCCCATGAAGTTAAGGCATCTATAGCTCTTTGTAGCAGTTTGGTGGCCACTGTTACATGCTCATCTGTGCACCATATTACCAGGTCATCAGCGTACATTGCCACTTTCATTCCATGTGGTGGTTCAGCAACCAGGTCGGTGATGTATACTAGGAAAAGTGTGGGGGACAGAACCCCTCCCTGAGGGACGCCATGACGCAGTAGAATTTTCTTGCTCTTGAGGTCATCTAGTTGTACTCGGGCTCTTCTGTTATGCAAGTATGCTTCCACCGATTTGTACATCCTGCCATTCACTCTGCAATTTCTCAGTTTCTTCAAAAGCCCTTCTTTCCAAACCTTGTCAAATGCTTTCTTTAGATATATCCATGTTGCTAGTACCAGTTTCTTATCTTGGAACGCATCCTCAATCTCTTGGGAAAGGTAAGTTGCCTGATCTTTGATAGAGTAGCACTGCCTGAAGCCCACCTGCTGTGGTACAAGAAGGTTTTCGCTTTCAAGGTACCACTGCAGCCTGAGATTGATGATTCGTTCCATTGTTTTGCAGAGACAGCTTGTAAGGCTGATTGGTCTGTAGCTGGAGGCCGTGGAACTGTCTTTTCCTGGTTTTGGGAGTGGTATCATGATTGCTTCCTTCCAGGTCTGTGGAACTCTGCCCAAGTTCCAACAGATATTGAAGATCTGCAGCAGCTTTGTATTTGCTGCGGTTCCCAAGTTCTTAATCATTTCATTGGACACTCCATCAACTCCTGGCTACTTTCTCATTTTCAATTTTGATATTGCAAGCTCCAGTTCTCTGAATGTGATTGGCGCCTCCATAACTTCAGGTATGGTTCCATCTCATCCTGCGTTTTGTCATTTCTCACAAATCTCCTGTTGCTTCTCTGGGCTAACTTCGATGTCTTTAGCAAAGGTATCTGCAAAGTAATCAGCTGCCTGTTTTCCTGTGAGGATATTTCCATCTTTATACAGTGCAATCTTTGAGTTTCTCACTGTATACTCATCGTTAAGTTGTTTTACCAGTTTCCACAGTTTCCTTGTATCTCTTTCAAAGTTCAAGGACTCTGTTTTCTCCTTCCAGCTTCTCCGCCTGGCCTGCAACTTGGCCCTTTGAAATTTGGCCTTAGCAAGTTGGTAGTTATTGTGGTGTTCTTGACATGGGCTGGTCTCTGCCTGCTTTCGAAATGTTTCCATGTCATTGTGCAGTTGCTCTAGTTCACTTCCAGTATGGTTTGTAGTGCTTATGAGCCCCTCTAAGTATTGTTTCATGAGCAGCCTGTAGTCTGCATCTGCTGAATTCATCGACTACCTTATTGATGTCTTTGTCAACAGTCAGATCTCTAGCCAGTATACAATGCTGGTACATTGTCCAGTTGCCTTCTTGTAGTTCCACCTAGAGAGAGTGCTGCTCTCCTTGACAAGTTCATTTTCAACAATTAGGAAGACTGGCTGGTGGTCGCTGCCTCTAAGTGGTTTCCCAATAACGTGTGTGATGTTCCACTCCAGGCCTGGTGAGTGGAATGCCAGGTCTGGTGTAGAGGTGGTGTGCCATGATCTCGAGTAGAAGGTTGGTGGGTCGATTGGCTTGTTAATCAGGATAAGCCCATTGTCATCCTGCCAGTTTTCAAACTCCTCACCTCTCCTGTCCATGTGATCATAGCCCCAGCTCTGTGAGTGGCTGTTGAAGTCTCCATACACAGTCTTTCTTTTCCTGGGATTGTGTCTAGTGCCAGTGGGCGGTCGCTCGGACAGTAGTAGTTGAGCAGGTGGAATTCTGCACTTTCTGTCCTGAGATGAAGCATCCAGTATTCCGCCCCTTCCATATATGTTTCAAGCTGACATGCACTGATGTTATTCTTCACGAGTGTCAATATTCCACCCTTTCGCCTGTCTTTTCGGTCAGATCGATAGCACTGGTAGCCTCTGATTTTGAAGGCTATGTCTTGGTTGAGGTGGGTTTCTTGCAAGCTGTATACATTTACTTGCTCTTCATTTAAGATATATTCGAGCTCTAATTTTTTGCTGTAGCCATCTTTTTTACTGTTGGCGCCTTCAGCATTCCAGTGCAGTATTTTAAATGGTCTTTGCTTTGCTTGGCCAGTAGCTCTATTCTCATGCCTCCTAGCTCCACGGGGCAACTGAGAAGGACCTCCAGTAGTAAGGGTTGGGCCCTTCTGAGGCAGAGTGCCCGGCATCGCACCTGCCTGGGTGTCCGTCACAGGGCGAGTGCCATAACGTTTTGTAGATATAGGCATATTTCCATTGCGTGTGTGCGTGGCATCCTGATTGCTGTGGTGCGCCTCTTGGCTGGTTGCCTCCATCTTCAGCACCTTGACTTGCTAGGGCAGTCTGTGGTCTTGCTCGAGTGTAGGAGGGCCTGGCCAGTCTTGGTTTTTTGGCCGCTGGTGGCTGTACTTGAGCCCCATCTCCTTGTCAAGGAGCTGGCCTCGATGGGTATTTGTTGAACATTGAAACATAAGGAAAATAACTATTGACAAATAAAACAAAACATGAAACTCTCAGAAGATGAACCTGATTTACAACTAAAAATAAATCACACGAACTACATGAGATGTTGATGGATTAAATTGTTTCATTATGTCGCTGTTCAACGTTTCAATTGCCGATCTTGATTCGTGGAATTATATTTTACCACGTTGTTTAGGGTTGTCTATGTTCATCTGGCACGTATAAAGAAAACCCTATGAAATTTAATAAAAATATAGACCCTACTAGAAATGCATGGAAGTTATAAATTTCAAGTCAGGAACTTCCTCAATCACCGAATAAATAATCAACTTATACGCACATAAACGCTTGATGATTTGGATTTTGCATATGACTTGGCTCTTCTGTCCCATAACCATAATCAGATGCAAGAGAAAATGAAAATTCTCGAGAGGTCACAACAAGTGGGCCTGAAAATACACAGAGAAAAGACAAGGATTATGAGAATAAATGCAAGAAATGATGACACAGTTGAACTTGAAGAAACACCACTAAAGGATGTATAATCGTACACATATCTTGGCAGTAATATAGACAAAGTTGGAGGGACAATGATATCAAAATAAGAATACTAAAAGCAAGAGGAGCTTTCATTGCATTGGGAAACATATGGAGAACAAGAGAAATCAAGTCCAACACGAAAATAAGAATCTTCAACTCAAATATCAAGTCAGTCCTATTGTATGGCTCTGAAACATGGAGAGCAACAAAAACAACAACCAAAAAGCTACAGACTTTTATAAATGGGTGCTTGCGTAGAATAGAAGGACTGAAATGGTATGACAAATTCACAAATGTTGAATTGATGACAAGAACCAGACAAGTGCCAGTGGAACAAGAGTTGAGAAGACGCTGGCGATGGATAGGACACACATTGAGGAAACCTGTTGATAGCATTACAAGGCAGTCCTTGTTCTGGAATCCACAGGGAAAGAGAGGCAGAGGTAGACCAAAAAACACATGGAGAAGAGAACTGGATACAGAGGTGAAAGTGATGAGGAAAACGTGGAAAGAACTTTAGTGGATGGCACAGGACATGAAGACTTGGCATGTGTTTGTTGAAGACCTATGCTTCTCGGGGAGCTAAATGGTATTGATTATACGCACATCTAGATTAGGAACGAGAAGTACTCATTCAACTGTAGCACACTAATACGATCACAGACCCGAACTCATCGTCTAGCGTATTTGGTTAACAGAGGCATATAGGTCTCGGCATCTGTGTAAGCACACATTAGCGGATAACTCAGCTACTGCCCCAGCTAATTAGGTCGGCCGCGTCGTGAGGGGTTAGGATTAGCGTTGGGTTTAGATTTAGAAATACTAGACCTAACACAAAAACTTTAATCCTATAGAATTTTTGTGTTATGTTTAGCATTTCTAAATCTAAACCCAACTCTAATCCAAACCCCTAACGACACAGCTGACTCAATTGGCCGTGAATAGATAACTATCCGGGCTAGATTTGTCGTACGTCATCTCTTTTTCGTCTACAATCATAACTCACCTTACACTGTTACCATTAGCACATCCGACGTTATGCGCAAAATTGGCGCGCATACGTTGTTATCGCACTCGATTTTGCCGCAATTATTGTAGTAATCTACACATATGCCTTCTGCACTGCGTCACGTGTTTTGTTTGCGGTTTCGTCATCAACGGTTAGGATGCACATAAACAAAGATGTTACCTAACATTAATCCTAACCCTATCCCTTTTCCACCTTATTGATAAGTAATAAATACGAAAAACAAACAAAGCACAAGACAGTTGTATGCTACATTAAAAATTCATTCATTCATAACCCTCCACTCCCAAAGGAGCATAGGCCTTCAACAAACACATGCCAGGTCCTCCTGTCACGTGCCATCATCTCAAGTTCTTTCCACGTTCTCCTTATCATTTTCATCTCTGTTTCCAGCTCTCTTCTCCATGTGCTTCTTGGTCTACCTCTGCCTCTCTTGCCCTGGGGGTTCCAGAACACGGACTGCCTTGTAATGCTATCAACAGGTTTCCTCAGTGTGTGTCCTATCCATCGCCATCGTCTTCTTCTCATCTCTTGTTCCACTGGCACTTGTCTAGTTCTTGTCATCAGTTCCACGATGGTAACCTTGTCATACCATTTTAATCCCTCTATTCTACGCAAGCACCCATTTATGAAAGTCTGTAGCTTTTTGGTCTTTCTCCATGTCTCAGAGCCATACAATAGGACTGACTTCACATTTGAGTTGAAGATTCTTATTTTCGTGTTGGATCCGATTTTTCTTGATCTCCATATATTTCCCAATGCAATGAAAGCTCCTCTTGCCTTCTGTATTCTTATTCTGATATCACTGTCTGTCCCTCCAACTTTGTCTATATTGCTGCCAAAATATGTGTACGATTCTACATCTTGTATTGGTGCTTCTTCAAGTTCAACCCTATTTTCGTTACCTGCATTTATTCTCATTATCTTTGTCTTTTCCCTGTGTATTTTCAGACCCAATTGCTGTGACCTCTCATCGAGTGTTTTCAATTTGTCCTGCGTCTGATTACGGTTATGGGACAGAAGAGCCAAGTCATCAGCAAAATCCAGATCATCGAACTGCTTAGTCAGAGTCCACTGGATTCCATTTCTGTTGTGTGTTGTTGATGTTCTCATAACCCAGTCTATTGCTAATAAGAAAAGAAATGGAGACAAGAGGCATCCCTGTCGCACTCCTGTTCTTATCCCAAATGGTTCTGTAAGCTGTCCTTCATGAAGAACTCTGCTTGTCATGTCTTCATATGTTTTCTTTATTAAATTATTGATCTTCAGGGGAACTCCATAATGCCTCATCAATTTCCAAAGTGATTCTCTGTCTACAATGTCAAATGCCTTTTCGTAGTCCACAAATCCGATGTATAATGGTGAATTCCATTCCAGAATTTGTTCAACTATTATTCTCAAAGTGGCTATCTGGTCTGTACAGGATCTGTTTTGTTGAAAACCTGCTTGTTCATCTCTCAGTTTCTTGTCTATGGACTCTTTTAATCTCTCAAGGATAATCCTATTTAATACTTTTCCTGGCACTGATAGTAACATTATTCCTCTATAATTTGTGCACTCTTGTAAATTTCCTTTCATAGGCAACTTAACCAGATATCCTTCCTTCCATTCTGCTGGTATCTCGTCCTTTTCCCAGACTTTACCAAGTAATTTATATAACATCTCTGTAGCCGTGTCGATGTCTGCTTTGATGGCCTCTGCTGGAATACCATCAGGTCCAGACGCTTTTCCATCTCTTAGAAGCTTTATGGCTTTCTTTATTTCTTCCTTCGTTGGTCTTTCACCGTTAATTTGTAGCTCTTCTTCTGCTGGCTAAGGAGCCGCGGTAGCATAGTGGTTAGTGCACTGGCTTCCTAGCGCAGTGGTCTATGGTTCGATCCCCAGATGAGGTGGGAATATTTTTAGGCCACAAACGGCTCCTGGGTCGACCCAGCCCCAAATGGGTACCAGAGCAACTCTGGGAAGGTTAAGGCGGCCGGCGTGATGCCGACGGTCAAGATAATATGGGCCTAACACCATATTCCCAATATGCCTCAATGGGCGTGTAACGGGTTCCTTTACCTTTTTTTTTTTCTGCTGGCTGGATGTCCGGGGGGTTTAGTGGAGCTGGTCTATTGAGAAGGTCCTCAAAATATTCTGTCCACCTCTTCATTTGCTCTTGTATATTGCTGAGCAGTTTTCCATTCTTGTCTTTTATGAGGCAACTTGTTTGCTTGTATTTCCCTGTTAGCTTCTTTGTGCTGTTATACAGTTCTCTCATATTTCCTTTGGCTGCAGCATCTTCTGCCTCTCTTGCCAACTCCTCAATATACGTCCTCTTGTCTCTTTTGATACTTCTTTTAACTTCTTTGTTTGCTTCTGTGCACACTTCTTGAGCCTTGGCTTTGGAACTTCTGGTTTTGCTTGTGTTTAAATCTGCTTTCTTGTTTTTTCTGTCTTTTATCTTATTGATGGTTTCTGTTGTTATCCATGCTTTTTGTTGTCGTTCCCTTTTCCCCAGTATTTCTTCACATGTCTCATTCCATACCATTTTGATTTGCTGCCTATAGTCTTCTGTATTCTCTACATCTTCCAGCTGTTGGAGCACTTGGAATTTGTTGGATATTGTGACCGTAAATTGTCTCTTGTTTCTTGATTTCTTAGATGTCCTACATTAAATTGTTGTCTATAATTTTGCATTGTTGCATATCTCTTGAGTTTCATTTTTACTTTGGCTATCAGAAGGTGGTGATCTGATGCCACATCTGCTCCTCTATATACCTTTACATCCTGCAATGATGATCTAAACTTCTTGTTTATGCATATATGATCAATCTGATTTTCTGTTCTATGGTCTGGTGATATCCATGTTGCCTTGTGTATTCTCTTATGTGGAAACATGCTTCCTCCAATAGCCAGTTGATTTGAAGCACAGAAGTTTGAGAATAGTTCCCCATTTTCATTCATTATTCCTAGCCCCTGTTTTCCCATGACTTCTTCAAAGCCGGTGTTGATTGTACCTATCTTTGCATTCATGTCACCCATCAAAATTGTGATGTCTCTTCTTTTTACTTTTTCCATAATTTCCTGTAGTCTAGTATAAAATGCTTCTTTCACAGACTCTTCTTTGTCATTAGTTGGTGCATAACATTGGATGACATTTACATGTATTTTCTTTTTAGCTGTTTTAAAAGTAGCTGTTATTATTCTGGATCCAACGGCTTCCCATTCAATGAGTGCTTTCTGTGCTTCTTTAGATAACATAAGAGCTACCCCTTCACTGTGGTGTGAACTTTCGTCTTCATGTCCTGAGGCCAGCACCAATTCACCTGTGATGAGTTTCTTCCTGTCTACCCCCTTCCACTTTGTTTCACAGTCCCAGAACTTCGATTTTATATTCCCTCATCTCTGCTGCTACTTGTGCCACTTTCCCTTGTTCGTTTAATGTCCGAACATTCCAGGTGCCAAATCTGGAAGTTCTCCTAGAAAAAAGAAGGTTAGTCAGTAACACAGACTCCTTTCGGCTTTCTCTGTGTTGCATCATACGCCTACCTGCGAGAGGACCTTCCCCTGTCTTGGATGGCTGTGTTTTATTTTCTTTAATTGACTTGTCCATGTTTGTTGAAGTTTTTTGTGGTTTAAATTTTTTACAGGATGGGGTAACCTGCCCCATGCCCAACCCTCCTTAGTCGCTTTCTACGACATGCTTGGCAGGGTACAGTGTTACTATTCTTTGCTCCCCTTTCGGGCCCCGGTAACACACGGGTGTACATTAAAAATAACGAACAATAAACTTCCAACTTGCCCATCATGAATCCATAATCAAATTCGTAAGAATAAACATCTTGGCTGACTTGGGCTAAATACGACAACACTGCCTATGGTGCTTGCGTTTGAAACAAATATCCATAAATAAAGGGTTAAGTTTAGAAATCCAAACCCTAACAGAGCCAATGGCTTATTGGGATGACATGGAACGCATGTCCCATTGATCTTCATTTCAGTCTCTACCTCTTTCGTGGAAAAAAAAATTAATGTTGACCTTAGAAACAATGGCCATTCTTTCTTCTTCTTCCTCGTTCGTCCTGAAAAGGACGTTGGTTGTGTTGTGTCCATTTACAGCAAAGCTGCGATATTTGTGCCTTTCGGCCAACACTTCCGACTTCAGCACAGCATTTTTTGGGACCTGGTTTGCCTTCCCACTTTGATCCCTACTCTCTCCGCCAGACTGCAGTGGTGAAGCCTGTTTCCAGGACCACCACTTGGATGTAAAGTAGGGTCTTGGTCAGCTCTGGTTCGCTGACCCTGATGCAAGCAGTCAAGCTATGAGTCGCTGACTGCGTTCATCTCTCTAGCTGCGTCTTCGGTCCCATGGCCATTCTAGTGTGTGTTAATAATGGTCTTTAACCAATAGGCCTACCTTGTGGGTTGGGTTGAAATGAAGAAAAGTGGGACTTGTTCTTCGATGCCACCCAGATAAGTCATCCACATCGTTAGGTATAGGATTCCTGAATTCATTAAGGCTGTATCAAACACATGGCCCAAAGTTCTTCATTTCAACGATATTAATGTAGGCCTATATAAGGTTCAAGTAGGGAACATTCGACTGGAGGCTGCCGTGTTGGCCAAAAAAACGCGGCATTTCACTTCAAGTTTGAAATGGCCTCAGTGTTTTTCAGGCATTATTAATTTTGACAAAGCTTAAAACAGAATTGGTATTGGGTTACGGCTAGCTGTTTGACAAAGCTTGAAACAAGATTTGACTTTGGTTAAGCCTAGCTGTAACATGAATATGGATTGCCAGTCTGGCAACATATCAGATCTTATGTACTGTTCTCGTCATCTACCATATATAATAGGGAAATGTATATCCAATTTTACTCAAATGTTTATCGAAATGCCGGTACCTAGCCAAGGTACGTTTTGCACGTGAAAGATCTTTCATCTACAATTATAACTTGCGATGCAGCATTAGAATAATCAGGTCAGCATAAGTGCCGAAGGTCCATTTGCGCATGCCTGCTCTTTTTTGTCTGCAATTATCATTCCTGATACACTTTTATGATTACCACGTTAGCGTGAAGATTAATGGTCACGCTTATTCTTATGATGCGAATATTTCCGACACAAATAATGTCTGACAAATAATCACGTTGAACATTACACAAAACGGTTCAAATGAAGAACAGTAGGATGTTTTCTTTGATGCCATCCAAAGAAGGCACCAACGTCGTTAGGGTTAGGATTAAATTTGGGGTTAGGTTTGTGATTCCTAACCGTTACCCTTTGTTGCTGCATGTCCAAATTCTTTTTTAAGACTGTATCAAACGCACAACCCACTGTTCTTCATTTAAACCCACAAAACAACATGCAAACTTACTGGTTATATCGTAGGTGTCTGGATCTTGAGTTAATGGTTTGTATACTAAGGATGCAGATACAGAAAGATATTACCTACCCCTAAACTTAACCTTAACAATAACCCTGTACTCTAAACTTAAACTAAACCCTCTTCCCAAACCCTTAACTGTAACCCTGTTTCCAACTGTTTTACACATAATAATGTATGAAAAACACTGATGCCATATGTAAAAAAAAAAAAGTCAACAATGAACATTAAAACAAACTGAGCATTGAAATTCCAGCATGCCTCTTAATACTGTGTCTCCAAATTCTTATTTCAGACCGTGTCGATGTGGATGACTTATTAGGCTGCCGAATCAATAGATATTTGGGCGAAATTGGATGTACATCCTATTATATGTTACTTCACCATACAATTGTACAAACCCTCCTGAAATACCCATCCAGACATGCCCTGGACAGGATATTAATGACATTTTCCATGCATTAAGTAATGTACTTAACAGTTTGCTAAGTTTTGTTTAATTAGCATTGTATTTTTGTTGTTCCGATATTCTCAGGTTGCAGGTCAGACAGCACTTTTACTGTAAAAGCAGAATCTACATGAAATTGCTTACTTCTATAAATAGTTATAATTTTTTTAAAGTTTGATTAGTGTATCAAGTTAACTTAATATGATACAGTGGGAAGTGTTGAGTAACTCAAATGATTTCCCATCAGCAGATACAGAGAAGAGAGAAGTTAAGAGAAAAGCAGAGAGATCCAGCAAGAAAGACCATAAGGAGAGTGGCAAGAAGAGGAAAAAGGAGCCCAAAAGTGGAAAGAAACATGAACGAGTAATTTTTGTTATTGTCTTTTTCCTTTGTTCCAGAGCAAGAGCAAGTAATGCATAATTTCTTGCTCTGTTTTATATTATAGCAGAATAACTCTTACTTCTGTCATTATTTGCATACTCATGTGAGCTAGAGCAATTAGCACTTAGTTTGCCAAGCATATCAACATTATCACCCATCAGTTCCCCAAGGAACATACGCCTTAACAAACTTATACCAAGTCTTTCTGTCCCGTGCCATCAGATCTATTCATGTCTTCATATCTGTCTCCAGTTCTCTTCTCCAAGTGTTCTTTGTCTCCCTCTGCTTCTCTTACTCTGGGGATTCCAGAACAAGGACTGCCTAGTAATCCTATCAGCATTTTTCCTCTATTTTTGTCTATCTCCACCCTCTTCTTCTCATCGCTAGTTCTTTTGGCGCTAGTCATCAGTTCCACATTGTCATGCCACTTCCATCCTTCTATTCTACATAAGCATCCATTTATGAAAGTCTATAGCTGTTTGGTTCTTGTTTTTGTTGTCCATATTTCCAATAGGACAGACTTGTCATTTGAATTGAAAATTCTGGTGTTTTTTTTGGTTTGTTGGACCTGATCTCCCCCAGGTGTAGCTGGGGGCCTGAAAGGGAAGCAGAGAATAGTAACACTTAAAAAAGCAAGTAAGGAGGGTTGTGCACGAGGCCGGTTATCCCATCTTGTTGAAATTTTAAAACCACAAAAACTTCAACAAACAACAGGGACAGGTCAACTAAAGAAAAATAAAAAAAATTAATGCTGTCATTACTCGTGCCCCTAAATGAACCTGACCAAATAGCCCTTAATTCTCTTATTGATCGTAGTCTTCATAGAAGGGCAAGTATATATCCAGACATACCCGGTGAACAGGATATTAATGACATTTTCCATGCATTAACACATTATCTACCATGAGCCGGTGGGACCAGCTTTTGAAATCCTATCATTTGGACCGTGAGCCGCTCAGAGCGTCAATCTAATTTTAGTAATAAAACAAATGAAAAATGTACTGAACCACCTTCTGATCTAGTTCGAGATTTTAAGTTGCTACTGGAAAACAAATTCTCAAAGCATGGTTGTTGTAGAACACTGGGAAATTGATATTATGTTCATATTTTTCAGCGTTTTGGGTTAGTTACCAAATCGTGTAAAATTGTTTACCGTGACAGCTAGTGATAGGACCACAAACAATGCTTGTACATCTCGTCTAACGGCTGAATAGGTTAGAAACTTGTTTCAACAATTGACTGATTGATCTAGCGACGAGGACAAGAGTGAAAACGGTGTACACATTGATTGAAATAGTGAATTTGATAGAGATGGGGCGCAAGCAGTTATAATTGTGAAAATATTGCAAGTCCTCTGCCATTTGACAGCCGGTAAATAGCAACGACCTATATTAGAGCTACAAATTGTGCTTATTATAATAGTACATTCATTTATCTTTAAAATGACGTGTAATTCACAAACATATGTAAACATTTACGAAAACCACAGCTTACTTTGTGCAAACACCTACAGGGTGAAAATGGAAAAAAAAATTTTATTCGGCCACAGTGTGTTTTTCAATTCAGTAGTTAATGTGTTAAGTAATGTACCTAACAGTTTGCTAAGTTTTGTTTTGTTTATCATGCAAAATTTCTATCTTTGCTGAGTTTCTTTTGAAAATTACTCTTGATGTCTTTGTACCTGTCATTAAACACATTTTTGTCATTTTTAGTCTAAAAATAAAATAAAAAAATTCTTAATCGATTATGTAATACAGGATACGTCAAAAGTTGTGATTCATAGAATAAATTATTACAAATTAATGAATGAGGGACAGAAGCGCTGTAAAGAGTATAGATCGCACTTTGGTTGGTAGAGGTAAAATCAGAGAATTTGGGGGGGGGGGGGTGGGGGGGGGGGGGGGGGGGTGGGGGGGGGGGGGGGGGGGGGGGGTGGGGGGGGGGGGGGGGGGTGGGGGTGGGAGAGAGAGACACACACACACACATATATATATATATATATATATATATATATATATATATATATATATATATATATATATATATATATAGTTATGTCACAG
Organism: Oreohelix idahoensis; assembly: GCA_024509875.1. Classification (NCBI taxonomy): domain Eukaryota; kingdom Metazoa; phylum Mollusca; class Gastropoda; order Stylommatophora; family Oreohelicidae; genus Oreohelix; species Oreohelix idahoensis. The sequence goes on along the minus strand of JAMPIV010003257.1, from coordinate 52,346 downwards.
CGTGAAGCATTCATGTCCCAAAGATGATAGCCCCGTGACAAAATTTCTTCTTCTTCCGTCCTTAGCTGCAGACCGACAAAGCAGTTCATGGCCAGTACGCCTAGTGGCATCTTAGGGCAACAAGAAATTAATTGTTGTTCCGTTACGCCTAATGGCGTTTATTGGTACAACAAAAAATCAATTGTGTGACAAAATTTATTTGGGATGATATCTGAGGAAAACCCTTCACATTTGGTGGGGAGGTAATCTGTTGCAGAAATCACTTGATGCACAGACTTTTGCAAAGTGGGGAAAAAAAAAAAACAATAGAAATGGCAACAATGCATTGTAGTATTGGATATAAACAGGCCATCACATGGCCCTGGCAGAGGTATGAGAAAGCCAAGAGAGACGGAGCGGCGCCTTGAAAAGGCTCACACAAGACAGGTTCCAACAGTGGTATATACTTTGCCAGTGTCGCTCAAGAAAAAAGTTCAAAATTTAACAAGATAAAGAAAAAAAAAGTCGTCTTTGTATTTCTTTTGATTGGGGAGCCGCGCTAGCGTAGTGGTTACAACCCCGCTCTGGAGACCGGGAGATACAGGATCAAACCCGGGCGACGGCATTTGAGGATTTTTCGTCGACCGGGATTTGGACTGGATTAACTCGAGACCTGGCGAGGACATTTGAAGGAGTGTCGTCGACCAGGGACTGGCGGCTCCTGAGCCGACCCAGCTGCAATGGGTACCTCCGAAATCGGCGAGTATTTGCCTGAATGGCGAGGGACACCTGTCTCTGTACAAGAAATAAAGGGATACTCACGTCAAATCAATGTCAGGTTAGACATAAAATAATAACCTGAGATTTCGCCTTGAAGTATTAGCGGTGAAACGTAAAAAAAAAAAAAATTTCTTTGTTTTTTTTAATGGCTGACAGAATAGCCTGAATTAGTTTAGAGAAATAATTCAACTGTAACCTTTTTTTGTTTTTTAAATAACTCAGAATCGAATCACTTATGAATCTGAAGAGACACTGTCCAAGGCCTGGAAATTTCAGAGGATTTTAAAAAGTACGAAGTGAAGGTTCTGGGGAGAAGCTGGAATGAAACGCTTCTTGACGACATCCTTCAGATCCAGGTAGAAATGTTTTTCTGTGTCATATATCTCTATTTGTTATGTAAAGTTTATGATTTAAGCAGCTCCTAAAATAGTGTAACTATATTTTATAATTATTCCGGGTGGGACATTGTTGATTTTTATTTCAGTATTACTTTTTTCTTGATTCATTTAATGTTCTTTTGCAACTGTACACTCAAAGAAAAAAAAAAGAAACAAAATAGGAAAGAAAAAAAAACTGACTAAAGAAATCAAGACATAAACATTTTCTGCTCACCATCAATGCAGTCGAAAATATTGGATGAATTCATCATTGACAAAAGTTGCCCGGCTAACATTGCAATGAGAGATAGGAGATGGTACAACAAAACATAACCTTATAGAGAATTGTACAAGATCACTAATATGGAACTCATAAGGACCAGACAGATGCCATTGAAAGAGGAAGATGAGAGGCAGATGCTGGCGATGGATAGTAAACACACACTGAGGAAACCTGAAGATAAGCAAATTACAAGGCAGTCCTTGTTCTGGAATTTCCTGGGGTAAGAGAGGTAGAGGGATACTGAAAAACATAGAGAAGAGAACTGGAAAGAGCTATAAAAAGGAAGACATGAAAATATCTTCAGCTGATGACAAGGAACATAAGGACTTGAGTTTGTTGAAGACCTGTGCTCCATGGGGATCTGAAGGGTAATGAATGTGTTAGATAGCGCCATTGATAAATTGAAAGTTAAAGAGAGATATGAAAGCATATTATTAAGTTGATGTTGTTGACTCTTGAGGGGGTTTGAGCTTTTGTTGCTTCTTGAGGCACAGTTACCAGGTTTGAAACCTGGTTGTGTCCCGCTGCAGTTTACCTAACTATAAATGGGTAATAATCTCTGCATTTGGGTTAGGCAAGGCTAAGGCAGCATGACAGGAACTGGTCAGCCCCCCCTCTCATAAAGTTGGGCCAAGGATATTGAAAGTCTGTAACACTTCTGGTCCCATACAACTCATTATCTGCTTTGGACTACCTTTAACCTTTACTGATGACTGTGTTCTAGACTTTAAACCACCTTCGTCTTATGAAAAACAACATCATATTGGAATTGTACTTTTTATCATTACAGAAAATGACTTTTACCCACACAATAATGAATTACTGGAACCAAGCAAATACCTAGCTTTCATTTTGCCAAAGTGGAAAACATCAGTGAAAAAAAGCCTTTTCATGAAGAAAAATGGAAGTCCTATCTTATTAGTTGTGACAAGTTCAGCAATCAGGGCAGTTGAATTAAACAGGTTTGCCATATTTCGCTAATGATTATGGTTTCTGTGGTGATGAGGATTTCTTTTTCTGTTTTGGAGTAATGAAACCTAGGTTGTTTTGTTTTTTGTGTGTGTGTTTTTTTTAAGCAACAAAAAGAAGGGTGTGGTCCTGTTTGCATTGTGGAAGAGTACTACTGTTAGTTGTACTACTCAGGTGAACCCTGAGCAGTTTTTAGTGTGCAAATAATTGCAATGAAACTGATAAACCTGGTTCCAGAATGGTTTGAAATCTAGATTATTATATCTTTAGTAGCCCCTTCAGTTTTAGCTGATTATGGAATGTGCCTCTGATGTGATAAGCCCTCATCTGGGTTTTTTTTTTTTAACCTGGTGTTCCTTTCAGCATATTCTTTTCTCTTCTGCTTGTTGTGAGAGCATCTTTTCGCCCAATCTGACGGGGTGCCGTAGGAAGATCGGTAGCTTCATCCCCCACAGGCTGCTGGATTTGTGTCCAGTGCCTTCATGTCTCTTGCACACATATTTGAACCTCAGCTGCGGTCGCCAGCTGTTTTTTTAAGATATTTTTGGCCATTGTCCCGTAGAAATTTCAGTGACGTCCCTGTATCATTCCATATGTGTTTTTGTTTTGTTTTTTTCATGAATACGAAGATTGTTTGTTTCAACTTTTTCTTTTCTTGATTGTAAGTGTTGTTGAGTATTTTTGAAAACAAGTAAAATTCTAAAGTAAGTGTAAGAGAGAAAATGTTATGTTAAGAAACCACCAAAATCTAAGTTTTAATTTTTTGGTGCAAATTTTTTTCCATGCTCTTGAAATGCTTCAATCATCATCCATCCTTCCAGTAGGGGGAGGGTCACAGAATGGAAATGTTCACAACCACCAGTTTCTATTTTTTGGACCATCTTTTCCATTCTGTACATGAGAGTCCTCCTTATATTCACGGTCAACTTTGTGAGCATAATAGTTATGTGCATCCTCACAAATAAAACTTTTTTGGAGATTTCAATGTTAAATTAGCAAAACATTTTGGCTTAACAAGGAAATGTTTGGAAAACTAATTTTTGATTGATTACATTTTATTTTATGAGAAAATGCAAAAACCCAGACTTTTCAGGATGTGAAAAAATTTCTTGATGATTAAAACCAAAAAAAAATTTTTTTTTTATGGTGCACTAGAACTTTAAATAATACACATTTGCTCAGAGAGAGAGAGAGGGGAAAGTGGTTCATACGCATACATTGACAATATAGTGTTTTTTTTTTTTTTTAATCACTGAGAGATCAAAAGTTTTCCTCGATGGAAAGTGTAAAGTATGCTAAAAGATTTATTTGCCTAAAACATATGTAGGGTAATGGTATTTACATTGTTTTATTTGTATTACATATGTTGCTCTTACAGGACAGTTTCCAAAACATATAAATATATAGGGCACTTCAAAAAATTATGATTGCAGAATATTTCTGGGCTTATTTAAATTACTTGCAGTACAAGAAGCAAGTTGGGAATACGGTCCTGAGTGTATTTAACTTTGCCTTTCACCATATGTACACACGTCTGGGAACAGTGACCTAGCTGAGTCAAGAGGCCCTGAAGTACACGTGCAGTGGTTATTGGGAAGCCTTGACATTGTCTTTGGTTCAAAGTCTTGCCTTTCCTTGTGTTCCAGAATTTAGGCACACTTTAAAAAAAAAAATTTTTTTTTTCCCCCCCAAAAATGCATACAATCAACAGATGAAATATAGAAAATGAGCAGACTATCATAGTGGTCCCTTTTGTTAAATTGCAGCTAGCATTAAAGATAGTTAAACCTTAACATGTTTTGTGTTTAGTCTGTGACTTAATAGTGCAAAAACCTGATTTTAGCTTTCCCGTGGCATTATTGTAATTCTTGAGAATTTTAGCAAACAGGGATGGAAATGTTTGTTGTATTCTTCTCTTTGTCAGTGCAAAAAAGAATGAATATTGAGTAGGAAAGAGTGGGTACATGTGTCTTTTTAATCACTCACAGATTATTAATTGTTAAAATTTAGTAAGCCAACCACGATATATGCACCATACTTTTTCTATCCAATTCGTGTTGGGAAATTCTAACACTGTGGTCATTCAAATCGCAGTAGTTGTCAATGCCGTGGACAAGATGAATCTCGTGGTAGTTGTCAGAATGTTTTACCCACACAACATACAAAAAAGAATTGTGTGCCTAGTTTTTTCAGGAACGTGGAATCAGGAATTATACAAATCCCGACTGTGTGCTAACAATCATGTCATGAGTTTGTCTCTCACAGTTCGCCAAGATCCGTTAGAGATGGCCAGCACATGTCCAGCAGGGGACATGACCTGTTTGTTTTCTGGCACTTGGATAGAGGGCACACAGTCCTGTCCTTCCAGAGGCAGATTATTCTGTTCATTTTACTGTTGGATGTTAAGGGATGACTAAGCATTGCTTGCTGTTGTAAATCAGGAAAGCTAGGAATTAGCCAATAAAGCTGTTCAAAAAAAATGGAACAGCAACCTCCGTGACGTTTGTGAAAATTCACTAATATGCTAATCTCGCTGTAATTGGGCTGGTCCCCCCCAATACGACGGTTTGAGATTTGTTGAAAGTGTGTTCACACGCAGAATAAAATAACGTTCGGTCGTGTATCTTCCACAGCAAGTGGGTATTCGGGGGCAATTTGTCTGTGAAACAAGAATGAGTGTTTCAAGGTTACCAGTGCCGGACCGCTCAGCGGGCAACACTAATGCCCTTCTATCCCCCAATAGCCAACATTCATCCAGGTACGAACAGTTTGTGTCTGATCAGTGGCGATGCATATAGTTTCCATTTCAGGAATTTGCCAGGTTTTAACCCAACGATACGGTGAATCAATTCTGCTTATTTTATCGCCCACAAATGCAGGGAGGCAAACACACACACGAATAGAGAGGTTGTGGAAAAGATGCCAAAGAAACGCAACAAACGTCAAAACGGAACACTAGGAGACACCATGTTTAGATTTCTACATGTGTGACTTTTTGTGGCGGACAATCGAAAAATAAAGTTTGTCAAACCCGTTCGACACAGTTTCCTGCAAGGACATTACAGCACTTTAGGCCTCCTCTTTAACTTGTTGGCTGCTACGAAACGAACTTGATGTATTGTCCTGATATTGTGCATAGCTTTCAGCGATCCATGGTGATCGGTTCCCCTCACGGTCCCTATTTTATAGGACCCAGAAAACTGCACCACGGTCCTGTTTAGGGCCCAACAAATACCTGCAACACGTTCTTGTTTAGGGCCCACAAAACGGTAACCATTGACAAGAAAATCTGCTAACGCAAACTGATCCATTATTTCTTTCGCGGCTGAGGTGGGTGAGGGGGTCCCCTCGCTACGCACTGAACCTTGGTCCCAAAATGTTTGGACACACTTATCCTGCCACCCCTACTGCCGAAATGCACAATAGACCTAACCCCGGCGCACGGCAAATGTAAAGGAAAATGTTAGACACAATTAGCCTGCCACACCTACTTAACGAATTGCGAAGTAAAGGACTAACCCCCGCGCAGGCCAAATGTTAAGGAAGACGGTGCGGGCATGGTGTGATCATTGAATTTCAGAAGATGGGTGATAAAAGACACAAAGTACTGAAAGAGATGATGATCTTTCCTTGTCTTTTCACTTCAGTAACTGCCACTTCTCCATCCCTGAATCGAAGAGGTTTCTCTCCTCTTTTCAACTTTGTTATTTGTCAGTTGCAGAGGCATTTTGGGTTGTTAGACGCCAAAAAGTAAAAAAAAAAACATCTGTTAACAATACAGTTTAACCTTTAGCACGCTGCCATGAAGGGGGTACCCTACAAGTGAAAACTAACTTTTGTTCTAATAACATTTTCAAACTTTTTAATGTGCTCAATAGACACAGTGGATGGTACTACTGAACCAAATTCTACAGTTTATTTTGTTAAAAAACATTGTGGTTACCATGGTAAACCAAAAAACATCCCGCCGTTTTTTGATTTTCACCAATTTTCGAGAGCTAAAAAACTTATGTTTCCCATTGAACCAAACTTTATCAATTGCACACACATGTTGTGGACCTGACAATTAAAACAAATTTGTCATATGCTTTTTTTGATAAGTTTTAAAATTCTCTTTTTAATGATTTTAAAAAAAAAATACACTATTTTTTTATGAAAAAAAAAATGAAAAAAAAATATTTAAAAAAATATATCAAAGCAAATTATCAAAATATCAGAAGAAAAAAGCCTATGGTACAATTTAAAGGTATATATGTGTACTACATGCATGCCAAATTTCAGACTGAATCTATTAGATAGTTTGTAAAAACAATAACATTTTTTGTTAATAAAATGTTAGTTTTGGAGAAAATAATGCATTTTAGTCACCGAGTGACTTGTCTTGTCCAATATACTCCATTCTGGGGGACTGAATGCGTTTAAAAATTGTCCAAGCACTATATGGCTGCACCTCCTTCAGCTTCCTGCAGCTCCTCCTCCCCCCTTTACGTCTTGCCTAATTTTTCTTGTCCATCTTCTTCTTCTTGCGATCGCATTTTTGATGATTACACCGTCAGACGAGTTCTCATGATGAATTCGACTGTTGTTTGAAGTTCCTCTTTAACTCCATATAGCTTTGAGTTTAGTGTTGAGTCATTGGGCCAGTATATCTTTCTTAACTGGTCATACAGAGGACAGTCCTGTAGAACATGCCTCACAGTTTAGTTCCGTTTAAATCCACATGTGCACAGTGGTGAAGCAGACAATCGTAGCTTGTGCATGTGTTTATTCAGTTTGTTATGCCCTGTCCTGAGTCGAAAAAAAAATAGTTATCTGTCCCTGCCGGTCGAGAGTGTGATAGTCGTCTTTGGGTTGGTTCTGTTCTCTTCTGATAGTCTGGATAGCTCTCTTTTTCTCAGAGTATGTGACTTCATTATCTTCTTGTTCACATTCTCCTCCCTTTTTTGCAAGTTTATCTGCCTTTTCATTTCCAGGGATCCGGAAACACCACAATGAGATGGTACCCACTGAAGTATGGGTTCTCTTGTTTGGCCAGCTACCTTGTTTTAGTTATTTCTCTGATGCGGCAGTTTTTACCACCCTATGAGAAGCTTTGCAGGACAGACAGTGCATCCGTAAGCATGACTACCTGGTGGCAGTCAGAGTTGGTGTTATAAATCATATTTGCAGCTTCTTTCTTCTGTCCCCCTTGGTCTACCATGGGAACCCAAAAAAACAACCGCCATATTGGGTTTTTTTCACCAATTTTCATTCAAGAGCAAAAAATCTTATATTTCCCATTTGACCAAACTTTATCAAATTGCACCCACTATATTGTGACTGACAATTAAAACAATATTACTCATGGATTATTTTGATAAAGTTTAAAATTCTTTTTTTAATGATTTAATAATATTTATATATATATATTTTGTATGAAACAAAAAATTTTTTTTTTTAATTTAGAAAATGAAAATTACCAAAATATCAAAAATGCAGATGTGTGTCACTATTAAAAATATAGATGTTGTACTACTTGCGCTCAGAGAAAACTAAGGTATTATTGAGAGAAGAAATCGTGCCTTTTCGGCACACAATTTGAAAAATTCATAAACCCCCTAGTGGCGAACAATAATGCTTTTTTGATACATCAAAATGCATTTTTAATGTTATAAAACCGTTGCTCAATCGATTCCTCGATGATTATTTAAATAAAATAAGCTCAATAAGTAAAAAAGCGATTATTTTGTACGTACAAATCCAGTAATTCAACTGTAGTGGAACCCCTTAAATTTCCCAAGAAACTATGGCTCCTGCCACAGCATTCTTTTTCACACGCCCCGTTTTTATAGTGGGTGACTTGTAATGTCTAAAGTTTTTGTGTTTCTTGGTCAATTGCTATCATTTTTGGAATTTATATTAATAATGAATGATGATTCTGATGATATAAAATTTTGTTTGTGTACATGTTAGATGTAATAGGAAGAGAGGAAAAGAAAGATGAAAAAAACGAGAAAAAAATGTAAAAAAAAAAATTTGTTTAATTAAAAAAATTTTTTTTTAATTTAAAAAAAAAAAACGAAGAGTCCATATCCCTTGCATCTCAATGAAAGTCATTTGACCAATACAAATCAAATGACGATCTTTTCGTTACACCCATCATCAATAGCAAAGCAACAAACGCCCTCGTCAGCAGTGACATTCGGCCGTAACCCTAAACCTTTCCGATAAACCTAATCCTAACCCCTAAAATTATACATACTAGCAATGTCATTCTACTTTCGTTTCCATCTCTGCCATCAACCATATTCTGAGAACCGATATTAGCGCGTATAAAGACAAAGATCTTGTCATCGCATCAGAGTCAGAATCCAATAAAATTAGAGCGAAAATGGCCGCGTTTTCGATGCCGATTCTTTTCGATTAAAAAAGTTCACAGAAAATAAACGCGAATACACCCATTACTCAATAAAGATCGGAAACGGAAGCTAACTCTCTCCCAGATAAGTTTAAAACTTAACATCCGGGGGTGATATCACGTGTACACAATTCCTAATGCTAGAAACCACGATCTACGCAAGGTGACTTAAGTCGCCTGCAGCTGGGAGAACATAGGAATCTGCAGGCGGCAATTGTCGCCTCCAGCGTGATGAAGGTTAACAGCTGTCGATGGACCTGAACACTCCAGCAGTACTTTATCAGTTAAGTTTAACCATCAGTTTGAGTCAACAATGATCATTGGTCTTATTATGTAGACGGATACAATTTGGCTTGCTCATTATGTAATATTAATTACATGTTTAATGTACCATTTTTGGGTAACTCTGAGTTAATTGTAGCAAACTCGTTAAGTGGTCTTTAAAAAAAGTGCTTCAGATAAACTCAGAACAGAAAGAGTTTTGGATGTCTTCGGTAGCCAGCCTCCAGGAAAGTAGATTCATTACAGTGGCAATAAAATGCTGACTACTGACCATTTTTCTTATTCCTTTGCCAGACGGCTTATATTTCAGCATGCTATACTTAAATGAAAGTAGCATACACATCTCAGCATTGATTTATTGGTTATCTCTCCTTTATCCAGTCTGTTGCTTGTAGGTGATGCAGAGCTAAAAAAAATTTTGTGTTAGTTCCATCACGTTAATACAAAAATCTTATGGTAGCAAATATAAAGCATGAAAACCTGGTTAATTTGCCAAGCTGTATAACCCATGCAAGTCTTACATCCTTAAAGTAATTACCAAAAGCAGAGCTTTGGTTTGTGAAATCTCAGCAAATATTTGCACCTGTGTTATATGGTGTTGAAACAAACTTAACCGAGAAAGACGTTTTTTTACTTATGCTTTTCAGAAAAGACTGAAATATTGACTAGAGCATTTTGATCTTTAGAGTAAGAAGGGTATTGCTGTAAAGAAGTAACGCGGCACTTTCTTTAATGGCCCCGACTCCTTCTGCCCTTTTAAGAGACTGATAATTATTGAGTTCAGAAAATTTGGTGATTTTACATACAAACACGCCTCGGTAACCATTTATGGTAATTAGATAATTTTAATAATTTTCAAATTCCAAGGAATAATTTATTTTTATATACAGATAGGACGTCAAATATTAATTCTATCACTTATCTCAGACCTAAGGTCCTTTATTATTTGGACATGCGCCCTAAATGTAACCCCCCCGACCTTAGTAGTTGAACGGGACGCACCTCGTCAAAAAAGCAAAACTTTATTTAAAGAAAAAAAGTAGGGCGTCGATTATTCAAAAACCCCACCGCTTCAGAAATAAATATGACAGTGTCTGCTTTTAGTGCACTAATTGTTTATGTTGAAGTTTTATTTCTGTCGCTTAATGCATTCTTTTCCTATTATTTATTCCAGGATATGTGCAGTATTGTAAAGAAATAGTCTTAATTGTCATTACAGGTGTTAAAAATCAAATTTTGGCCTTAGCTACTGAGTTTGGTTTGGTTTTAAGGACCATCTTCATTGCACTCGGACAGCTCCATCAGTGCTCTGATCTCCTCCTTTACATCACACAAGGAGGATCTCAGCTCAGTGCACGAACTCCATAGCTCCGGCAGCGAGAATCCCAATGTATGTATACAAGAATCGCACATTCTATAAATATTTTTGTGGTGGGTAGGTGTCCTAATTTTATAGATTTTGGCACTGGCAGCGGCCCTATGTCTATACTCTTTAAACGATTTTCCATCTGCCATTGGATTTTTTAATCATGCGCCAACCTTGCACATGAGACCACCTATTTGTTCGCCCTTATCCGAGAAGGGCATAATCATCTGATCTCACTACCCAGACTGAAAAAAAAAATGTCCTTGAAAATATATTCCCATGTACTGGAGTTGAAACCTAAGGTACCTTTTAAGAATTAGAAGCAGGCACCATACCTTTTTAGCCACTAAGACACACATCATCACCACACACATAACCACTATGTTGATTAACCAAACCAAACATGGTCCCCAATTAGTTCAAATAAACAAACGCAGGTACCTCGGTAAGCAAGCAAGAGGACAAAGGCCTGCCAAATCGTGGCTGGCTGGAACCGCTGGGAGGCTGGTGTTGGTCGAGTCCTCTAATTAAATATTTGCGGGGGGGACCTCCCGGTGCCATCAGCGGTGAACAGCTATGCGTTTGACACCTGAAGGAAAAGCGAAAGAGATGCCGACCGGGGGCGGCTTTGTCGTGGGACAGTGGAGGCCTGAGAAGCTGGTGATGAACCAGAAGTTTGGGGCACTGTGCGAGGGTATTGAGCCAAGCACGACCGTAAAATAAGCAAAGATGAGGAATCAATTTGTTGTTGCCCTACAAGACGCCACTAGGCGTGAGGGCCACTGACTGCTTTGACGGTCGGTGGTTAAGGATCGAAGAAGAAGAAGAAGAAGAATCACGCTGTGCTGGCCAACAATGATCAATTATAATTTGGGTCATTAATTGGCTTACATCCTAAGTTTGCACAATAATGTTAAAGCATAACCATACAACTTTTGATCATATGTATTTTACGGGGGGGCCGGTATATGGTGAAGTGTCGGTGGAACATACATTTCATACAATTTATGAGTTGTGCTGGTTGCCATGGTGGATAACTTTACAATGAACCATCATTGCATATTTTCCCTGAATCAGTACAGTAATTCTTCACTAACGAGATAGAAGATCAGAAAAAGTTTTCTCACGGGCAAGACAACAACATTATCCAGGTTGTGAATTTGGAACCCCAGGCCAGTCGGTTACTGCTTATTTAATAACAAAGGTACAAATGCGCAGATAAATGTACAAAATGTTATTTACAGCACATGACTGATTGTTTGTAAATTCAGTAAACAAACTTTTTTCCTGATGATTTGTGTCCAATTTGGGCTGTGTGGCTTGAGCTCTTGCCTTTTTGAAGCAAAGTTATTGGGTTTCAAAATCTGGTAAGCACAACACGCTCTAGCTCTACCTGGCTGTAAATGGGGTACCAATGAACTCTCGCTTTTGTGTTAGGGAAGGCAAAGGCATGTGAGGGAGGAAACTGGTCACCCGTGCCTCACTAAAAGTATTCAAGACCTATCTATAGTGACAGGTGCTGTATACACTTTAAACCATTTTTTACACTAGTACATCTGCCTGTTGGACTTAACCCAAAGTCCAAGTTTATTCAGGAAACAAAATTAAACCAAATACTTGGTGGCTTAGCTTGTATTTATTAAGTGAAATAAAATTTCTTTGGCAGGATTGTGTAAATTTGATAATCATTGGAACTCTAGGTATCTGTGTGTAGGGATGGTACTGTATATAGAATCACTATAATGGATCAATGGTTTCAAAGCCCTTAGGCCATATTCCACAACAATTTATCGCGATGAATGGAAGTTATATATGCCTGGTTTCGTTGTGTACCTAAAATAATCATCTAATCAATACGCGAGTGTGGAGAGGTTTTAAGTAATGAATATGTTGAAAAAGTATTTTTCCATACTCATAACACTAAAAGAAGTAGTGACCCACTAGTCCCCAATAACCGCACAACATCTTAAAGAAAGAACTTTACAAAATATTGGTATAAAGTAGCGAAATGTTGAAAAGGTTCTACAGTGCCTATATTAAAAGAACAATTTTGACACAATGAAAAAGATGAAATGCTGAATAGATAAGAATCTTTCTTTGTTCTTTCTTACTGTAACAGGAGTTTTACAAACTGGAGAGTCTATTTGCGTGTAGTTCTTGACTGGAACTGGCGGTGATATAAACTGAAAAGAATGGCAGACATTCCAGATAATCCGACAATGATCTGGTGACTTTGTTGTGAGAAGTACTATTTATTTTTTGAGGCTGTGAAAGGGTCTCCACTGCAAAACTAAGCCACTTATTATGATACTTGTTTTGATTGCTCCCCGCCAATCCACGTTTAAAAAAATTGTTATTGTAGGTATCACAAACAGAATTTTACCATATTTAAATTAAATATGACGCAAATCAATAATGGACAATTAGATAGGAAAAGTAACACACACAAAAAACAAAAAAAAAAAACAACAAAATCTGTCTAATAAATTAAAGATAGTTATGATGAATTTTTATTATTTATTTTTTCGACTTAGAAAATTTTTATCGCTCTGTCTGAAAGTGAAAATGGTGCCATCTTTGACATCACCAAATAGGATCAACAATCAATAACATGAATTAAGCACATGGTCCATGTTTGTGGTTACAAACTTCTTGTAAATTGTAAGAAAATTGAGTAAGGATTACATAAAAAGGCCAATATGCTCTTTGTCAAAATTTAAAAGAAAAATCAGGTTTAGGGTCATAGTGTTTTTTTGTGGTTACAAAAATCACCTTGACACACATTTTTAAAGTGTCAATATGTGTAGCAGTCAACGAACTATTTTTTACACATTCTGCTTATGTGTTGGTTGTGTTGGATATTTAAACTCGGACTGCAGAGAATCTCTATATCCCCGATATCTGGAACCAGGGGGCAGGGAAATCTGCTACGTATCATTGCTGTGAATCAAAATATCGTGGTATCCCGCCGTCAATTTCATACTATCATGTTGTTCATCTTTTCCCTTCTCTCTCTACTAAACTGTATTCTTGTCAAAGGATGTAAATCCATCTATTTGAAGTCCTGGACGGCATCCAAATTAATTTTGTAATAATTTACACTTTCCATAAAAGATACCTCATAACTTATATTTACGATTGGATGACTTTGACCCATAATTTCACCTCCATAAAATGAGGACTTGAATACTATTAGTTAACACAACCAACATACCTAAATTTACACTATGAAGAAAAAACGATCGTGGTTTTGATATTCAATTCAATGTCAGAACATGTAAAATACAACAGCGAACAGTCAACGGTAGCCTTTGCCAAAGCAACAACACATGGAGTATCAAAAAGCAACAAGCCTCATGGTCTTTTCCGTGGTTTTTAATTTGTGTGCAATAGGTTTTTTCTTCGTCTCTTCAAAAGCATCTATAATATAATATATGATCAATAACGATGCAAGTGGGTAGGCATATTTAAATCATGTCTTCTTCTTTGATCCTTAGCCACTGACCGTCAAAGCAGTCAGTGGCCATCACGCCTAGTGGCGTCTTGTAGGGCAACAACAAATTGATTCCACTTTGCTCGGTCGGTGGCCATCCTTCGTACAGTGCCCCAACTCTGTTCATTCTTTGCTCTCGGCCTCCACAGTCCTCCGCCAGGATTATTTTTGGTCGCCCTCTCGTTGCGTTTTCCCCTCAGGGGGTCCAAAGCATACTGATTCTTGTGATGGCCTCGGGGTCTCTTCTGAGGACATGGCCAACCCAGCGCCAGCGTCTGCCAGCTATGATGCGTTGCAATGTCCCTCATTGCGTTACTCCGATTTTTTTGGGAAGCAGAATCTGGGTGGTGGATATATGTCGGCCAAAAGATGCGGTGAATTATCTCTTAGCATGTTTTTTTGTGAATAAGAGAACAATTTTCGACATTTTCCTTCTCGTAACTCTCCAGCATTCCCGCACCACAGAGAAGCACAGAAAGCACACAGCTCTGATGGGCATAGGGCCGAAATGAGGGGGATGCATTGTTCATGGGTCTCAGTTTAGGAAAGTCGAGCCCCATTAATAATGAGCTAGTGTGTGTCAATCTGGGTGTTTGATGATTGCTGCCGTGTGTGTTTAATTCTGAGGTGCCTGGATCTTTGTTATATATGTCTTAAGGTCATCCCCTCCGTGTATTCTTTTCTTGTATTAGGGTCGTGTATAATGCAGGTAAAATGTGCAGCCCAAAAACGAATGCTCTTGACCTGTTTGGTTTAAATCCGTGAAATTCCCGTTTTGGGGGGTCGAAAACTGTGGCAATGTAAAGTAGCTTAAGGAAAAAGTAATGTATTTTACAATTAAACTTCGTCCAAAAATCGTATTGGAATTATGTATTGTATCTGTGCATCAAATGTCCTCTATTTTGTATTTGATTTTTCCATGTTTCCTTTGTGTTGTGCGAATTTGGTTGAGGGAAAGTATATACCAGAAATTGTGATGTTGTTTTGTTGGTGTTATGTCCCAAAGGGAAAATCCTGGCTTTGTTCTTTCCATTTGCCTCATGCCTATTATAGTGGAATTTTTTGAACATTTACATTTGCTTCACGCTACCTTTGCAAAAGTCTGTGAATGTTGTATGTTAGGAAATTTTCTATAGACTTTTTGTTGTTTGGTGGAACAAGATGGTGTCGTCTGGCAAAGGCGAACACTTTTGTTCACCTTTTCCCCTTGTATGAAAGAGTGCCCTTGATTAGAGCTCGTCATTTCTGATGTTTCTCTAGTATTGGTTCTAGTTCAAGAACATACAGATAAAGGAGATGTGGGGCCTCCCTCCTTACAGATCTTAGGTTGAGCCTGATGGTGTTAGTTAATGTATGATTTACAAGCACTTTTGCTTCGGCTTCATATACAGAAATATTAATAATCCTATGTCTGAAGGTTCACCTAAGTTTGCAAATTGTAGTAATGTTTATGTGGAGGATGAGTGTTATATTCCTGTCAAATGCTTCCTCCCTGACAAGGAAAGAACCATAGAACTGACAATCCTTTTGGTTGTATGTAGGTGATTATGTCCTCATATAAATGTGTGTGTCTGAAGGAAGTTTCTGTTCTGGATGCAAACACGCAGGTTCTTCGTTGTATGGGGGTCACCATGACTGGTTTCAGTTTGTGTTTGTTAGAGCTTTTTGTTAAATTATAATAATCTAGCGTTTTAAGAGTGATATTGGTCTGTGAGTTTTTCTAAGTCGTGATTTGTTCGGAGTTTGGTTTTGGTATTATATGAAGTAATACGATTGTTTAGGCTTGGTGGGAGTTGCCTTTATTCCTCAAAGGCTTTTTTGTATACTTGTAGTAAAAGAGTGCCTTAGGGTAGGAAGAAGTGCTGGTAGAATTCTGGTCGTAAGTCCGTCAGGGATCCTGGTGATAATGTCTTTTTGCATTGCATTCACTGCTAGTGTTATGACGTAGTGTCAGATCAGAGTGTCTTGTGTTTGTTTGTCTGCGTCATAATAATTTTTTTTAGTAAATCTTGCATAAATCAGTCTTGTATATATGGTTGCACCACAATATTCTTTCTGTGTAAAGGTATTCCAATGTAACTTTTCGAAAGCATGCAACTATAATGTTGTGTTTACGTGTCTGTGGTGGCCCCTTCTAAAATCCACTATTATGGCCTATCTGCGCTTGCAGCATTGTATATCGTGTACTACAATCGCCAAGTTTTGTTATCTGGAAGTCTCTGTTTGCTTGTGTTGAGTTTTTGTCCTAAATTAGGGCTTCCCTGGAACCTTGGGTGTTTATATCGTTTAGTTCATTTTGTAGCGTGAGAATGGAGGAGAGTTTTTGTCTGTTTGCTTTGTTAAGTAGTAATAGCTTATCCACTATCAAAGTCTCTTTTGTAAGCGATGACTGTGTATGATGATGACATTATGCTGTGTTCAGTCGCATATGGTGCTTTTAAAGATGTTTCCCAATTTTCTTGAAATATGTTCTATATTGGTAGTCCACTTGTGTAATTAAGAATTATTTGGTCAGTTCTCTTCGTATGTTTTGTTTTTGGAGGCAAGTGAGGTTGAATATTCCAGTGTGGGGAAAGTTTGGAATGCGGCTTGCTTGTGTAGTGTTAATGCTGCGAGTACGCGTTGTGATCTGTGAACTTGAGAGCTTCTGTCAGGTCAAGTGTTTTGCTTGAATTAATGTGGTGTATGACGAGCAAATAGATCTGTGCTAATCGTGCAGCTCTGTTGTGTGCAGAGTGTGCATGCGTATTTTCGATCCAAGGGGGTGTGGTGTGTCCCATTATGGTTTGTATTATGACTATATTGGTGTGCGTTGCCCTTCTCTGTTATGCTCTTCCGTACTGTGTTCTAACTACTCCACCAACAAAAACGTCCATATCTGTCACAAAATGCAGTTTTAGAAATCACCTCCTACAATAATTATTATGTCCTCTGTATAACAGTGAGTAGTTGTCTAAGTTTCGTAAAAATTGTGGATTGGTGGTTGTAGTTTGCTGGAGCGGAGTTTATTCACTATCGGTATGTGTGAGTGTTTGATTCCCTACCTGGGCGAAGGTTTATTTGCCCTTGCTGTCTCTGTTGCACTAAGTATATCCCACCTGTCTGATGATTGTAAGTATTGCTGTTAACTCTCGAACCTGTGTATGTGTATGGCTAAAACAACAAACAGAAATGGGTCGTAGCCCCTATCTGGTTTGTGATTTGGAAATGCATATCATTGTACGAAAGAGATCACGCTTTAAACTGTGAAAGTCATTAGATACTTATCATCCTGTAAGCAAAATGGTACTGAAACCACAAAGGCAAGAATTCACTTCACGCCACAATATCCTTTTAGCAACGCAGTATTTTCACTGTAGAACCACTAAGTCATGACAGTGTCGATGAATGTGTAGACTATACAATCCAAGAATACAACGAAATTATTGTACGCTCGGGAACCTGAAGCACATTCAACGAAAAAAGTTCAGCATATTATGACGTTATTAGCTCCCTTGCAATCTGGCATAGGTTTCAATTTTGATGTTGTTTGTTGGTACAAAACCCAACTGGAAAGTCTGTTTTATGATTTTCCATTAGCCTAGCCCAATAATAGTTGATTTCTGTACGTTTGACTTTATCTCCGCTACCAATTACTAAAGTCCGGTGAAAGTGTATAGAATGATTTGCAATAACCTATGTCGATTTTGTGTAGGGAAAAAGGTTGTGTCTGTCTGCGTAAGGAGCAAAACAACTTCTGGCTCACCTTTCCCTGGTATAAAGGAGGCCCCTTAATAGAGCTGTCCAATCTAATTATTTTTTCCTCAGCATGGTTCTAGTGCTAGAACCTAGAGTAGGGGTGAGAGAGGACACCCCTGCCTGACGGATCGCGTTCTCCTGAAAGTGATTGGTAAAAGTGGTGATTTACCAACACCTTGCTTTCGTGCTTCGCTTAAAGGATTTCAATCCATTTCCTAAAGATCCACCTATTTTGCAATGTATATGTTTTGTGAAGGAAATGCGTGTGAAAATTCCCGATCAACAGCATCACTTCCTCTTATCGAGAGATAGGAATGACGACTGACAAGCCTTCTCGAGTGTGTAGTGATAAAGTCCACTATATGAAAAGTGAGTGCCAGGTGAATATTTCTATGTTGAACGCTACAACGCTGGTCTTCGTGTTATGAGGGTGGTCAAGGAATAGGAATTAGTATTGTTTGTTAGCGTTATTGTTAAAATATTGTAGTCTAACTGTTTAGGAGAGATATGGTGTCTTAGTTTATTTTAAGTAGTGTTATTGACTGCGATGTCTTTTGTATGAGAGGTGAAGTAATGACATGTTCAACCATGGCTGGAGTTCTTGTAATATCCCGAAACATCTGTGTATACTTATAATTAGAAGGGGCCTTAGATGGGAAAAAAGAGTTGATAAAATTCTGCTTGAGTCCGTCTGGGCCCTGGTGATGTCTTTTTTGCATAGTGATTTTAATTTGCTAGTGTTATGTCTGTAAGTGTCAGCTCGGCGTCTAACCTTGCTTGTCGTCATCTGATATTTCTTTTGTAAATGTGCATAAATGTATCTTGTATGCGTGACAGTACGTACTACCTTCCTGTGTACAGGTTTTATGTATAATCTTCAAAAAGCCTGTACAATGGTTTTGTGTTTCCTGTCTGTGTGGTTCCGTCAAGATTCTACTATTTGCCCTATCTGTCCTGCAGCGTTGTATGTTTTGTTCTTTTGGGCCAAGTCATTGTTTTACTGGGCGATTTCTTGTGTGATGGTTACAGGTTCGTCCTAGTAGGCGCCCTGGAAACTATGGTGTTGTATTGTTGTAGCTGTCTTCTAATGTGAGTATGCTGGTTGAATTTCTGTCCTCATTGGTTTTGTAAAGCTGTATTGCATCCCCTACTAGTTTCTCTTGCTTAATCCTATCCTTGTTATCCTAGCTGACATTAACTGCGTTTGTTCACGATTGTATATTTTAGTATGTCCCAGTGGTGTTTTTTTGTTTTCCTTCTGTTGGCAACCTCAGTTGTGTAGGGTAAGCAATGGAGTTGAGTCATATGCTCAAGTAATTTTTGTTTTGGAGTAAAGTGTTTGTTGAATTTCCTGTGTGGAGAGCGTTTTGAAATGCCGGCTTGCATGAGTATAACTAATGGATGCGAGTAATGCCTTTGTGGTCCTGAAAACTTTAGATTTCCTGGTAAGTATCTGGCTTGAATTGTTGTGGTGTGACTAATCTTGATGCTCTGTTTGTGTAGTAATGTTTGCGTGTGTGTGTCCGTGCATTGGTGATGTGCGTGTCTGTATGCTTCCTGTTAGGCTGTGGGTGACCTATTATGGTCTGTAAATATGACTAGTTGGTGTGTGTCTTCTCTGTTGGTTCTTCTTATCTGTGCTCTAAACTCACCACCTATCAGACCATATATCTGTCAAACACGGTTTAACATGTCCCCACCTAATATAATGTTGTGTCCCCTGTATAAGTGTGTGAGTAAGTTAACTATGCTATCGTAAAATTTCGGCTGATGACTGTAGTTTGCGGGGGGCAGTGAAATAAAACAATCGTGAATGTGTTTTTTTTGTTTCCTACGTGGGAACAGCCTATTTACCCTCGTGGTATCAGTTTTTCCTAAGTATTTTCCCACTTGTCCGATGTTTTGCAAGTAAAGCTGTACCTGAACCCCATTGTTGTGAATGGCTAAGCTAAAACAAGAATGGCCTTAGTCCAACTGTTTTTAACTGAGATGCTGTTCGTCTGTGAGTAATGTTGGTTATCTTGTAGAAGCATAAAATCTGTTTGTGTTTAAGTAAAGTGGTAAGAAGTGTTTAAAGTTTGGCGGCCGGGCGCACCCTAATAATAAATAACACAAAAAATATAACAAAAAAAAAAATTAATCTTCAAAAAACCACAATAGACAAACTAACATTAAAAGCAAAATCAAACATACCACTATAATTAGCACTTAAATCTAAATCAATACCACACATACCGTAAACTTAAAAACCATACCAAAAAATACAAAATAGGGTGTTGTTATTTCTATGTTACGACCTCCTGTCATATCACTACGTCACATTCCCCCCACCTTTGGCCACACGACTCACCGAAGTATCTTACCACTCCGAGCCAATAACTCGATAACCATGACTCCACCCAAAACTATTGACCTTTATGACACTAGTCATATCCAGGTGGACTGCGTTTATTTTTGGTTAAGTGGTTGCTGGATTTCAGACAGGGTGTTGCTATTGTTGGTATCCCCAACAATTCACAATTCTCAACCAATGTCTCCTGCTTGTGGTTTCACATCATACTGTGTTAGGGCTACAGGGGCAGAGTGCCTGCCCCCCATTTGTCTCTTCTGTCCTGCGAGTAGTGAACAACCGCTGAAGACATCCTCTGCTTTGTTGGCACCTTGACGCATTGAGCCTTCTTGCTCTGCTCCGGCACCCCCCTACTGCAGCTTTTCTTGGTAGTGGTGGTGTTCACATAATGGTCAAATAAGTGACATAATTTTAACACCTATATCAACTCCCCATTTTCACACTCCAATTTAAAATATCACATGTGTTAAAATAACCACCATTTCATAACATAATCAACGCCTAACCATATACTAACTCAACAAATAAATCAACTATCTACAAGGAGTTGTATGGTTCCATATCACCAAAAGACACCTTTATATCCTATACCATAATTGTTTTGTAACACATAATAATAACTATACTAACAACAAAAAACAACAAATAGGCTATTAATTCAATCTCATCACCAATTAATATTTATCAAAACCATTAAATAAACTTTCTCCTACAAAAACACTTCAAACACAATAACACACCATACCTTAATATCTAACCTAATATGTCATAATATCTTAAAACACTCACACCACTATTATGGTCTACTACTGTATGTATCTAGGGGGATCATTCACCAGTTTGGACAAACGTGGCACAAATCATTAACAAATTTTTAATTATTTTTAAAATGTATAGATAATATAGTTTTTTGTACCATAGTGGTTTTATTAAGGGGGTCTTACATTATCCTGAAAAAAAAAATATGCCTAAAAGAGTCTCTCTACCCCTCACATTTAACCTAATACTATCTACCGATGTTATATATACTCACAAAATTACTTGCATACTTTAGTCATACTACATATCAGTCACAACTAAACAAGTACTCAAATATGTATTAAAACTAATCTTCTACACTCTAAATAAAAATCATTCATTTACTAATCATTACACACTATTTATTTTCCATTACCTCCATAACTTCCTAAATTTATACTCTATTACTAAATATATAACACAAAAATCATTATCAATCAAATAAATGGCCATCACGCCTACATGGTATCAAACTTGTAGGGCAGCAACATAATGACCTTTCACTTATGCTAACTCGGCAACCATCAAACGTACATACCCCAACTGTGGTACCAAACTCTTACCACAATTAATAAATTAAAACAATTTCAACCGCCTAAAATAATTATTGGTCAACACTCTCCATCAAACCCTTTCATATCCACATCGGCAAACGTTCCACCTATCAAAGATGTTCTTGGTTGATGGTAAACAGGGTCCCCTTCTGAGGAAGGAGACCAACATTTAATACAGCTTCTTTTATACTTTGAATGGTGTAACATACACCTCCAGTAATACTAATCGACTCAAATAATTCATATACTTACTCCAATGGTGGTTTGGCCAATCCTTAATCAGGAGATTATTTTCCTTAGGCAAATTGTATGTGCAAGAAGGACAGTCTTCGACATTTTCACTTCTCATGTTACTCTAAACAAAAACAACATTCCGCAACTACCATAGAGATATAACAGATTTTAAGTACACAGCTCCTCATACAAGTTATATAATTTTTCGGTGTTTTGTGCTGTACTTGGGAAGAACTTCCTACAAATGTTGTTGTGATCGTTGGAATCAGCAAAGAGGCTTGTTCTCGACTTTAATCCATTCTAGTTGATTATGTCCTTGCTTGTTCCGCACGTCAAGTGTTCTAAGCATCCTAGTTAAGTAAATGGTGTTACTGTCTGTTTTCTAACTTCAGGTTCCTTACTGTTATTGGCTCAGGATATGCCCACAATTAGTGTCATGAAAACTCAGTGTCATTGACCATCTCTCTTCTACCAGAGTTTTTTTTTTTTTTTTAGAAGTTCAGGGGGGCCAACCTGCTGTCCCAATTGCTTATTCATTAGAGTCCCCTAGTAATAAATCGAGTTTTAAGTCATTAAATGACAGTTGATTGAGAGAAATGCGCGAGTATTGCAATTTGTCCAAATCCTGCATATAATTCCCAGGTCTTCCAGTGAAGAACAGAAACGAAAACTTGTCCATCTAATTACCCTCTTGGACTGCCCTCCCGATGGTCTGTCACATCACCCAAATCTATGACTTCAAAAAATAATGTTGGTAGCTAATGGGGCATCCCTGTCGAACTCCTGTTTTTCACTTCGAAAAGTTACATTACTCATCCATCCCATTCTTCCTTTCTTCTTCTTCTTTGATCCTTAGCCGCCGACCGTCAAAGCAGTCAGTGGCCATCACGCCTAGTGCGTCTTGTAGGGCAACAACAAATTGATTCCACTTTGCTCGGTCGGTGGCCATCCTTCGTACAGTGCCCCAACTCTGGTTCATTCTTTGCATCTCAGCCTCCACAGTCCTCCGCCAGGTTGTTTTTGGTCGGCCTCTCTTTTCGTTTTCCTTCAGGGGTCCAAAGCATAGCTGTTCTTGTGATGGCATCGGGGTCTCTTCTGAGGACATGACCAACCCAGCTCCAGCGTCTGCCAGCTATGATGGTTTGCATGTCCTCTTGCTTGCTACGAGTAAGCAGATCTTGGTTGGTGATGGTATTCGGCCAAAAGATTCGGTGAATTTTTCTTAGGCATGTTGTGTGAAAGAGGACAATTTTGACATTTCCTTCTCTGTGACTCTCCAGCATTCCGCACCATAGAGAAGCACAGAAAGCACACAGCTCTGATATAATCTTAATTTTGTGCTTGTGCTGTATTGGGAGGACTTCCAGATGTTATTTAGGCTAAAGAAGGCTGTTCTTGCCTTATTCATTCTGATGTTGATGTCTTTGCCTGCCCCCGCCGTCTGGTGTTACTATGCTTCCTAGGTATGTGAAGGTATCTGTCTGTACCAATTGCTGATTCCTTACTGATATGGGCTCAGGGTTGCTCACATTGAGCGTCATGACCTCAGACTTCTTTAAATTGATGTTCAATACTAACAGCCCACCTGCTGGCTAAACTTATTAAGTTAATCCGAATTTTTTTTTTCCTGGATGTGTGTTTAGTGATGTGAATGTGCTAGTATGCAAATGTCATCTGCATATTCCCAGATCTTCCAGTGTAGAAAATGTTTGTCCATCTTATTCCTCTTGGACTGCCCTCTGTTTGTCTGGCGCATTTATCACCCAGTCTAGTGACTGTTAAAAATAGAGTGGTTGACAAGGGCATCCCTGTCCGTAACTCCAGTCTTCACCTCAAAGGTTAGGTTGCTCTGCCCAACACTACACGTAAAGTTGGCATAGAGGCTTTTTATATTGATGAATGACATACTTATGCAGCTTGTCCGGGCCAGGCCAAATGAGCACTGTTTCTATAATGTTCTCTGAAGTGAATAAATGGATCATACCACATACTTCCTTTCTTTCTTCAACCCGGCTTGATCCTATCCTCATTTCATGGTCAACAGGCACTCCCTTTGAAATTCTCTGGATGATATATCCTCCTAGTATTTTGCTGGGAACTGAGAGGAGTGGAAATTAACCTCAATACACTTATTCTACGAGTCTGCATAGGTCACAAACACAAGTCATGGGCAACCTTGACAAATAATTCATATAAACATTCACTCATAATTCCATTTGATCTCACCCTTAATCACCACCCTATAGTGGGCAAATAGTGGTCACCCACAAAGTTACTGGCTGCATAAAATTAAGGGTCTGTAACCAAAATCATCCAGATAGCCAAATAACAATATTTTATAAAAAAATGTTTTTACTTCACCTCAATGTGCATTACACAAAATTTTATACCAATTACAAATCACACCACTTCTAATACATCCTAGAATCTTGGCTTTATTAATACAATTGTGGTCCAATGCTGTCACCGCACTCTTTAGTTATTGCCTGATAAAATCAAAGGCATTTTTATATAATTTAACCAAACAGTACCATGTCCTATGATAGTCAATTTATAATAAAACATATGCATAGTACTATAAAAAATTTAAATCTTACGTCTTACGCTCAAGTGTCCTGACTATCCCCCATAAATGTAATTTATATCAATGTTAGTGTTTGCATCTGCATTCTAGAGATTGGTAGACTATAGTAGTATAAACGCGGAACAATATCCTCAGAGATTATCTGCTTGCCTGCTACAGTATCATTTCGTTTCTTGATAGCTCATACTGATGATAGGATCTGTAGAAATGGGTTACATTTTTTGGTGGATATCTGCAGCTTTTTCTAGAGCTTTTGGGATTGCCACAAATTCTGCTGTAAAGATGTATGTATTAGCCTGTGTACTTGTATCATTTATAAATTTTATTTGAGGGTATTGCTATTCCTGCTCCTGAATTGTCCTCTTTCTCTTTTGACCCTCTGTTTATTAAGTTAGGCTATATTTATATACCGTTCATGCACTCTAGATGGTTTTAACTTTTTTGCTGAGATTCTGTTCTTATTAGATTTGTTTATGATACTTTGATAAGTGGGAGTCAATTTCTGGCACAGAGAGCATTTAATTCCCATGGTGGGATCTTTGGCTATTATATTATTACTAAGCACGTATTAAATATGAGTCTGGAAATGATCCACAGTCATCAAATGTTGTTCCACCCTTACGGGTATCTATTATGTGTTTAATGGAATTTAGGCCTAAGTACGTGGTTTACCCCTATCAAAGGATTTTTGTGTTGCTGGGTGATTTTATATTTTTGCACACTTGCCCAGTACAGAAACCTCCGATCTTTTCGCCCTTCTCCTTATTCTCCAGGGTTTAATGCCTAGCGCTACACATCTAGTGCCCTGCTGATGTTCCCTTTTGAGTCACCTCTAATTATTGACTACTGCCTGTTTGACTGACCTGCGTTTTTTTACTTATTTGCTATGGGTCGGGCTGATGCATGGACAACACTGGCATAGTATCAAGTATTGCCTCTAATAAATGATTTATATGAAGGTTTAACAGATGTCTTATTTGCGAGCGCTCCTACCATACCTTTCATAAATCTAGCATGTTAATAAATCCCCTACAGCATTGCCACTAATAGGCTATGTGTGTTGTTCCATTTATTGCTTGGTCCTAGTACCATACCAAGAAATCTAGTTGATTTTGCTTGCAAGACTTTTTGCTCATTAATGTTTATGTCAATTATATTGTTATTTAAATATTGACACGCCCTCGCAGAAAAATCAATTCCTATGGTTTTTTTAACGTTTAGATTAAATCCCCACTTGTTTCATAAGCAGTTCATCCCTCTATTTGATAATGTTACGTGTTTTATAGAGGAATGGGAATTTCTTCCCAATCTCCTCCATATCGCAGCGTCATCTGCAAACTGAGATTAGGATTGTTTTTTTAAGTCTTTAAACACGTCTCCTAGGTCGTTGACCATAATCCGTAAAAAGATTGGCGATATTACGGATTCCTGGGATGTCCATTTCCCCCCCCTGTTGTATCATAAACACCTCAGGATCTATCTTTGTTATTTGTACCGGTGAAGTAAAATCCTGCACGTAAGTTTTCTAAATAATTGTAATTTCTGCCTACTGCCATAACCTAAATTTTCCTGATTTTTATGTAAGTGCACCTTCCCCTCCACCACACCTCATACTGCTCTTTGCTCAGGGACATCAATGAATATTTTGCTACAGTCTGTTTCATTCCAATTGAAGAGCCTGATATTTAACAACATTGTCCAGCCTCAACAGTTGCTCTATTGTACTAATGATTGGCTTTCTTTCTAAAAGCCTGCCTTGGTTGGGGACTGTACAAAAATTATGCTTTATCTAAAAGAAACTTTAGTCTGCTGATGACTATGTTTCAAGATTTTTCTAATGCGATGTTAACGATATTGGCCATATGATCTGACATCATGTGTTTCTTAACTGGCTTTAAGTAATGGGAATGACAACTAGCAAGTCTTCCTTGAACATGGTATATTTTCCCGTGTGCCAAATTTTGTTGTAAGATGGATGCAATCACCCTTAGAGTTGTATTTATTTGGTAACTGTTAAAATCATTAGTTTATCTGTTTTCAACCTGTTGGAAAAATGGTAATGTCCAATAGGCTTGAATTCCACTTCACCCAAAATCCCAGTAGAGCACTAAGTTTCCTGTAGAACCAATAAGTCATTCAATCGTCGATGATTGTAGACGTAACCCATCCTTAGTAGACAAAAAATCAGTAACGCTTGGAGAACCTTGAAGCAAATTCCACGTAAAACAGTTCAGCATAGTATAGACATGATTAGCACCCTAGCGATTCTGGCATAGGTTTCAATAAATGTGGTTGTGTACATTATGAACCATGTTTGCATTACAGAAAGTTATGTTTACAATTGCAAAAAACAAACTAGACTCGACCTTCCAGAAATATCGCTTCTCCGGTCTATTGGCTAAGGTCAAATGTCTTAGCCAGGGCCGTGGAAACACACAAAATGTACACATATAACTCAATAAAGATCTAATAGACCTCACTTTGGGAAGCCCCAAAGGGGTAATAATAAACAAAACCAATGCCTGTGCAAAAACACACAAAAACGAAAAAAAATGGTTCCTTTGTGCAACTGTTTAAAATCTCAAATAAATTTAAAAACATCAAAAATAAACAAGTCCATGGGCAAACCCTGACTTATTCCAGATCATCGCGCATCAAATCTGTAATCACGTCTCTTGACAACTATTGGCCTGCGTACGTTATAACTTGGCTTTTTACTCACTTTCCCTCCGTTTCCTTGTGCACAAATCGTCAGCGCAGGAGATCAGCTCGTTTTTTTTTTCCTCCTGTGTGGGGGCAGGTGACCCTTGTTGGCAGGACTGCATTATATTTAACCACTGCTTCAACATCTGTTTGTTAATGCATACATGGTCCATCTGCTAGAGCGCATCTTTTGATAAGATGATACGGCTCAATTCGAAAAAGTACTGATCTAACAGGTTTGTTGATTTCATTTCATATCAAACTCCACACAGTCACTACATCGCTGAGTTGTCTGGCTAGATGTCATCAAGAATGGCAACTATCTCTGTGCTATCAATCCACTTTTTTTTTTTTTTTAAATCCGTAGATTATTTTAATTAAAACAAACAAACACACAAACAACAGGCACAATCCAAATGCCAGTAGAAAACCTACAAAAGACCTATCACTCTGGTCACAAGTAAACGAAGTAAGCTGATTGAATTCCCCAGTCTAGGGCAGTACCACATCTCTAGAACCTTATTGGCTCACCATTTTCAGGAAGAATACTCGTAGACATCCCCAGTCTAGTGAAGCATGTCCTTAGGAAAAATCCCACATGCATGGAATCCCTCACGGAAACTACATTCACAGTGGCTACGCCTAGGGGCCTCCATTCGTTCGGATGGGGTTCTCCTACCCAATTGACTGATCTGGTGGTATTGAATTGCCCAGAAGCACGCAATTGGTTTTCTAAACATTCCATAGTGCTATTATTCCAACCCGTGTGCTGATGGAAGAGGTCATCCAACGCGGGAGACTAAACTGCTTGAGGCCAGCAGATTCCACAGATGTTACCAGGAGGTGGTGGTGGGTGGTATGGTTGTTTAGGTTGAGGAGAAAGTCATAAGGGATTCTGTGGATCACTTGCAGCTTAACGGCAGGGGAACCGCAAGTGCCGATACCTTGGTAAGGAAAGAATCTGAATCAGATGATTGAATGGCACTGATTTGTCTGGATTCGGTGTTCATCAGAAGTATGAGTAACCTCTGATGTTTCGGTCTAGGTTGTACGATTGGGTTGACACAGAAGGATGGTACACTTAATGTCAATTAGTGAATCATTTGTACGAAGAGATCACCTATAACTGGAAAGACAATTAGTTTTGTAAAGCCCGGCCTCGCTCTCGTCCAGTGTTAAGTTTAGGGATCAAACAGGTGTAGTGTATATGGGCAGGTCACCCAAATAATGAGGCCGCCTGACAAGGTTCAATGTTTGACACTAAGGACAAAACGCCATAACAAAACAGTCAAATGTTAGTACTTCTAATGTATGTAGGTTGACATCAGGTTATACAGTAGACTCGAATGAGTAATGATCTTGACAAGTTCACAGACACACACTCCATCACAAGTAGAAGACGCAATAAAGATGATTGACAACGACAGATGACCATTTAATCAATTAATTTACGAGACTGGATAAGTGATATTCATGTGATGTTAAAATTTATCTTCACACAATCCTTGACCCCCCGAAACCAAGTAGACGCCTCTCAGATGTCGGAGGTGATAGAGATGTAAGAGGTAGGGTTCTCTGGAACTGTTTTGCGTGGGAGGTGCGCTGACGATAATGTATGGAGGGATGCTATGGAAAAGTTCCACCCATAGCCACTTGTATACTCTTACAATGGCGTCCACACTGAGCACAAGACTAGGAAGCGAAAAAAAAACAGCTGGTGACGTTTTCCAAACATTTAATAGTATGCCAACAATAGGTACACAGCCAAGCAACACAAGCAAAGAAGGCAATCCACTCAGCATAATTTAAAAGTTCCACAGTAAAATTGTGCATTCAAGTAAGCTGATCTCATAATATGTTAGTTTCAGCAGGTTCATCTCAACATAACAATATGCTAGTTAAGCCACCTTTCCTGAGTACAAAAGGAACATATTAAAAATAGGTAATTCCAATACAAGCCTCACGGAAAATCGGGTATTAATCCAGAACACGTTGACCTTCTGTGGACATATTTTCTAAGTCTAACCTTCGTGAGGCTCCTGCCAAGCTGGCATAGCGCAGTTCGAGGAACATAATAATAACAGTTATGTGGGCATAAAAGCCTGAAACATAGATATAATCAATGTATATGAGATATCTGGTGTAACTTATAATAACAGAGTCTCTCCACCCTTACGATGCCTAAAGAGTCGAACAACCAAGTCTAACCTCTATCATTCACCGCTAACAGTTCAAATTAGGATGACGAAAACCTTTGTGTTGGAGAAAAACCACAATTTCCAACCGTCACCAGACGTTAGAAAATAAACAACATTGGACTACTGTTAATAGAACGCTTGCCAGCAAAATCAGCAAAAGGTTTATTCCATGATGAAATAAAAACCGGGGACATCAGAACATCATGCCCCGTACAGCAGATTCACGATCTCGACAAGACGGAAGTTTCCTTTTTTTTTTAAAAACACACCCAGTCTGGGCATGCTTACTAGAAGTTAACTTTGAAAACTATATTCAATTGGACAACTACATATTACTTTCATTCGCAGCTAAAAATAAGTAATTCGCCCATTGACTAGGATTTCTAATCTAGACCCAAAATATAATTACCAAATTAATTTCAAATATACACAAGACAAACAGACAAACAAAATATCATTCTATATATAGAACTCTATTCAATGCCATACAAGAATCAGTGCTAACAGACTACAACCACACCCTCACCCCCGGGAAAAAACAATGACACTTTATTTTTTTTTATTTAAATACATCTAGGGCAAAATACAATAGCTCATAACGCATGAAAAAATGCGCAGATGAAAAGTATTTCCAAATAAAATATAAACGTCCCTAATGTAAGGCGAAAGTCGTCATAGAATCGACTAGTGACAGTGAGTTGCTGCACAATGTGGATAAATTGTCTTTGGGGCACCGGATTTTGCCATGATCATTCCCATAGACCCTCTCTAACTGACACGGCATCGAACGGCCTTTTTCAAGTATGATGAAAGCTGTGTACAGTCACAGTGCTGATCTTCGGCAATTTTCTTGAAGCTGGTCTTGCAGCAAACACCATATCTGTGGGATTCCGACGTTTCTTTCCCGAAACCACACTGGACTTTCAGGTAAAAGTCCTTTGTCAAGATGAGGCCGAAGGCGATTCAAAAGGATTCTGGCAAAATATCTCCCCAGCGATTGATAAAAGAGAGATGCCTCATGATTGTTACAGTCATTGGGCGATAACCTTTATGATTAAATAGAATTGTAAGAATTGCTCAGCATCTTTGAGATCGTGTGGGATGTTTCACTCTGGCCACAATTGCTGTAAATCAATGTGAAGTTTCTTCCTCTACAAACTTGCACACCGCCATCTTTATAAACCTCAACGAGGATTGAATCGGAGCCAGGGGCCTTTCCAACTAACATATGACTGAATGGCTTTTTTTTATTTCCCTCCAGAGTTGGTAACATCTCAAATCTCATTAAAGGGAATTTTGGTCAGGCGGCTGATGGCTTCGTCATTAATAGATGAATGGGCGGTTCAGAATATTATTTAACAATGGTTCAGCCCAGCGTTGGAAGCAATTTTTTCCCTTGTAATGGTATAATAAGTGTTTTTTTTCTCCATCTGCATAAGGATGGGGAATGATGCCTGAAGATGTTGTGGACCATTCAGACCCGTTTGAGTGCAAAGGTACAAAAAAAATTTTCAAGTCATTGCTTTCATAAAAAGCCTTTGATCCACTTCTTTATTAACTCAGCCATGAATCCCGCAATGGCGTTGTTTAAATGATGGACAATTCTACGCATGTTGTTGAAAGCAGTTCTTTCTTGATGGTAGATTTTGGATCATTTAAATATCCTTTATGGAGATGGTGTTTTCTCAACGCTACATCTGCTTTTATATCATCTGAGTTCTCATCAAACCAGTACATTTTGTTTTCTGTGGAGAGGAAGGGACCCATGATCCTGGGTCTGTAACCGTGTGTGTGGAGACTGGGTCTCACTTTAGGGCTGGACCAATTTGTGTCCAGCAACTGTTGGGCAGTCTAGCGAGATATATTTGAGACAGTCTTTCTGAATAGTTCAGCATGTATGGGACTGTTTGATTTTGTTTGTGTATTTTCTGTATTGGTGGTTGGACATGCCAGCATCTGTTGAGTGTTCTTCCCCTCCCCGGTATGTGCCGCCTGGCTGGTTGGAGTACGGAAGTGTTAAGTTTAGATATCGAATGAGGCTGATTATCAGCGTCCAACAATGTCGCAAACACACATGGACCTTGTCACCGCGGATCAAGCGGGTGCATGTGCTTCCTGCAGCTACACTATGACATAGTCAATTTAGGTGCCGAAGGCGTTTGAGCTAGGGGGCATCCATGAGGTTCCTGTTGCGGATAGGAATCGATAAATGGTGGGTGGTGGTTATAGAGTGTCCATGTTTCAGCCGCAAGTCTGAGGAGAAGAAGTCCCATTGTATCTGGATACAGGGCGACCCACGCCGTTCCTTCAAATGAGTTGCCAGTAACCTGTAAGATGTTTTTTCCTTAGCTACTCTTGCTTTAAAGTCACCATGAATGATGAGACTAATCGCTTTAGTACTGATGCTATGACTGGCCATGTTATTTCTTCTAAATACGGATCCTGTGACGGTCCAGTCGGGTTTGTCCATCAGTGGGTGCATATACGCGCTTAATGTATTGAGTGCAATGTTTTTCTCTTCCTTAAAACTAGTGCAAATTTTTTCTGTGACCGGCAGGTTGCCGGGTCAAGGGTAATTCCCTTTTGGGGGCCCCACCCCGGCTAACTCTGTACAATTTGCCTGTGTTAGAATGCAAATCCAACCGCTGCGTCGGCGGTCTTTGCGTGCAGTTCCTCTTCCGCTCCAAAAGAATGGAGAACCTCAGCCCCACTTTCGCTAAAGTTGGCCCTTAGCCTGCTAGTCCGAGCTGTTGTCTCAGCATGCTGCTATATGTCAATGTTGTAGCCTGCCAGATCGTCCTCCCCAAGCAGGGCAGTTCGTCTCTCAGTCTGTTTGCGGTTTTAAAGTCCTTGTCAAGGGAGAGTGCGCACAGTCATGGCGCCTAGAATTAGGTGAAAAAATCTGTCCCCCTTTCTTTTTCTTATATTCGCCCGACGAAGTAGAGTATACCGCACCCAACCGCGGGTAAGCTGGGTTAAGGTAATGTGGAGCAGCAAATAGTTTAGGGCAACCTTTTTCCTAGCCCCTTCCTCAAGCCATAGAGGGTGAGCAGTCTTTCCTAAGAGGGCTGCTCAGACACTCAGGGGGTGCCGAAACCCACTAGCTTGCTCCGAACATTGGAAGACGACCAATATGGCCTGAGCCGCCTGTGTGTAGGGTCTGCGACAAGAAGACAGCCAGCGGGGTACCCACTGCCTTCCCGCTTCGCTGCTCGCACATGGAGAAGCCCCCATCGCCACAGGACTTGATTTGATTGGATTGAAGAAAAGGATGAAAGAGTGACTTGTCGCTGTGATTTGGGGAATAAAGTGATGAAGAGTAGCGCAATTCATAAACCTCACACTCTCTCGCCTGGGCCACTCAATCCAGTGGAGCAAGACGACTGGATAAGATTACAGGTGCAGTGGATGACCCAGGGCTTTCTTCTCTACGTGCATCGCCGTGCTCCATTACGCTCCACAAGCGCGTTGCTGGTAATCGCCGTCATGCCCGTTGACCAACAGGTGGTTTCTTCCGCGCAGTCTATCGAATCCAGTCTTCGCATGCATGGGTAGGCAGACCCTAACTCACCGAAGGTTTATAACCATTCGGCTACCCTCACCTAGTATAGCCGGCCTGTCAAAAGCCGTTGCCCAGGGGGGTGCCGCTGTCCACAATGCAGGGCAGCATACTAGGATCCACAGATGCAAGCTGGATGCCAGGTATGTACCAAGGTGGCCGATCTTTCCCTGAAAAGGGTCATGACAGCTCCTTCACCAATGTACTACCAATACCTGACATCCCAACTCATTATAAAGAAAACTGGACTTGGAGGACCTGAAGTTCAGGCTTTAAAGTCGATCCACAAACAACACACATATAAAAACTGAAGACAAATGAAATGAATTTACAAAAAGAAAACAACTCTGCTTGTGAGTTGAATGCGAGAATATATGCTTGGAAGGCAATATTCCCTGATTACTAAACCACTATCCACCTTTATATATGTGATTTTTTAAATCTAGAACTATTTTAATGATTGCCTACTTGCATATCAGCAATTAGTTTGTTGAAGAACATACCACGAAAATTATAGATAAGAAAATTGCAATAGAGGAAAATATAAAAAATTACATACATTTTATAAAAAAAAAACCAAGCAGACAAGTGTATCCTATAAGAGATTTGTGCTCAGAAGAGGAAAATTTAAACCTTACCAGAACAATACTACCATGAAGCACATTTTACAAAATACTCTTATTTCTGTTTGTTTCTAAGCAACGTATTATACGTACCGTTTATGTCAATATGAGAGCTTCCTTGCCAATAGTCATTTTACTAGAACCAATATGCATAAAAAAAAAAAAATTTCAGAGAGCGCTCTTCAGGTCAAGGTGAGACCGAATTTGATTTTTTTTTAAATAAAGTATACTTTGAAAAATTCCTTTCTGCTTCAATTCACAAGCTCGTGATGGGCTTGTCAAGTGCAGCTAAGCGCAGTAGTAATATTGGGGAATACTTCAATTAGGTGTTTGCTCACAAATAAGCGAATACCTTCTTGGCATTGCATTTTAGATGCATGGTTTCTACTGTGTTCAGGATTTCCTAAGGTGCAAATATTCTTAATGAACAGATACTCTCGTTACTAAATTGTGGTCATTACCATCTTGTAAATATTATAATTAATCTGTTCTCATTAATTTCAAGATTCGTTCACCGAATAAAAAAAAACAAAAATTTCAGCTGGAACTAACCTTTTTCACAATCTGCTCATATGGGTTCAATCCTCTTGCGTAACTGATTAACAAGCAGCTCACATAGTTGATATAGAACATTATCTAAACCTAAATTAGCATCACCTCTCAAAGAAGCAATAACCACTTGTTCCAATCTGAAAAAAATTTCCTTGTAAAAATAGCATCAGTGATATCCTTGATCTTTCAGTCCCCGTGTAGTGGGGGGTACTGGGGCAACTACGACAGTGGTAGTTTTTGCCAGGAATAGCCTATGAGAATATAGGTATAAGGTCTCTAGAAATTGCTCGTTAAGAAAGAATCAAGACCTATCGAATAGGGACAAGAAGACGGAAAATGAAGCCGTTCCACTGACAGTGTTTTCTCAAATTAATTAAGAAAAGAGTTCTGTATCCCCATGACCAAGCTTAATGCCCTAGATTGCCCATAAACGACAAACCCCCAAACCTTCATCTGAGTAGAAAATGTTCCTACAGTGAATGTTACCACCAACAGCAGCGAGTGATACAGTACACAAACTAGATAATGATCAACCAATTAGTTGGGTTTATAAATTAAATAAACACATATAGGGTTAGTAAAAGGTTAGAACAAGATCGTGGTACAAGACGAATTCACACAAAACACAAACAGAATGAGGATATAAAAATAGCAGGTAATTAAGTAATAGTTAATTAAGATGAAACTGGAGTAAAGTCGAAATTAAGAGATGTGATAAGAAACGTAGTTACAAAAATGGTGATAAGTACTACACAGTCCCCCATTTGACTCTAAATGCATCACATGGCTACGAAGATTCACATGAAGGCATAATATTCCCAAGTTGTTATGCGTTAAGTCGATAGGTGTATCTCTAAGTCGAGGATGTTCTGATGGAAAACTGTTTGTCGGACAGAAACGTTGACAAGAGGCAGAGATATATAATATAATCCTTCACTGTTTTGAGTAAATCTCTGTAGTGTTGACAACAGTTATATCTGTCAAGATTAACACACGACTGAAAGGCTAATCTCTCCGAGGGGTACTGGCCGACGTAGGATATCCTTCACGAAATGTATAGTGATATTAAGACTCATTACTCTAGCTAATTAGTCGGGATACAAAAATATATACTTTAGAGTCTGCATCATAGAAAGCGCCTCTAATGAGGTGTGTTACACTTGTGTAAAAATATGAGATTCCACTTTTTGATCTACTTTGCTTGACTTCAGATAAAACTGAACTCGAGTGATTAGAACTTGTGATAAACTCTGTAATGAACTTGTATAACTCTGTATTGAACTTGTTGAGCCAGCAAAAAATGGGTGACGAAAAAATGTCGGCGTCAGCCACCTCTGACCATTGTGGGTGGACAATATTCCCTATATAGCTTGATTAATGAAAAGAAGTTCCTAAGACAAATCTGCCCTTATTAGCCCAAAATGTCCGTTTATGAATAACTTATTCTGGATCGAACGTTCAGCCACACATTGCGTGTAACTCTGATGAACTTAAGAACACACAAAAGACTATTCGAAAGTTTTTTTCACATTTCAACATATACTCGTTTGACTTTCCTTCATACTAACATACTGCTCATTATTATGATCTCTCACAGAGTATAGATTCTAATGATGTTAAATATCGTGTTGGCATGAGAGACTGTGATGAAGAAGGAAGTGGAGAAGTATGAACTAATAGAATTACCTCCTACTCATCCATCATCATCTCGGAAACTTTTCAGATTTTATTAATCATATATATATTGAAAGACATTAATTGAAACGCAACTCTATCATTCGCACATTTAGCCTGTAGTTAAACTAAATCAAAAATAAGAAAATGTTGTAATAATCCCTGTACAAGATCACAAACCATATAATTCCCTTCCCCTTTCGCAAAATCCTTTTTACGAACACACAAATCACCACAGAAATGAATTTAATAACCACTACTGGAATAAACAGTGTATTTAGGCTAGGAGGCAATCTATTGGGATGTATCTCCTGCCTCACACTGAAAAACCTGGACTTCCTCTCCTCTAGAAGCCTTACGCGGAAGATTTAAAATTTCTGGAAGTCCAATGTGTGGTTGTTATCATAACCCGACGTACATTCGCGCCATACACCAAACCTTAATATACCCCATCTGGTCACACATTTCACATGATCTCTCTTGTCCCCATGTCAGACCAAACGTGGGTGTGGTAATTCTGCGACCAACTTTCCGTTGCCTGGCTTGTTTGACAACAAGGTAGTGAGATAAATTGGCTAGGCCCATTGCAAAAGTTGCTGTCACATTATCTCGTGATTGTTATCTTCCGTGTGTTGCGACACACTTTGCTACCTTCCGCCCATTGTCGCCAGCATGCTAACAAGTCTTTACCATTGTGGCTCCGCCTATTGATTTTACATGCGGTATGGTTAAACTCAGCATGAGACCGTTTTCACCTGGCCAAGCTGGGGCGTCCATGCGGTGACCTGGCCGACAACAAAGAAAACAAGATTCCACAAAATTGGTATAATGCCCAGAAGTGCTGAATTTAGGTATGACCAGATGTGTATTCAAACCAGAATTAATCCCGATGCAATGTTGGCTTCAAACATATGTCAGTGTTATGGGGACTACCAATCAAAAGACTTTATTTTACCAACAATGAAAGAACAAAATGCGGATCTCTAGAATGCGTCACTAGTAACAAAATGATGAATAGCAAATGTGGATGAAAGAGCACAAATAGTGGGAGAAAAATAAACAAAACAGAGATGTAGGAAAAGGATAGAGCATAATGGCCTTGGCGCTCGAATTCAACACTTCACACAAACCTGTTAGCTTCTGATTCATAGTGGTTGCAATCCTATCAGCTGACTATTCTCTGAGTTCTTTAACAAACAAAAGTAAAACCCAGGTCTTGATTGTAATTTTGTTGAATAAAGGTCGTGGATTGAAATGGTTTTTCTTCAATCGGTAAAAAATTAAAAAATCACTCACGAGAGTTTTCCTTTATATCAGTATCGAAACACAATTACCAGCTGGTCAAATGAATCAGTTCAGGCATAAAGTCCAACAATAATAAATAGTCTTTGGTGTCTAGATTTGAATTTCACAATGTTCATCTTGCACATGTTTCCCATAATTATCTATCACTTCCTTCATCATACGGGTTTTGGGATAAGTAAGTAGCATTTACTTTTTCATTTATACATATCTCGAGATTTCATGTAAAAAGGGTCGAATTCTCATATAAAGATTCAATGGCCCCCATGAATTTCCAAATATTTGGGTGAGCCCCCCTTTCACCTCATGACCTCTATAATGCCATGCTTTCTATCACTTGAAAAACTTTATAACAGCCACAACTCTATTCCAGGAAACCAGTACTGCAGAAAGTACTCTGTATGTTTTTTTGGTCATCTGTTCATCAAATTGCTGATCCCTCTGTAATTTTTAAAATTTGACGTTTCTTGATATCCAACACAACATCACCCACTAAAATTTTCCCATGCTGTCTTTCAATGATTCTACCAGAGTTCTGACAGTACAATTCATCCCGTCAGAAAACCCCACCTGTTGTAAAGTTAGAAGTTTTTGCCATTTCTAGAAAAGAGTTTGCAAACAAAACAGTAATTATACAGCCTTTAGCTCATTATGAGTATAACTAACCAGGATCTCATCACAGACTAGGCCATTTTCAAATCTTTATTATCAAAATAATTATGTTTGAGAAACGTCTGTTTTTTTGCTCCTTGTAAAACCAGCTATGATTCGGTATATACATTTATTCTGGTTTTTCATCATTTAGAAACAAACAACCCTATAGACCATGGCATTAAACACATTCTGTATGGGGAAATCATTAATGCAACTGTTTCTGGGCCCAGTTTTCGAGGTCACTGGTAATTCATTGAAACACATCACTGAATTTATTTATCTTCACTGTTTCAAGTTTTCTGCTACAGATCACTGGGCTTGTTTACCGCGGTACTTTCAACGTTTACCTCTGTGATCGTCCAATCTTGTATTCAAAAGCGTCAACCAGTGGGTTGAAAAATTGCTAGAAAGAAGCACCCACAGTTTGTGCACTATCAGTTGGGCTCAATATGGAGTAAGTGCTTGGGCTTGTTTGTTCAACAGTATTGGGGGGGGGGGTTAAACATTGCCAATAATGGGGGGGGGGGGGGGGGGCGTTGATCGGGAGGGGAATTTTTGTATTAGTTTTTGGGACATTTAGAGATTCGTCAGATCGCTTATCTCTTTTCCTTTTTTTTGAGTTTTGCGTTATTTGGTACATTGATGTTAAGGAGCCCATACTGGTGGCCTCCCAAAAAGTTGCAGACACCCAGGGATGTGTAGAGTAAGTGTAAGAAGGGTGTCTCTTCTTGTCTGGTATGTGTTTTGTTATATGACGATGGTGTATTAATAGAATCAAATACGTGTAAAATTATATGTGGAAGGGTACAACAGGACTACTGTTACACAAGTACACGAGTACGTCACAGTTGACTCACCGAATATGAAGATCAAGTAAAATGGTAACAGCGGTTGACGTTTCCATACATTATTTCGGGACGACTACAAGGAACGACATCAATATAAACAGTAGTCATTTGACACCACTTGAAGACATCACAGCATAATAATGGCGAATACTGAGTAGCTGGCATAAATGAATCATAAGCAAGCTGTCCTAGCTCATAGCTCTGCTGCCATCAATCTGCATCTCTAGGTACAGATGCATACGAACACTATACCCCGCATTGGAAATGGATCTTAAATAATTAGCTCCATAGTTTATTCGCCCTACACCGTCGCGAAAGAAGTAAAGTCAGATACATTTCTTTAACGTCCTACAACAATGGCCGCACAAACCATGGCGAGCCCATTAAATACAGTTACACACATGGCCACCGCGTGGTATTCCATTATATCAACACCTTGCTCAAGGTGGATACCCTCTCAAACAATAGCAGGAATTCAAAGTACATACTAATGTTACCCCCGGGCATAAACCCAACCCGGTATATCAATGTCATTATGATTCGGAGTTGCACTTCTAACTAATATAAACTCGTCCGCCCGAGCGGAAAAGTTCAGCAAGCCAGGGAAACAAAATGTCAATCTATAAGGCTGGCTAACCGAAAGAAAGTAATCTTAAGAGCAATAACTCAGTTTTCCAAATCTTCCGAAAAAACACCACAACACACATCCGTCCTCCTAGAACTGTTTTCTAGAACATACACAACTTGAGTGGAAATATATTATAAATGTCGGACCAATCTCAAGGTCAAAACACACCGAGGGAACCTTAATATGAAATATAATAATATGAAACAAATATAAAAGGTATGTTTATTCAGGCAGCTCGCAGGAAATAAAGAAGTAAACACCGAAGACAACAGAAAAACAACAGGACAGTTGAGTGGCTTACACCCAAGGATTTATGAACACTGGACCCTTCCCGTGCGACCACCCCCGCCTAGCCATGCAAGCGAATCACACTATCCGCTCTGCCATCTACGCATCATCAAAAATGATGTTTCAATGGCAGGTCAATAGTGCGAACCAACAACCACGACACCAAGAAAGTCCTCCATGGCATTCAGCCCTATTAAAACACAGAGGACTTCCTCGCCCAGGATAGTCAAAACTCGGGTCGAAACGAAATTCTTATTAACTTTTATAATTTATATATTATTTTATTATTTTTTAAACACCTATATTTGTAGTTCTTGATACATCCAATGGTTTCTTTACAAAATATCACATGGTATATAGCAAAAAAATTAAAGAATAAAGGATATAACCCCCCCCCCCCCCCCCCTTCCCAAACTAGCGTTTCAACAAGTCAATATCTGTAACGAGAAATATCTATTACATGAAAACAATGTCAGAATTAACCAAAATTTTAAACAATTTCTATAAATAACCATAAAATATGGAAGATAACCCCCTCCCCCCCCTCCCCCCCCCCCCCCCCCCCCCCCCCCCCCCCCCCCCAAGTGAACAGCAATAATCAAAATTTTGATGCAAACAATATTACACATTAAGTGCTATATCAAATAAGTTTCAAACAAAAAGCAATATAATATTACTAAACAAAATGTATTAACGAGCTATGAAGATCTCTATTGATGGTACATAGACCAATGACACCCTCAGCCAAGAGATGATTTATGAAGACATATGTGTTACAGGGATTACAATGCGTGAATATATTACCTACAAAAGCTACCTGCTTTGAATAACGACCAAAGAAAGTTTTTACATCTGTTCTGCTAATATCTTGTGTTATATATATCTTATATTTGTGAAAATATTGTACTTTCATAATGTCCACTGATTGTATACAGCCATATACCCTACATGTCCATACAAGGGATATCTAAAGTCAGCTACAAAGTCAGTAATTTCAGTACTCTGTTCGTCTCGTCATCTGTGGTAACGTGTTAAGCGTGACTGCTTCTGTACAAATTTATAAACATTTGTTGCTTTTTTGGAGGCAATTAGTTTCCTTAATTATGTTTAACAGTGGGGGCCAACTGGTCCTACATGTGTAAAACAAGTGGTCCTCCGACTCATAATGTTGTCCCCACGCATAAGTTTCACATGTTGGTGCAGATCTGACCTTCTGCTTTTTTTGATGACTTTGTTAGCAAGCGGTGTTGGAACTTGGGGGGGTAATAATCTGAAAGTGGCTTCTTTTGCTTGTGGTTGATGACTATTGCATGAATGTTTGTGAACTCTGTAGTTTAGGTCGTAATTATAAAAAGGTTGTAGCCCTCTTCCGTTGTTCGAGGTGTTTCGTTGTGCTGCGACTAGAAGTTTTGTATATGAGTTTTTGGTGTCCTTGTTTTAAATTAAATGTTTATTTCCCTTCTAAATTTTGTAGACAAAAATTGGAGGTAAAAGGGTGGTGGTGTAAGCCAAAAAAATGGGTTTGGTTTTATTGTTTAGGTTAACAAAACTATTATATCTTAACCCAATATAATAGTGTTGCCAGTGTGTATAGAAACCCGGCTGTTTTGTAACTTCCCCTATGTATTTAATTCATTTAAGCCTTAATTTTATGGTGTTAATATCTTGTAAGGCTATTTCCCCCTTTATTTTTAGGATTGTAATAGATGTAGCGTGTTTAATACAAGGTACCAAGTGCTATCCTTCCTAAAAAGTGAAGGCCCCTAATATTATTTATTTCTGTTATAAACTTTTTAGGTACAAACTGTATGTTTTGCTGTATAAATTATTTTTTGAGGCATTCCTAAAACCTTAACTATAACACTCCTTTTCCAAAAATGGTGGCCGTTATGTATTTGTAAATTAACTCTAGCATAATATGACTTTTTCCCTAACCATTTTGTCCAGTATTCTTTGTTGGGGTCTACGGATTGAAAGAATAGTATAAATTCCCATAAATAATGAATTTATATATTACTTGTGTTAATTGAAGGGGAAAATCATAATCTATTGCCACCATCTACCTATTCCCATTATACTAGATATTTGAATATTTAGATGGATTCGTCTAGCGATCCAAAAACTCTGTAAAAAACCATCTAATAAAATTTTATAGAACCATAGTGTAAGAAACAATATCGTATCAATCGGGCCTCTAGGTCCCAACGCAATCGTTCTTTATCCCCTGTACCTGGAACAAAGTTCCCGGATATAAATGTACTTGTCATATTCTTTCCAAAACAGGTCTAAATTTAATTGCATATAACAGGGGAGAAAATGTCCATCCCTGTCCTCAACACAGACCTTGAAAAATTGAAAGATGATGGTTAGCAGTGGTTAACCAATAATCTAACTTCAGGTTTATTTATATAGAAATGTTAATCCATCTTTACCTAAAGTATACCCCTAATGATATTCAATTTAAGACTTTTAATGTAAGAAAGTGCTGTGATACTCTATCAAAATCCGTTTTCGCTGGTCAAAAGATAAAAAGGCGCACTGGCACGCCCTTTCAATAGTGTGTAAGGCTAAATCTCTTATGAAATGAGTGTGTCTACAAATGGTTTCTAACCTTGTACCCTTGCACACTGTTGGTCTTCATGTTTTTTTATGCATATGTGGGTTTTAAAGCTTCAGAGAAGTGCTTTGGCAAGAAATTGTTAAATCTGTATTAAAAGGGAAATGGGTCAAAAAATTTACTAATTGACCATTTGTCATATGCTGTCTTTGGGGTATTAAAGAAATATAATACGATTTAGCAATAAACGGGAGTATCCCCTTTTTGAAATGCTTCTTCTTCAACATTTTAAATTATAAATGGCCCTAAACAGGTGGAAGTAAAGCCCGTACAATTCTGCAGTTAACGACCTACTGCTGCCCGGGGGCTTTATCCTTTTTTGGTAAAGGTAGCTAAGGGCCGTCTGTAAATAGTCCCTAGTATGTTAAAGGATGGACTCGCCTTTCACCTTTTCCTCAATCACTTAAACACTTTGTGTAATTGTATAAAATTTAACTTGTATTTTGCATGCGTTTTCTTATGTGAATATAAATTGTTATATAATATTCCAAGAAAGCTTGAACAAATGCTGGTGTATCTGTTTGCTTTTTCCTTTATGTCTATTATTTCATGTTACTCTGACCTACTGCTAGGAACGTTCTGTCTATCGCTAAATATTGCCTACTAGGGATTTCTTGTGTTATAGTGGTTTAGTTTTTGTCCTAAGTATGCTGCCCTGGTAGTATACTGCCTATGAAATTGTCCAATGTTTCTTCTAAAGTGTGGAATGTGGGGTTCGGCGTTGTCTAAACTTTTAAGTTTAAAACTAAATGCTTTCTTCTAAAATCCCCTCTTTCCATTTTTAAATTACCCTATTTATAAAGAAGTGTGCCAAAAGATTGTGTCCTATCGCTTAATTGTTGAATTTAACATATCCCAATACTGTGACGATGTTATAATTGGGAAATGTCCTGGCGTAACCCTTGTATTTTTGTGTTAATTTGCCTCTGTGTAGTAAGTGTTTTTAAGTAAGATTGTAGTTAAAGTTCCAGTGCGGGGACTCTTTACTTGTTATGTGCATGTGTCCGTGCTTAAGAATTTGGCATGTGTACTCGGCTTAAAGATATGTAGACTGCATGGGTGTCGTGTAAATTAAGATGTGTTTTATTTTTTATGTGAATGTTTTGTGTAATTTTGTAATGTTTGTAACTGGGGGGGGGGGGGGGGGGTTTAAAAAATTCTAATCTAGTCTTGAGGCCAGTCTGAGATCTGGGTTTGTCTTGTCATATCATGTAAGGTTTGTATTGTTGGGTTCTATTTATTCCTGTAGCATCTGAAAAGTCATGGTTCAGCCAAGCATAGCCTGACAGTCGGTACAAGTGAAGACTTTTCTCGTTGCCTGAGCTCTCGGCAGCCTGCTAGACCGGTCTAGTCAATAGGACACAATTGAAAGCCCCCCCCGCCCCCCCTCCCCCAAAAATTTTCTTAGTCCCCATTATATTTCCTTAGGGGATGTCATGTAATCTGTTCATTAAACTTAAGGAGTCGTGTCCAATATTATTTCCGTCGCTTGTGCGTAAATCATTGATGATTGTGTGCATGTTCATGGTTTGTTGTATTTGTATAATGAACAAATTCTGCCACAATTGTCTGTTCTATAGTGTACTTCTGGCCTCCCAATTCATCATTAATTTGCAGTTATGGCTACACCACTACCATGGTTGATGCCTAAGCGAACCAGCCATGTATTGAGTGTCCTAATTATTTACCCTAACACACCGGCATGAAAATCGGAGTAATTCCCAGTTGGTGTCAGTTGCAAAAAACTAGAAGAATCCGGTTTATCTATTATTTGATCAGTTTAATAATATGCTCTAGTATATTCCTCCAAACCATTGTAAATTGAGGGATATAACTACTAGCGCTTAGAACAAAAGTGGTATCTAAGAGTTGGCCAACGTTGTTGCAAAACTGTCAATCTGGTGCAAAGAGGGCGAGGGTTGGTCCCTTGCCGCCTCT
Source organism: Oreohelix idahoensis (assembly GCA_024509875.1). Taxonomy (NCBI): domain Eukaryota; kingdom Metazoa; phylum Mollusca; class Gastropoda; order Stylommatophora; family Oreohelicidae; genus Oreohelix; species Oreohelix idahoensis. The sequence goes on along the minus strand of JAMPIV010003257.1, from coordinate 8,578 downwards.
AAACTCTCCCGACGAGCGGGGGACTGAGTGCAACCGCTCGTACCGAACGTAAAGAACTCGATGAAATGGGGACAGTGGGTCGGGCCCCCTGTCATAACTGAAACTACACAACAAAGGTGCAAGCTAACCGATCTGTCACCAGTTAACAGATTCATTGCTGGCAAGTTGGAAGGCTGGTTTTGCATGTTATCCGTAAGCCTACTCAGGCAGAGCAAGTGAACTGAGTGATCTGACTGTCTGTCGTGACAAAGCCACTTGATAAATTTACGTCTACACTATCCTGAAAACAAGGCGGTTCTTAAGGGCTGAACCCGATTGACCTAATTTCTTGACTGCTTGACAGAATAGAGACGGGGGCTGACAAATATCAACCGTTCATTCCACCCTGATAATTTGGGCCAACGCAGATGAACAGTTCCGCCTAGCACTCCCAGCCCCAGTAGGTGGGAGAGTGCGTTGCCAGCTTAGGTGTTATTAGTGTGCATTAAGGAGAATTGTAGTTGTGTATTACACTATTCTGACCAAAAAAAATAAACAAATTACAACTAAAAAAAAAATTCAATAAAACCCCCCCAAAAAAAAAACATCAGCAAAAACAAAAAACAATGGGTAGTTTATATGTTTTACTTTAAAATTTACAATTCAATTTGGCGGTTTCTGTTTGGTCGAGACAGAAGGAACATCTTTCCACACACTGGTAGAAATGGTGTCCATCCTCTTCGGCAAGTCTCAAAGAAGGGGAAAACCTCGGGATGCACACATGCACCATATCGTCATCATTTCTGTACCGCACACCCATCCACTTGCCTAAGCTGGACAGTTTCTAATGCACTGGGCCCCATGCCGGGAAGAGGAACTCGTAAGGGTAAGCTCATATCCGTCCCCCCCCCCGCTTTACATCATCAAACCATAACTGCACCTGCCCGTCAATAAATAAACTGGCTTAGACAATCATGGACTTTCCATGGCCATCCTCTCTTTCGCTCTCTGTCCGCCACCAGTTGGGGTACAGCTTCTCTGAGTGTGTAGTGCCCCCCGCAACTTCTGAGATCTTGCTGAACGCCCCTGACCAAACATAGAAAGAATCTGTTATATAGGTCAGGACTTTTAGGCTTGAGACCTCCTTCGCATCGTCAACGGACAGGTGTCGAACATACCCTTTCACTCCCCCTTGTAGGGGCTCTTCTGTAGGCACCTTGGGTGATGGCGGCAAACCAGGTCACTTTGCCTCGGTGAGCCCTTAAGTGAGATTGCTTTCATTTCGCTTGACTTCTTTTGCTTTTACAGGCCCCATTGCCTGGAGCAGTAATCTCTTTCTTTATGTCTGTTTTTTTTTTCTTTGGTTTATTGAAACTTTTTTTTAAAAAATTTTCCGTCAACATTTTTTTTTTGTTTTTGTATCAGGGGCATTTTTTCTTCTTCATTTTTTTTATTTCTAAATTTTTATTATATTTTAAAAAAATTTTCTTGGTTTTATGTTTAAATGTGTTTTTATTTTTTTTTTTTTTTCTTTTTTTTCTTGTTTTTTATTTAACATTTTTTTTGGGGTTCTTTCATTATTATTTAAGTTTTTTTTAATTTGGCACTAGAATTTGGGGGTTTTTTTTTATTTTTTTATTACCCATAAATTTTTTTTTTTATCATTCTCCGTTTTGTATTTTTTTTTTTTTATATTTTTTTTTTTTTAATCCGTATTTTTTTTCCTTTTTTTTTTTCCCCAAAAAGTGGTATCATGGGGTTTCGATGATTTTTTTTGATATTTTTTTTACTTGTAAGTTTATTTTGTTCTTAAAAAAAAACAAAATTTTTTTTTCCTCTTTGCCCCCAAAAAAATTTTGGGGGGGGGTTTTTTTTGGTGGGCCGGGGGCTGTTTTTTTTTTTTTTTTTTTGGGGGCATTTATTGAGTATTGTTTTTTTTTTTTTTTTTTTTTTTTTTTTTTTACATAATCCTAGGCATTAGCGGGTTTTTCCCCCCCCCCCCCCCCCCCCCCCCCCCCCCCCCCCCCCATTCATGTGCGCCAACAAAAATGGAGTGACGTATTTTTTTTAAATGTTCTTAAAATCTATTTAGAGAGGGCACGCCACTTAAAAAAACAACTCCACCTGTTCCGGCCATAAAGCTGGCAAAAGCGAATTTATTTTTTTAAGTTTTTATTTTTATTTAAAAATGTGGTCCGGCCCTTGATATGGCACTATTTTTTTTTTTTATAAAAAAAAATTTGGGCCTCTAGAACCCTTTGTTTTTTTTTTTTTTTTTATTTTATAAGTTATTTGGCTACGACTAGTGCTAAAATATTTTAAAACTTCCTTTTTGGTATTACAAAACCCTTTTTTTTGGGTGAAAATTGGAAAAAAAAATAAACATAGCCTAAAGCTAACTAACACACACACAAGGTGACCAGGAAAAACAATGAATGGGGGGGAAAAAGTCGAAACGAAATAAAAACGACCTGAAAGTGGGCACCAGTTTTTTCCCCCTCGACTTTTCCGAACGGAAGCCCTTCTTAACAAAACCCCCAAACCTGTGACGCATTTTTTTAGTTTAATGCAAGAACCTACGAGCGAAACAAAGATGGGGCGATGTGAACAATTACCAAGAAAAAGACTGAGCCGTCTATCCATAGTTTGGGGCCCCAAAAAATAACATCGTCTCTAGGTGCCAACATTGGAAGAAGAAACAATCCATGTCATGGCCATATAGGGAAAGGCCAACCAGATACCATTTCTTTTTTTTTATTTTGCCAGGGGGGCGGAGAACAAGAGGGGGTTTTTTTTTTTCTATTTTAGCTTTGGGGGGTGTATGTTATAATTTTTTTGTTGTTTTTTATTTTTTAATTTGCCCCTTTGTTCCCCAAATCTTATTACCAATAGGTTTTTTTTTTTTTTTATTGTATATGTAAATTATAACAGATTCTTCATTATTTTATTTTATTTTTTTTTTTGAAAAATTTGTGGGAACAGGACCCCACATAAGTACTTGGGGCCCCCCCCCCCCCCCCAACAAGAAAAGGGAACCCACCCCCCCCAGGGGGAAAAAAAAAAAAAAAAATAAAAACATTACCACAGCCGGAACAGCCAATCTTTATCCCGCGACAAATTCCACCTTTACATTACAACATTTTGTGGTGGGGGAAAAAATGAGAGGGGGGTGGGGGGATTGTGAAAAAAAAAAAAAAAAAAAAAAAAAAAAAAAACATGAGGTTGTGCGACAAATTTTTATTTTTGGGGGGGGGCTTTGATTTTTAAAAATGTTAAGGAAAACCCCCCCCTATTTTCTGTGGGGGGGTTTTTTGTTCGTTTATTTTGTTTTTTTTTTATTTTTTTTTTTCAAAACACCCCTACCTTAAAAAGTTTTTTATTTTTTTATTGGGAAAAAAAAATTAAACTTTCTTTTTATTTTTTAAAAATTTTTTTTTTTTTTTTAAACCCCCTTCTCATTTTATTAATTTTTTATTTTTTGTAAGCAATGTGGACGAAAGTCAGCTTATTGGGGCCCCACCGGATAGGAGCCCTGAAGCTTAAGCTCATTAAGTTTTCATATAGTAATCCGCCACTGGTACATGTTTCTCCTCGCTCCTCTCAAATATTGTCTCCTTGCTTGCTTTTAGTAACTCCATTATTAAAATCCCAGATTGACTCTGTTTTAATGTCTCTGTCCTAGTAACCCTAAAATATCTTTTGTAAGCAGATTTTGCTCGTGTGTAGGTAAAGGACCAATTTGCTTTTTTATAATACCCATACTTGCTGACTTGGACTTGTATTCATTGTTCTATAATTTTTATAATAGCAGAGGCGAATGATCCACTTCCATCGCGTTGTTCTTTTTCCCTTTCACATATCCCCTGCCAAAACAGGTGTGCCGACTGCCAGGTCCATGGGTAAGGTGCTATGCCAGTCTTCTGGAGTAAAATGTTGGATACATTAGGGATGTGTAATAAAAGGTAGGTTATTGTCATCTTGCCCAGTTTTCTCTCACTTTCGCCCCTTCTATCAACTGGTTTTAAATCCCCTGCAAGTGGCGTTTCTTCTAGGGGGTTGTCACCATTGGGGGTGCTGCACTGTTCATCTCATTTAAAATACTATACAAAACCACTCACAAATTGTGACCACCATGTAAAATATCAACCCAGACTCAAATGTGTCTAACCTATTTAAAAGGTGTAAGTCTAATAAATTCTGTCTTTCTTCTCTTTGTTACAAAAACTTCAAACAACTCTGTCATTGAAATCACGGCAGGAAATCACTCATTTTTACTCTCATGCTAACATCGGCTAATGCTGAAAGCGGTTTGTTCAGATATGGTGCTCCGTAGGAAAGTTTATTATTCTTTTTCAGTATGGTATAAAAACATCTTCTGTGTTCTACTGACGTTCATAGACTGTGATATGAATTTTTCACAAGACAATTTACTTCAGCAAGAGAAAATTTTTGTAGTCCACATTTTTAAAATTAATTATCATGAATTTTGAAAGGCCCAGAAAAGTGATGAAACTCTTCCATTTACATAAAGTCACGGATACTTCGGTACCCAAAGTCTCCTCTTTATTCAACCATCTTGTATGCCGGCTACAGTTCATCAAGTACTCTTGACGGAATGTCTCGACTGTAAAGAGGAAATTGTGTTCTTGAACCAATACTCACGCTGCGAAATTGCCCAGTAAAACGCAACCTCGTCCTTATGCTTGCAAAGCAAAATTGTATCACATAACTCCATAACAAACTGATTAGATCAATATTCTTTTTATGTTTTGTATAATCTGTTGATTGTTCTGAAATCTTGAGTTAACAGAGATGTCCAAAGTTATTTCTGATGACCTAAATCACACGATGAAAATCCTGCACTGCGAATAAAACTAAATACAAAGAATTAGCATTGGCGGCTTTTGAAGTTTATCATGACAAAACTAATCAACATGTGGCATGATACGGTGGAACGAAAGGAAAGTCCAAAACAAGAAATCGTAATCATTACAACACATAGGAGAAAGTCCATTCGCTGCCTGGACTTTTGCAACAATTACCTGACTTGCGCAAAACACACCAAAACATATCTTGCATTCATCTTTGTTTTCATAGACTGTGGAAACAGTCCCTGGAGTTGAAATTCCACCAATTGTTTACATGTTGACGGAATTCATTACACTTTTTACTGCAGAACGAGAGTCCTATTGTGGGTGATCCTTAAAAAACTGCAGGTCTCCCTGACAACTGAGAAAAAAATACGTCACCATTCGAATTTGTTGATCCAAGCTTTTTGCATGTATTAGATTTATCTGTGTGCGAAACAGTGAATAGAAAATTGAGCAAGGATTGGTAATTGGTTGTTTAAATATAGTTGTACACCACCTTTCTCTTCCTCACTCATTACATCGGCACTAGTCAGATGCTTTTGTTTAGAGCTATTAAGCTGGTATAGCCATCTTTCAGACTAAAAATCAGTTGTCAGATAAAACGGTATTCCCGCCAGACTTTAAGCATTGCAGTGAGAATAGGGTTATTAAATCCCCCAAAAACTTTCGTGCACCGACCCTCTGCTCAAACGAAAAACAAGAACTAGATGTGACGTGCTGCACGGGGGTGGGCCATACTTATTGTGTCGTCCGACATAACAGCAAGGAATTTTGCTTATGGCTTATGTCTCCTAGCAATTTGACTCTGCCACACATCTATGGGATACATAGAAGAAGCTTGTTTTGCATTGCTTTTGAATTCCTATTGAAAACAGTGGCAAAGTTTTCAACAAAATGAGTTCACAATGTAAACATTCAGGATTTAGAAGCAAAGACTAGTAACCACTAAAGACTCCCTGATAGCAGATGTTGGCCGTGGAAGGGGCAATGTGAAATATCGAGTGAGTTTGTTTAACTGGCTTATCGCTCCAGAAGGTATTTCTTAGCTCACTTAGGTATTTTGGACCAGGTTTTCGTATTTTTAATTTTAAGTTCCACACCAAAATGCTTGAATTAGTTTGGTAGATTGTTAAGAGTCTAAATAAGTAAGATAGAATGGAATATGCATCCTTTAAACAAAGGGTCAACTGTGTTCAAATCAATCAACAGCTGGTATATGTCAAGGATTCATAATGCTTTTATACAAATGCCACCAATTCAATTCAAATTTAAATATACAAATGCCATTCATCGTGTTGTGCAAGAACTTCAGTGTGCCAGCGCATTAAAATTCAGTCTCCTTCCATGAGGCATTTTTAGGTATCAAAATTTCATGTTGCCGCTTTTTATTTTTTATCTCTGTTTTTTTTCTGTGATTCTAATACCATGGGACTTAGCACTTCTAATGCTAACTATGTTTCTTTTGCTTCATCATATCTCCATATTTTCCTTGGTCCAGTAGGGAGATTAATCCTGATTTCCACTTTGTGTTTCAATCTATGTGAATGCCGTTGTTCACAGACAAATTGTCTAGCCAAATACCTTGGCAATCCAAAGCATGAAAATTGGTTCATCCTACTTACAAAAGGTCGCGAATGGACAATAATTACATGACCACCATGAACATCCAGAATACAATACTAGAATAACTCTGACACCTTTTGTTAGTTCTCGAACAAAGAAAATTCAGACAGAAAGGGACACATCTTCTATTCTTCCTAATCTTTCTCCTTTTCTCTCCCCCTTACTCAATTCTACTTTTTTTTTTTTTTTTTTTTTTCATCTCTTCTTTTTTGGCGTCTGCTTCCGCTGGGGATTTTTTCCTTTGAGCTCTTTTCACTTTTGCGTCCCGCAAAATCACGTCATGAGATGCTAATGTCTTTTATTCTCTTCCATTCGACAAGATGCACAAAACTATACAGTCAAAATGATTTTATGATAACCGAGTAAGGCCTTTAATAATCTTTATAGCTGGTTGGATTCTTACCCCATCTGTACTCTCTCTGCATGCCGCTTGGGTCTAAAATGAGAATGCCTGAGTCTACCGCCTTATCACTCCTCTATCTCTCTCTTTTCCGGCTCAGAACTATCAAACTATCAGTCATGTCTCTCTGATCCACGGATGAATACTGAAGTAAAGTTCAACACTTGATACGCCAACATCCAGGTCTATGCACCTCTACGAATCCTTTAGAACATAACGCATCACTGTTTCCTAATGCTATCACGGCTCAAGCATTATAGTTAGAAGAGATAAAAATGGATTTGAAGTCACGAGCTGCTAACTGTCAAACCCCCAAAGTGAGTTCAGAGAGTCCCCATCATCCTCGTTTGCTGAGCTAAAGCAGCACACGTATCGACCGTGAACCGTGCCAATATTCGTGTCTCCCCAGAGCTGGCTAGGCATCATGTATAACTCGATCCAATAACGCCTGTCTTTGTTTCCTTTTAGATCTTTCCTCTCCCTCAAAAGGAAACTAGCGAAAACTAAATAATGCATTCTTAACTTAACGGTGTTCACATACACCAGTCATGACTGGTGCGATAAATTATCTCTTTAAATCTTTCTCTGGTACTTACTGTTCCTGCTAGTCCGAGCCACTGGGATAATCCCAACCCATTCATGGCCCCCCAGCGGCCTCATGCCTAGTGCTTTTCCATGTTGCGTACCAAACACCGTATCCCCAACATAGAGTGTCCCAGTGCCGGTCCTGGTCAAACTTCACGCGAACGTACTGCAATCTCGTGGTTCATGTTCTGTCATCATCCATCACTCCATTCGTCTTTTTGCACAAATCTATCTCAGTCCTTCTCACCGTCCAGCATAGGTCCTACCAAGATCCCTCTACATCCACAGTCCTCTTACCGCCTCGCACAATGTTCCTTATCTCTTAGTCTCGCCATTCAGATCAAAGAATCCACAGTCCACATACATCTACCCTTCACAGATCTCCTAATCTCACGTAATACATCTCACGCCTACAATCCTACTTCCAACATGTTCTTCCCACACTAGTCTCTACCTCCCGTCCATCTCCTCTTCCTAATAACCGCCAAGGTTGTTTTTTTCAAACGATTGGCCTCTTCTTTTTCCGTAATCTTTCCTTAACATCAAAAGGGGGTCCAAATCAAAAAGCTGTCTCTACAAATACTTACATCTGGCACCCATACGTTTACGACACTGAAAACTCTTGGTCTTCAACGTTGTAGATCGGGTCTATCCGGGCCACGAAAGCGTAATGGCAAATCATCAAATACGATACATCCTATGCAGGCGATCCACAAACCATGAGCCTAGAAAACGGAAGAAAGTCTCTCTCTTGTTCTTCAGACAGGAACGAAATATTCCAGGCTCCGAAGTCTGCTCTGCTCGAGTTATTGACACGCACAGAGCAACAAAAATTGTAAGCTATTCACACTCCAGACTAAAACGTCCCCAATCATGCATTTTTTTCCAGTGCACTACTACATTCAAACAAATGTTGGCACCTAAGTGGCACTCTTCACAAAAATAAATCATCATCCCCCAAATACTAAGTGCCATTATTTTCTGTGCAAAAAACAACATTGTTGCCAAATTCATAATTGCAACAATTACCCCCTAACGTCCTTAAGAAAAAAAAAGACGAAACGCAGTTTTCATTGTTTTTTTTTTTTTTATATTTATTTTTTCCTTTTTTTTCCAAGAT